>CM075451.1:912821-1512821 GCA_037832335.1 Carallia pectinifolia
TGATGTTTCTCATGAACTCAAGAGCTTGAAGAGTATTCACTAACTCAGTGACAGTTAGTGTGGAGGTGTCTTTTGAGTTTTCAAGAGAAGATATCATGGACTCAAACCTCTCGGGTAAGCTTACAAGAATTTTCTCAACAATCCTTTCATCTTTGAGGTCTTCACAAAGTAATCTAACTTGGTTTACAACATTCATGAGCCTATCAACATAGTCTTTCACATTTTCAAATTCTTTCATCCTTAAAACTTCAAATTCTCTTCTAAGATTGAGAACTTGCATCCTTTTTGTTCTTTAGTTGCCTTAAAACTCTTCTTAAAGCTTATCCCAAGCTTCTTTGGCCGATCCACATGTCATAATCCTTGTGAAAATGACATCAGAAAGTACTGAATGGATACAAATGAGGACTTTGAACTTCTTTGATTTTTGCTCTCTATGATTTTTAAGTTGAGCAACAGTTGGGTTGTCTGGAAGAGCTGAAGGTTCAGCTTTAGTTTCTACAACTTCCCACAAGTCAAGTGCACTTAAATAGGTCTTCATCTTCACAGCCCATATGACATAGTTCTCTCCCTTGAAAACTGGAGGTGGAAGAGGGAAAAGTTGTTGGAAGACATGAATGATATTGTGATTTTCTTAAAAAGAAGAGTTACTGAGGTTGTATTGGTGTTTTAAGATGATTTGTGGATGGTTTTTTGGATGATCACAGGTTCCTTAAGATCAAGGAAGCTCTGATAACACTTTGTTGGTTTTGGAGATCTTGGTGAATAAAGAAACATTAAAAGAGAAGTTGCAGTAGAGATTTTGCAACTTCCGAAAAATTGCTGCAGAGGAAAAAAAATGCAGAGAAAGAGCATGACAACAAAGGAAAGGGGCACAAACTGACTTCTCTGCATTTCATTGATAATTAGCTTCAATAGATATGAAGTTTGTAGAGATTACATCATTGGAAATTGGAAAAAACAAATTACAAATTTCAAATAAACTAGTTATTAGAAACTTGCAGTTTTTTCAACTTAAAATTCAAATACAAAATAAAGTGAATCATATCTTTTCTACAATGTCAGCTCCACATACTTAATATCAACTGTCATAATTGATTTTTGGTTGCTGGAGGGAAGCACTTAAGTAAGGTTAAAGCTTGAAACAAAAGAAACAAAAGCATAAACTTCAACAGTGCAGCAGCACCACTTCTGCCATCAGAAACAACCCCCAACCAAAAGGAGTTTTTTTTAATTATTTTTATATGAGAACTGGCATATAGTCCAAGGCAATGATTGAAAAAAGTTTCTAAAATGCAACAAGTTACTATATTTGTACAACTACATTAATAAAATATAATATAATAAATTATTACTTTATTTTTTATTATGAAAAAGATCAGTGCGATTGCACAAATAAATAAATTTGTTACATTTTAAATACTTCTTCTAACCATTTGTCTCTAGCTATCAACCTTTTTCCTTTTTGTATACACAATGTAAATGACCAAAAGGAGAATTTCAGCGACCGGACGCTTGTGGTAAATTAGACCTTAGTAAGAACGTGCCATCTAATAATGTAATTGCACCATCTGCCATAAATCGTCGTTAATCCGTCCATGCCGCGTGCATTTCTTTTGCAAGTTTGTAACCAACTCCCATCATGCACATTAGTAGACAGATCGATCTATATTTACTATCATAAAACCGCCATCAATCAATTTCTCAAGCAAATCAGCAGCAAAATGTTCCAATCCTTCTCCATTTGTGTTTTTTCCAATAAAGATAGTTTGCAATACTGCAACTTGCAAGTCATATACACCTATCAGAAAAAGGAGAATGATTCATATCATATTATACACATGAATTTAATTTCATCAACTCTTTGAACTACTGATGTTTCCACTGAGTTGAATATACACAAAATGAACAGTTTGGTTAAAAATACACAATTGAGTACAACACCAAGTGTATAAGGCTCAAGATTTTTTAGATTCCGTTTAGAAATGATCCACTAATCCTCTGTCATGTAAAGGCATATTTCAAGTGTCTCCTTCAATCAGAGTCCTCTGACATGAAAAGCCAAACTGCAAAGTTAGTTGCCAGGAAATCCTCAGACTGGTCTCTTTTAAATCAAGCACTCATGATTAGCTTAATTCTTTTGGACCCAAGAATCCTCTGCCATCTCCAGACACGGATTACCCCGCGCTGGAAAAAGACGATAATAAAAACAAAAGTGGGTCAAGACCAATATAAAAGTAAAATTAAAAAAAGGCAATCCAATCACATCACGCTATTTGAAAGCTTGTTATTGCTCTCTCTCTTCCTCATAAGTTACGAAAAACAAACATATTCTCAAACAGCAAAGACCTGTCATGACGAATAGTCTAAAAAAGCAGAGCACAAAAGGTAACAAAATGAAGGAGAATGGAATCAAGAATCCATGAATTCTCACGCTAGTGCAAATATTAAGCTCTCCGATAGTTGACTCGAGACAACTCAAAGAAGGAATTGCCAGACGGAAGCATCATATCCCATCTATTTTATCACGTAGTTAAAGAGTGAAATTTCAAAGTAATTACAATAAAACAACAGCCAAATTATTCAAGTTTCATGAGTCAGCACTGCAAACATTTGACAAAGGAAAGCACTAATAAAAACAAAAGAAGAAAGACAAATGGGGGCTAAAATCTTTACTTTTGTTCCTCGATATAAAGAAAGTGAACATGGTCAAAAAGGCATGAGTCTTGTTATAAGCCTTTAGAAGGGAACTCTAATGAAATTACTTCAGACAGTATATCCTTATAATGAGCAAGTGCATATATAGCATTTCCGAGTCCCATAATGCTTCTCTTTCCTATGTCAAGGTAATCAAGTCTTGCAATGATATCACAAGAAGCAAATTTAGATGGCTAATTTAGCATCTAACTGCGAGATTTTTTTGAATTGTAAGCAAAAGATACATCTTAACATGCGGGAAATAAATTCCTATGTTCCAATCAGAAGTTAGAAAAAGAAAATGAATATACATGAACGTCCTCAAGTAGGAATGAATTACCATGCAAGAGCCAAAGCTGATTCAAACTCCACGAGCTTTATGAGTGCATGTTTCTAAGCAGACCCTCCCAAGGAGCTGCTATGAATGCATGGAAATTAGTTCATCAGAGCCGCATTGCCTAATGCCAATGACCATGGATTCCTTAGACAAGGAAGCCACATCACAACACTGTCGACGGGGAGCCATCATCTGGTATAAGAAGATGAAAAAAGAGCCGTAAGGCAATAACTCAAACTTGACCACATAATACATAATATCTTAGCTTTTATTCCAACTTGAGTTTTCCAAAACCCACTCAGAAATACCTGCTCAGTATCCAGTTTTAGTTTATAGGAGAATACTTCAATACGCTTCAGATTCTTTACAGCATCAGCTCGAGGGCAATCCTCAACAGCGTGCCTAGAATAGTTACTCAAAACACCATTTTCACTAGATATAAAACTTCCCATAAAAAAGACAGCGGGCCTTTTACAATGATGTCTGGGATATTCTCGCATGTTAAACATAAAATGACTGAAGTCAATTTTGGTGCTTCTCCTCCAAGGTACAAATGTTCGCTGAAGGGAGAGCAGATCTGGAAGAAATTCATTGCCTTCGAAGACCTGAATAGAATAGCCCCATGCAACAGAAAATGTCAATGAATTTCGACGGTCATAGCAAACTGTCTGCTGCAAAATCCTTGTAGGATCAATGTTCACAGCTTTGAAAAGATGTTCCATAGCTTGAATCTTGCTCACATTAGGAAAAATGGGCTCTGCAGCATCCAAATGGTGAAGAGACACTAAAGGTGTCAGTGGATGTGCAGACAATAATCCAAACAAATTCCCCGCATATCGACCTGATAATCAGATATTGTGAGAAAATGCTTCAAGTCCAGGCATCAGGACCAACTTTCATATAAGAATGAAAAGAAAAGGAAAACCCTAAGAATGATAGTTGTAAGAGAAAACAAGCATATCCAATTAGATGTACAAAGAACAGAGACAGGCTTCTGCAAGAAGTATCCCCTGATAACAACACCAGTCATGTAATTTATCTCAACCAGAAACCAAATAGTTTTAACTGTTCAAGCTGGATACAACCACCTCTCTTATACTGAGAGTATTATACGACTTAATTGCAAGTAAATCAACACAAGGGAGGAAATTATCATATTTTGGCAACGTCACAGAGTCAACAAAAGAGCAGCTCGTAACATTCATTAATGAACATTCATCAAATACCTCTGGCACTTCTTGATATAGTACCAATCACATTGCCAACCATCAATATTAAATGATCAATATTCTGACCACCAATAAAGCAAAAAAAATTGAATCCAAATGATCCAAATCATAGCCTTAAAACCCCCATCACAACAGTTCTGAATTAAGTAATTAATTCAGATGTCTGCTATTATTTCATAGATAAAAAATAAACAAATATAAAAATTTAGATATAAAATAATAATAAATAATAATAAATTTTAATTATTAATTAAATAATGATCCATATAATTAATAATTTATATTTAATTAATGACTCATACTATTATTTTATGTCTAAATTTTTTGTACGAGACTTTATTCAATAACAAGCACTTATGGAAAAATGATAATAAAAAGAAATTAATAAGGAAGCTTGAACCTACCTGGTGGAACCCAAGTTCATGAGTCAAGCCAACACCGAGCTCCGCTAAGCAAGAGAAAATCCTGGCATCACTGCCGTACAAGTGCGCGTACCGTGCTAAACAAGAATCCAAAACCCTAGCCAAAACGTTAGCCAGCGAATAACTTATGGCGAAACCACCTCCGCCAAAGGCCATATCGAACGAGTACTTCAAGTTCTGATCGTAACTCTCCGAATTGCTCCCTATGTAGTACCACCGGTGGTGATCGTACTTGGACAGCGTCTTGGCCAGATTCTCCACGAAGAACACGGTGTCATCGTCCCCAAAAACGAACCACCGCACGTTCGTCTGGTTCAGGCCGACGGCCTCCTTGACCACACGCGCCACTCGAATGGCCGACCTGAGTCCGCCCTTGAAGGTGTAAGGGAAGCGGGAGGTGTCCTCGGATATGATTACCGGAGGCAGAGTGGGGTCCAGTGTGTGATGAGGCGGAGTACGGTCCAGAAAGGCGAACGCGCGGGTGGTTTTCGCGTCGTACCAGAGGCGGATGTACGGTTTCCGGTGAATGAAGGAAGAGGAAGACGAGGCGATTGAGAAGAGGAGGTGATCGCGCGTGGTAGGAGACGAACCTGCTGCGGACGTGAACGCGTGAGGGAAAGTGGTGGCGCGTGGAGACGGTGACGATGGCGGCGCGTGCAGCAGGAGGTAGAGAATAAACAGGAGAGACAGGACCAAGACGACGTCCTTGAGACGCAAAAGGGTGAAATTGATGAGTCTGACGGATGGCATGTTTTTAGAGAGAGAAGGGGCAGAGCCGGTGAAAGTAGAGAGAGAAAGAAAAGGCTTCTTTCTCCGCTTTTGGTTCATTTGTTTCTCTGGAAGGGTTCCCGCTTCCGCGCCGCCGTCTGATGGAAACTTTTTGGCCTGATGGACAGATCTTTTTGTTGTGTTTTTGTTTTGTTTCTTTGAACGAGTTTTGTTCGACAGGGAAAGTGGAAAACAAGGTGACGCGCGTCCTTGGTAACTGTTCGGATTTGCCACGTGGAACAGCGACTGTCTCGAAGAAAGAGCCACGCATGCTTTGCCCCCACCTTTTGCTTTTGCAGGTTTATTCCATTCTTTTTTTAAATAGGAAAAGTATAGGTGTACAGAAAAAAAAAAAAAAAAAAAAAGTAAAACGTATGTGAAATAAATTAAATTAATTATTTTGTGTAATAAAATATAAATAAATTAATGAATTAATTGTTATTTGTGTGTTTTGTGTATATTTTTGTTGTGTAAGAATGGGACTTAAATAAATAAATTAATAAAAAGAATGTTCCATATTGCGTGTATAGTTTGAACGTCCAAGAGAAGATTTTATGCTGCCAATGGTTGGCTGTGGTGTATTCTTTGGGGGATTTGTTTTTATTACGAGATTGTGACTTCGAATTTTTGTTAAGTGCATTCTTCGGCGATTTGTTTTTATTATGAGATTGTGACTGCGAACTTTTGTTAATATGTTAATGTATGTTTATTTTCTATAATTTTGAAAGAGGTTAATAACTTTTATTTTGTTTTAAAAATATTTTTTTTTATAAATTTATTGTATAAGCTTAACTTGTTATACAAAATAAATCAGTATAATCTTTTTAATGAGTCTATAGATATTGTTCTTACTTTCTTATTTTTTACAACAAAAAGCATACAATTTTATGAATTAATTAGAAAATAATTTTAGTATAAGCTTACTTTCTTATTTTTTTACAACAAAAAGCATACGATTTTATGAATTAATTAGAAAATAATTTTAGTAGAAAAAACGGGTAACAAAGAGTTGGAATATCTACTTCTAGGTGCCTTATTTCCACAATTTATCACCCACATAATGTATAAGTATTGTCCCAATCCACTTTGTTGCATATATGCAATTAATTTGATACATTTTAGGAATAAATTACTATTTGATATATATTTGAGATAAGAATTGAGCGTATAATTAACAATTATAATAATCTGATGCATAAATTAGATAGGAAAAGTATCGGTGGTTTCACTTAGAAAGTTTAAGACAATTACAAATTGATATGTACTATTAAATAATTGAATTTAAGAAAAAATAAAAAATAGATAAATTGTCAAATATTATTAATAAGACTATGTAATTATTTTAAAGTTATTTAAATAAAATTACTTAGTGTTACTCAATCAGATATTCACATCCAATATTGATTTTTTTTATTTGATTAAGACAAGATATTTTGTTATAAGTAAGCATTGAAGTTTGAACCTCATACGTCACTACAAACTTTAAATTTGGTGGCCATTAGATTATATTTAGTAAATATTTTTTTTGAAAAAAAATATACAATAAGTATATTGATAATCATACATGTAGATCTAGTAGATCTTTCAAAACGTAAATATTCTTTAAAATAAACATTGATTAGGATTGTTCAGCCGGCCCAAAAATACGGGCTGGGATGGAGGGAGTTTACACACGTTTGTGCAAAGCAACGTCCGAGAACCGTCTGGGAAAGCCCAAAAGCTACTCGGTTCTGAACAAAGACGTTCCACTTATGTGATTGGCCCAGTAATTTACACCCTCTTCCTTTACTCCTCAGTCGACCGTTGCATGTTCTTTGTTGACAATTAATAAGAACTTAGTTGTAATCTTCTGACCGTTTATCCGAATCTAGACCAGCTGTTTTCTGCCTGTAAAAAGATCTGGGAGTAATAATTAATTCAAATTTAAATCTTTTTCGAACGTTAACGCTCCATGAAAAAAAAAAAAAAAAAACAAAGAAAATCTCTTTTAATTTCAAATGTTGTCAAAATGAGTACCAATTATTTGTTTACCAATCAAAGTAACGTGCAACAAATCTGCCCAGATTCTCACTTCAAATCATTTTGGACCACCAAAATATTTTTTTTTTGATTTCAGGTTTATTCACCATTAACCTTTCTTTCATTTTGCATGTGGCTCGATTTCAAGTTTAACGTTTTAAGCTACCACAATCCTAAAGGGAAAATAAATCGCGGAGAATGAAAAATCTTTTTTTCTTTAATGGGTGAAAGAAAAATCTTGATGAATCTCTCTCTCCTTTTTTTTTTTTAATAAAAATCAATCTCAAATTTTATATTGGGTAACTGAAAAAAATTTAATTTGATCAATCTTGACCTTTTTATAGGTAGACCATCAACATTCAGCTGCCTATCCGCTTGTAATGTAATTCTTATATATATATAAACATGAATTCTGAAATTGAACGAGATATTCCTCGTTTAGTCATTAATTATAAACCCTTAAACACTACATTAAAATGGATTAGAAGTCTAATCCGCAATAAAAGAGATTTATTGAATAAATTCCACTCTGCATACATATTCTCTAAATTTGATTTAAAATTAGGTTTTTGGCAAATTCAAATTGTCCCATAAGACCGTTATAAAACTATCTTTACTGTTCTTTTTGGACGGTATGAGTGGAATGTTGTGCCCTTTAGTTTAAAAAACGCGTCAAGTATATATATATATATATATATATACTTAATTGAAAAAAAAAATTAGACTTTCAAAATTTTTTTATCTGAATTTTTATTTGATTACAACAAAACTTCAAATTTTTGTAACCATAATGATATTTTTTACAATAAAAAAGAAAAGACATTTTTTTTTTCTTGTGAAAAAAGTTCTAGTGTGATTGAAAAAAATAAAAAGTTCATTGAAATCAAATAAATTTTCAAATAAAAAATATTTATAAAAATGTAATCACACTCAACTAATTTATAAAGAAGTAGACAATTGAGTAACTCAGAACTTTTAAACTTTTAACTTTCATTTTATTAATATATCCTCACTACTATCAAAATTACAAGCTTGTGCCCCACTTGTAATGTAAATAACCTTCAGGAGAATTTTTTTTTTTTTAATCTGACAAAAAAAAAAAAACTCCTTTTTATTCGCCTTTTTATTGAAGGGGTACCCCAATTTTAGCGCGTGAATCATACGCAAGCCAGACAGATGGCGTTGAAAGGGAGTCAGTCATTGTAACTGACGGTTTCTAGCATCCAATGGAACTGCCAGACGAGATACAAGATTCTGACTTGTATCCTTTGACTTTCCTCCACTTGGAGGCGGCTGGGAAAGTTGAAGCTAACCCGTACCTAACAAGAGTCCCTAATTTGTGTACGCAAATATACGCAGACTCGAGGCTAAAAATATTTATTTGATGTTTTTCTTCCTCAATAATTAAAAACTTGGTATTATGAATGACAAATGTTAAACACATAACTTGGGGATAATGGAGAAATTGACCTTGAAAGATTCACAGAATTATGGGAGAGATTTCTAGTCGTTCATTCAAATTTGACATGGATGATGCTAATCAAGCTTTTTTTTTGGACCATTTATCGATTTTTTGGTCTCATACTTGAATTTTTTATCTCTATTCTAGTTTCTTGACATTTCGACATCTCTTTAAAAGTTTAAACCAATATATATGCATTACGTTGCTTAAGCTTGATAGGGCTTTTCAGCTGGACCCCACCCAAAAAAAAACCCCTGCAATATAAAACACACGTGTTTGTCCAAGGTCATGCCCAACACATTGCATTGGTTTTCCACGGTCCAAATGCAGTCTCCAAATGTCATGAGAAGTATTTAGTTGGACCAGACTGAGTCAGCCCCTAACTCAACTAAAAATTTTTAAAAAACAAATTGGTGAGGTGTGGGCTTGCTCCAATAATAATAATAATAAAGTGTATACTTTATTATAGTAAAAGGGAGTTCAAATATTAACAAGTGTTGTTTCAAATTGTAAGGGTCAGAGTTTGTTTAATTAGAGATTTTGATTTCGAGTTTTGATAATGCAGCCGTGTTAAATACCTATTGAGAGACTTTTATTGTTTTTTGGGGTCTTACTCAGATCAGTTTAGATTAGTCAGTACAATGAATTGAATACTTGACAGTTTAGATAAAAAAAAAAAAAAAGGGAGTTCAAATATTTACATATTCCTCGCTTATCCTCTTCTTTTTATGTGGTTAACTGATTGTAACCACTCATTCACAAAAAAAAAAAAAATAAAAAAAACAAAAAAAACAAAAACAAAAAAAAGAAGTTCTGAAATATATAACAGAAGTGTTTGTCCCACGTGATGGTCACGCTCAGTGCAACGAATTGGTATCCATGGTCCAAATGCAGTCTCCCAAATGTGAAAAATGCCTTTCGATTGGACCAAACTGACCAAGCCCCTTTTGTCCCATTGTAAATTTTGCTTTCGAAATGGGTCGAAATCAAATGGTGACCAACTAACTTTCACTCTGAACCATACAAGTGGAGCATTGTACCGACGCTAAATGAAGAAGTGGACAAGGACATCCATTCCATTCCTGGCCCTCTAGGCGTACCGTTCCGGGAATTGGGGGCTAAAGAAAGATTTTCAACCAACAACGAATTTTATTTAAAAAATAATAATAATAAAAGAGTCAGATCAGTCTCAAGCTGCTTGTTTGTGTTTTTTTAGTCCGGACAGAAAAAAAAAAGATAAAAAAAATTGCAGTCTGATCAATTAATTAATTTATGAAATTAAATAATTATTATTTTAACAAATAATTGATGAAAGATATATTTATTTTTATTATAAATATTAATTATGTAATTATTCAAATCAATCAATTGATAATATTATTATACAAACGCGTCTGTTTTTTTTTTTTTTAAACAGCTTGGTTGTCCTCATTGTGAAGAACTCTTGTGCAAGATGGTGGGTTCCACCTTCTGCATAGCCTTAATTCTTGGCCATACAACATCCTTTCTTCTTTAGCAACACAAATTGACTTGGTAACCATTAGCCACTCACCAACTAAAAATCATGGTTCATAAGTTTCCGTCAAGAATCTAATAAAGCTCGTAGCTTCCTCATGTCTTTCGGGCTTGTCAAATTAGTGGAGTCAATTCTTTTCTGCATTAAATTTACCTATTAGCCCCTCCAATGCATTTAATTGAGCCACGTTACAAGATTCTTCGTTCAACGTTTCCTTTTTTTTTTTTTTTGGAACCAGCATTGCAAACGTACGTATTTCCTCAACCACAAGTTCAAATTCTTTGCTTTATGGTGACAAAAACCTGTAAAAAGGGTAGGAGATTAAGAAAAGAAAAACAGTGACAACTTTGTCAGGTAGTGGCATTCTGGTCAAATGCTGAAATTCTAGGACGGAAGTCTTCCGAGCGTGTGAAAATTAATCGTAAAAAATTTGAGAGACTCAAAAAATAACAACAATAAAAAAGTCATATGACTGTGTCTGCCCCTGTTATATAAGTGGCCTATCTTTCTTCAACTTTCTAGCCCTTCCTTATCGAGCTTCCAAAAATGTGCAAAGGTATACAGGAGAGAAGCCAAGGCAATTTCTGGAGCAAAGAGCCAGCAGCTTCATCTAATACACCATCAACTTTGGTATGCTGTGAGCTATGTGGCTTCAGGGCTTCATTGTATTGCCAAGCGGATGATGCCTTTCTATGCAAAAAATGTGACATATCGGTGCATGGAGCAAATTTCTTAGCTCAAAGGCATATTAGATGCATGCTATGCAACACATGCCAAAATCTTACTCAAAGATATCTAATTGGGGCTTCAATTGAGGTGGTGCTTCCAACCATGGTGTGTTGGAGAGGGAGAATGCGTTGGGATCCCAATTCCAACGTTGAAAAGCAGTCCTCAGAGACGCTTAAAACGCCTTTTCTTTTTCTTTGATGGGTTCCCTTTTGGCCTTTCTTTTTTTCTTTGTTTGGCTTTTCTCCCTGTTCATCAGGTTGTGGAATTTTTTTTTTTTTGTTAGTTCTCAGGGTTCCGTTGACGGAGAGGAATGAAACGTTCCAATTTAAAGGTCTAAATACAAATAGGAATTGCTGGAAATAGGTCCATTTTTGTGTTGCAACTGATTGGATTTCCAGGGAAAGGAGCAGAAGACGATCAACGGACAGTAGAAGATGAATATCTTGATATATTATTGTTCCATTGTAATTCTTGGTCGCTAACGTGTGTAATTCCAGAATGCATATTCGTCTTGTCCTTTAAGGTCTCTGATCGCTTGTTTTGTATTGTTGGTTTTGTACAGTTATCCTTTGAGTTAGCCTTAAGTATGGTATTTTGATTTGTTAAACTAGCTAGATCTATGTTTGCCTTCCTTTAAACTTTCCAGGCCATACTGGTGGCAAACCACTTGAAATAAAAGGTCTGTTTTCCATATTTGCAACGATATTGATATAACTGTTAAGAAAATTCCACACCCATATTCTTATTGCGGGAAAAATCAGCTTGCAAGACTAGCATCAATCGGATTGGTATTGTCCTCGGCTTTTTGTTAGAGAAATTGTGGACCAGAACATCTATTTGTGGTAAGGGAGAGGACACCTCCAATTTCCAATGGTTTGGAGAAGGATATAGATCATATGTTTTTCTTTGGTCGATTTGACACCCATTAGACCACAAAGTCACGAAACGGGTAGTTTTCTTTCTCCCTTTTGACTCTCCTGCCGAAAGTAGCTGGAACTAGATAAGCACGTGGCAACATAAATGGAATTAACTTCAGCCGGAGAAAAAATGCAATAGTAATATAGATGTAGGTGAGTTGATGCGGAATAGATGTAGACTTATATATTATAAATGTAGACTTATACATTATATTATTATAACGGTTGGTAGTAGGTTTTAATCTTTTGATAATAATCGTAATAAATGATAAAAATTATAAGAGGATTAGTGAGAAGATTGAATAGTAACCAAAAAAGCTTTACATCACCCGTAGACAGGCTTAGTGGATGCAGTCCCGGCATAATTCGGCGAGCCCATATTACGCCATAACATCATCTGATGAGTGAACAGGTTTTTTTTTTTTTTTTGGGTTCATACGTGTGAACAGATTATCCTGTCTGTAATAACCCTTTAAATAACAAATTCTAAGGGAAAGATGGGCTATTGTCACAATGGAATAGTGTTAGTCTGTTAGATGAGTCTGCTAAGGGCCATGATCTTTCACACAATTTTCTCAAAAACAGAGTTCTGAAATATGATTATATTTCTGTTTTGGTCAGTGGTTAGTAATTTCATAGGGATCCCGTGTCCAAATGAAGAATATTCCGTCCCATCTACTCAGATGCATGTTGTTATCATTTGGGGGTGTTTGTTTAGTCAAGTGGTTAATTTTCATTGTGGTGTTTATTTTTATATAATTTTATTGTCATTTTTTTAAATTTAGAAATGTGATTTATACAACTAAGAGGATCATGATTTCTACATCCAACACATCAATTATTTTCATTTTTTTTATAACTGACTTAACTATCTACTACCAACTTATTAAAAAAAAAAACTTTAACAAAAATTTGAACAAAATAACATATTGGAGAAAAATTTTTAAAAATAAAAAAATGATAAACTGAATATAGAATTTAAAATAAAAATACTAAAATAATAATTTGATAGTAATAATAATAATTTATATGTTTGATGATGAAATATTTTATAATCTCTACAATATTAATTATATTATAATAATATTAATAATACTTTTATTATTATTATTATTATTATTATTATTATTATTATTATTGTTGTTGTTGTTGTTGTTAAAATTTTATATTAATATTTTTATTTTAGATTTTATATTTATGGCTATTATTGTGAAGTAAATTATTATTATTAGTTTTAATTTTTATTATAATTTTTAATTTCATTGTTATGTTTATTGAATATTTTTAATATGACAATATATTACCATAATTTTTGTATTTTATATTTTTTAGTTAGATATTCATAATTTTTTAATCTCTGCAATATCATTTCCGATATAATAATATTAATAATACTTCTTATTTATTATTATTATCATTAAATTTTATGTTAATTTTTTCTATTTTGGATTTTATATTTATGGTTATTATTTTGACGTGAATTATATTATTATTATTATTATTATTATTATTATTATTATTATACCATTTTTAATTTAATATTCAATATTTTTCAATTTTTTGATAAAATTTTTCTTATTTTTATCATGAAATAAATATCATCGTATATTTAATATTAATTTCAATTCCCAACTAAAACAAACGATTATAAAATATTTCAATTCTAATTTTTGGGTAAACCAAACATTTTACTAAATGAGTTATTCCGTTTTCAATTTCACTTGATTTTGATTCTAAGTTATAAACCAAACAACCCCTTAAATCAAATCACAGAACAGCTGCTTCCAAGAAAAATCCCCTTATACTGATGCAAGAAGGAGTCAAGATTTGGGAATAATGATAACAGCAGAAATTTGGGAAGCAATATTCTGAAAAAATCAAATCAAACAAAATCCAAAATAATCTTTAAATAATTTGAAGTAAATCCATTAGTTTCATCAACTTTATGCTTAAGTGTATTTTGTTGATTTTTGTTTAAATATATGATTTTTACTTTTTGTTTTTTCTAGGGTAGATTTTCTATAGATGTTATTCCCTATTCAGTTGTTCGGAAGAAGGTGAATGTATTAAGAAAAAATATTGAAACTCAAAATTAAGTGTTGGTGGTAGATTACATTGCTCCAGTGGTGGATTCCACTATTATTGTTGTTTTTGTTGTTCTTCGTGTTGTTGCTAGTGGTGAACTCCACTAAAAGAATGATGGATTCTATTGTGTTATTTGTTATTAATTGTTGTTTGTTATTTGTACTGCAAGTGTATAAATTTAAATAAAATTTCAGTTTTCCCTTTCCCAAAATCTTATTCTTAATACCCATCCTACATCCTGCTGACTGGTCCACATCATGTACAAATTCTAATTGTTTCTCTAGAAACTTCCCAAAAATCGTTTTCTTTCTTACCTGATGGATCAGTGCATTGGGCTTACTTAATCCAGTTCGACAGACTTTTTTTTTTTTCTTATAGAATGCAGCCGTTAACTTTTATTTATTTATTTATTTTTGCATGCATATGTTATTTGTTACAGAAATATTAGTTGAATTTGGCAATTAAAGCTTCAGCCAAATTTTATTATGTGGAAAAAAACCGATAGTGAAGCATAACAAATAGCTAAAATTCACTTGCTATCATGGATTTTCAGTATTGCAAGATGACTAAGGTGGTAAAAAAGCAAAAGAGGATGTCTCATCAGAGCATTAACAGAAAGTTAACACGGGGAGATACACTGCGAACTGTATCACCTCAACGAGTGTCATCTAGAATTGCCAAGTAGACGAAAGAATAAGATATCAAGTAGTAAATTGGAAGGAATTGATTTTATTCACCAACATAAGTTGATTTAGTATCGTGAAGAACATAGTGCGAACATCTCGGCAATGGTTATCAGCAGAATGAATGGAATACTATTTCCAGAGGAAGACGGTTGAGCTAGTTCACAACTTGTTGGCAGATGTTATCCACTTTCACAATTCAAAACTGAGGGGCTACAGTAGCGAAGATCTGCACTAGTCACAAAAAGTCCTCAGTATTAGCTAGAGAAACTCCGACAGAAAGGCCAACATAAATGCTTACGAATTGTCCTACTTTGACTGGAAAATGAAGAAACAGCTGACATCAAAGAGTGTGTGTAGATAGAGGAAAACCTGAGGAAGGACAAAGGCTGGCTCTACATTCGCGACCCTATGAACTATCGGGGAACAATCCTGCAAAAAAGAAGGAAAATTGACTGAATCTGACAGAAAAAACAAAGAAAGCACCAACAGGTTTTGGAAGTTGAGGAACTTTTAAAACGATTGTATCACCAGCATTCTAATGCCGATTGCAGGATTAAGTTTCAGTTTGTGTAATAACATAGTCAGTGCTTGTTATAACAGCCACATTTTCATTTCATAGCAGATATCTCATTTTTTTTTTTTTCATTTCATCAGTAGAGACACCAAGTTTTGTTTGTTCAGCCCTTGGGAAGCCATATTACCCTGTAATTTTAGCTGTCCTGGAAAGTATTAGACAAAGAACTGATAATCTGGCTCAAAAGTTAGTTGTCGTCAGAGGGTCATAGTCATATGCTTCACCAGCTTTTACAAATCTACCTTTCACACGTTTTCTTGTATCTGCCCTGGCTTTCCGGGAGGCATATCTAATTTGTTTACCAAACCTACAAGATACCAGAAATGCACAAAATCCGTAAGAAACTGAAAGTAAGAAGAATTGGTCGAAGAGAACAACAATAGCAATTATTCCCAACATAAGGAAGAAGCAAACAAGCAAATCATAGATATCAATCGTTAGCTGAACTTTGAAAAATGAACATAAATCAGACAACTTCCAAAAAGTTATGAGATAATGAGATGCATATATGGTTGACGAAATGCCAACTTCATGTAGGATGTACTTTAAAATCTAAGCCCTGAAGTTAACAATAAGTTGAAACACATACGTTCGTGTCTTCTTCTTTTCATTGTATCTCATTTTAGCCTTATCCCTTGCTGGTGGGCAGCTAGCCTCCAAGCTTGACTCCCACAGTGATTCGCCAGTCAGAAAGACGGGCGATAATCCACAGTCTTGATAGTTAGCAGCACTGCTTTCACCAGCAATGTTGGACAGTGAAAGCGACAAACTCGAATGAACTTGTCCGGTACCGGTGGGAAATCCCAGGTTGATGTTTCTGTTGTAACTAGGATTCATGTCAAAGCAATTAGCACTGTTGCTCATCATTTGCATCACATTTGCAGACTCGGCTATTCGAGAGGATTGGAAAGCAACAGAATCATGATTTCCAGATGATGATGCCTGAAATTTCACAAGGAAAACCACAGCATTACATTTTGTTGATGATGATCACTATTTTTCAGGGAGAAAATCATAAACAAATATATGACTAAAGAAATCTTAGCAAGCAATTAGAGAATGAAAATTAGGAGTGAACCTCAAGAGCATTCTCGATAGGGCCATTAGACTGTGTAACAGATAAATTTCTCTCCATTAAAATGCAATCATTTCCTACATCCTCAAACTGGTTTTTGGTATGGCCTTGAGAACACCCAAAAATCTCATCACCACTTTCGAAGCTCAACTGAACATCATCCATGTTGAGACCTTCACAGAGATCTTCATCATCTTGAAGTCCAAGATCCTTAAAATTGGAACGTGCCTGAAGCATACGGAAATTGAAAAGAGAGAACGCATATTGGATTTGAACCGGATACTAACAATTAAGGATTAAGAGACACCTAAAAGATAGCTCAATTGTTACAAGAAAACATGTTGGCATGAACTTTGAAGACAATACCTCTGGCAGGTTTGATCCCTCCGGCAAGTGAGGCACCTGATCTAGAGAATAAGGCATGCAATTCTGATTAGGTGGGATCATAGTTGTTGGCCCATCCCAAGGTTCAATCTTGGAACAAGTTTCCAGCTCATTTAGCTTGCTATTAACGAAACCAAATGACCCCTCAGTATTCCTCTGCTGCAAACAATCACTAACACAATTCTCAGTTGATTGCAGGCCACTAAGCGCTCCCCATCCCGCATCACAACCACTCGAAGTAGGCAAGTCAAGAACCCATGACCAAATTTTTGAAAACTCAGCTATAGAAGGGCACCCAGTATAGCAATTCAACACCTTGATCCGATGTCCCAAGCCCGAACACCCATTTGGCCTCCAATCACAGCCTTGACAAATTGACACTTTCTCGTCCAAACACCGGATCATTGCAGGCTGTGAATTACACCTATCGCATAAGAGCGAACGCAGATGCCTACGCGATAAGGAATTGGCAGAATGCACATATCCATCGCACTGCAAGCATAGCCTGGCCGAGTCTGATTTACAATAGACCACTGCCCTTGCCGCTCCGCAAAACTCACATCCAGGTTCCATACTTTTCCTGTCCTGCTCTTATTCAATCACCAATCAATTATTCATTCTAACTACTTTGTCTACACTAGAAAAACTTGCAGCGGGAATTCGGCTTTATTGGCCTAATCTTCGAATCCCAATTCCACTTAACCCTTCACCATTCAGAAATGGACAAAGAGAAAGCAAATACCAACATCATTAAGGTCAGTATGTATTCATATATATAATACTAACATATAATAAAAAAATCACTTAGTTTCCAAAATTGTTAATTAAATCACCATTCTAATATTAAGTTTTGAATGGGATTCTTATACTGCACAGTCTGCACTCGTGTAATGAAACTGATAACAATGGTCAAAAAAAAAACATAAGCACAAGGCTCGGCACTTACTAATAGAAGAATGCCAAATTCCCACCACAAACATAATCATGAGAATCAGCCAATATCAAGAGACAAAGAATCCATCAATGGAAGCAATGAGGAAAAAAAAAAAAAAAAACAAGTATATTTAATTGGAGAAGTGAAGATATGCAATCAATTAAAGGCTCTAGCTTTGTTGCTGGAGACTCTCCGAGACCAGTAGCTCTGAACGGTGTATTTATGTGTGTTTTGCCTAGGATTACTGGGGGATCACCACGTGGCAAAATCTGGGTACTAGTAAATGATACCCTGCGCTGACGCGGATGATCTCTGCTTCAGGGACATTGGTTACAGTCACTGGCCAGCCTTATTACTCGGTTTAAGTTGTAGAGTGATGGCATGGTGGTAAATAAGACAAGCATTAGGGGCAACGAGATTATTGAAATTGATCACAAGCAGGCCGCCAAGTTAGCCATGTCCCCGAGACATTGGGGCCTATAGGGAGGAGTTGCTCCGTATGTCGAGATCTCAGGTGGACACGTGGCTTTATTGGGCAAGGTGTGGTAAGCGACGCCGCTGACATGGCAATGGTGTTTGCTGACTTATCGTCTTGCATTGCGTTAAATTTTCCTTGAGCATGTGCTTGAATTGAAAGGAAATAGCAATAGATAAGTATTTGACGTTGAAAATTAATTGAATTTAAAATAATATGAACGGATAGAATTTAAAAAAAATAAAAAATAAATAAATTATTATCATAATAAACCATTCGTCCCTTTAAAAACGAAACATTAAACAAAAATATTGAAATGTACTAATGGCATCTTTGTGGTGTGAAGATTGAGGAGTATCACGACACAAAATAAAGATTCTATGATAATTTTATGTGGGACATTCTTTTATGTACATTGCTAATGTTTGTATTTGGAGTAGGGCAGAAGGGTCAGATGATCTCAAAGGGAGTTCGAATGTCTTTTTATCGAATTTGACGAATAACAAGCTTTATTTATGACAGATGTCGACTTATGTTGTTTGTTTGGCCATTGCTGAGAATCTTTGTTGCATGGTATAGGAAAGGGAAAATGTTATGCAGTAAATGTTATGTAGTATAAGTAAAAATAGTTTTTGTAGGTACTTAAAATTTGAACCGTTTGACCATTAAAATGTATTAAATTAAAAAAATTAAAATTTTAAATTAATTATGTGTTTTCCACTTACTACACAATGACATGACATTTTAGTCAACCCCTTACAAATATATCATTAATATACAAGACAATTTTCCAACAATCGAATATAACTAAAGATCAAACTCTAAATCTCTCAATTATAAGTTTTAGTTGCTAACAATTTTACCTAAAGCGAGTTTTTTTTTTTTGTGCATAAAAAAATGTATTTGGTCTATTATTAAACTTATCGAGTTATGAACTATATATTAAGATAACTCTCTTATTTTCATAAATTTCACTTTTAAAAAAAAAAAAATTTAAGATTTTTAAAATAAAATTTTAAATTCCGACGACCAAGATGTTTTCGATGAACAATTGGGTTTGGAACAATAATTACGTTGGACAAACTTCACGATGGGCTTCTAGTTTTGGGCTTTATGATCCGGCCGTGGGAAAACTCATGTGGTCTATGCAGGAGATCAAGAACCCAACTCATGGCGGGCCTCAGTGGGTCCAAGCCTGAGGGTACCTTATGGGCCTTAGTTCGCGACATTTAAAAATTAATGGTCAATTTTTACTTGAAAAAAATAATAAAATAATTACAAAATAACATAATTATAATTAATAAATTAACAAATCATAATAAGAGAATTAATTATTAAAATTAAAAATAACAAAATTTTTTTTTATCTAAATTAAACTAGGTGAAAATGTGAAATAAAGTACAAAACAACTCAACAACAAAAAAATTAAATGCATCTTCTTTTTTTTTATCAAAAAAAAAATTTTATTAAGTGTATTAGTTATCAGATCCTTAAACTTAGATTGAAGTAACATTCGTTTGTTTGAGTCTTATTTAACAACCTAAAAGGGGCTGACCACCTCTCGAGCACCAATAAAACTGAATGTGATTATGTAAGTGGAGTTTTGACGGGCAACTCTAGACCAGTGTTAACAAAATTGGACCGGACCGACCGGTTCAACCGATTGGACGCGTGATCGGTTCTAAGTGCAGTCCGAGCTGAGCTTAAAAATGGGAGGGTGATCAGACCGGTCAAAATCGGTCAAAAATCGGATTGGTTGGACCGGTTCAAGTCAAACCCAAAAATTTTAAATTATAATTTGAACTCAAATGTTATTTAAAATTGCAATTTAAACTTTAATTTTAACTAAAAATTTCAATTTAGTCCTAAATTTATTAAAATTTTCAATTTAATCATTAAAATAAAAAAATTAATATTTAATCATTATCTATAAATATTATTTTTTCAATTACTTTTTATAAATATATATATATTATTAAATACTAATTTAAATACCGATTCAATCAATTAAATTTTAACCCACTAATATTTCTAATTTAATAACCGATTCGATTATGTTCTGAACTCAACTCTACGAGCGACATCTCATGTCACATGTGATAAAGTTGGGAATTAAATTTTTGCCCGTTGTGAATCAAATCGTAGGACGAAAAAAAAAAAAAACGATTTAATGAAGTTTCTAGATTGGTCCTTTCAAAATCGACATTTTGCGCCATCTCGCCCTCTCTCTCTCTCTCTCTCTCTCACCGTTTCCTTCGTTCTCACTCAAGAACCAAAAAGATCCCCTGGTTGTAGACGTGGATGATGTCCGGAGACAGCGAGTGAAGCCTGGCAATACGGTTCGCATCCTTATTTTTTTTGGTACACGGTTCGCATTTTTATAATCACACGCATACAACACGCTGAATCTATCTTTAAATAAGTTTTTTCTTTTTTTTGTGTTTTTTTAACCAAAAATTATATTTCGTTACCAATATAATTTTTTTACTTCGGATCGTGTGTGCAGGCAGATTTTAGTGTAGGCTGGCTTAAGAGCTGATTTTAGGCCGTGTTTGGTTTCTGCAAATTACATCTAACGTTTGGTGGTCAAGTGATTGCTCCGAACAATAGCACGCACTTGAGGAAGTCTGGTAGCCGACCCGTTGTCTTTGATCTTGGTAGAAATTACTTTATATCCATATTTTTTTTTCAAGCTTTCCTTGACATGCCTTTCTTGTTTTTTTTTTAAGGTTTTTTTAATTCATTTTCGGTCTTTTTTTAAAAGAAAATTTATTTTTGATGTCGGTTGATGCGATGGTTTCATAGTAATGTAGGGTTTGTGGAATATTTTTCCAAGTGGTGGTGAGCAGGGGAATGGTGTAGAGGAAGGGTTCTTGCATTCGATGGAGTCAAATGACTTGAGGAGTGCGATTTCACCTATCGCTACTGCCGCCATTATGCCATCTCCTATTTTGTTACGGAGATTGAAGGTTTACATTTTTTTTTCTTTTTTTTTTGTTATTGTTTTCTTCTTTAATTTTCATGACATGCTTTATATTCGATTCTTTTTTCGTCTTTTGGGAAAAGAATGATCTAAAATTATTGGACAGTGGTTGTGTTCTATAGAGTCAAGAATATATGCCATGAGAATGAAGAAACTGTCAGGTGGGCCATATGCCAGGGTAGATGAGATGAATTGATGTTTTAGGATGGATTTTGCATTTCATATTGATCTACCGATGACGTTGCTTAGTTTATACAAAAATTATGTCCGTGGACACGTTCTTTGCCTTTTTAGTCCTAAATGAGCTTTATTTGCAGGTGCTATTGTTCTTGCTTTGGGGTTTCATTTGCTGCAAGGTGAGTTTACATTTATTTGTTTCTTATTAAGAATTATTGTCAGATGCATTATGGATATTCGTACATGTGATGGCTAGCCACAAGCCCTTAACTCTAAGACATAAGTTTTGTATAGCTGGCTGCAACTCTAAGACATAAGGTTTATTCAGCTTTATTGCATCTTCTTACTGGGGCACACTTGAAATTGCAGATTGGATGGGATTCTGTTATGAGAATGAGTGTGGATTTGCGGGATCTTTTTCTCTACGAGGCTTTTTTATATTACAATCCTCTTCTTCTTGTGGTTAGTCTGGTTTGCCTATTGCTGTCTTAATTTTATCCGTTTAATTTTTTTTTTTTCTTGTGCATGAGAACATCTCCTTCTGGCTTTGATTTTGCAGAATATGATGGTTTGGCTTTGGGGAATCAATTTATGGGTTTTTGCGCAGTCTACTGTCAGCTACGCTAAGATTTTTGATCTTGACCAAAATCATCTTACACACGGGGAAACATGGAAGGTTTCTTGTTTCAAAACTATATCGTCTGATACTATCACCATTGTTCTATTACTTTCATCATTCTTTTAACATTTTTTGGTGGTCAAGTTTTATCTTTAGAGCGGTTCTTCTGCTGTTCTGAATCTTATTATGCACCTATTTGAATTCCAGTTACAGTGTTTGGCTTAATCTGTATGAGATATTTTTTTCATTGTATCATGTATGTTGCTTGAAAAGAGGATTCATTTTCAAGAGATGGTATGATGGAAGATTGGTGTTGCAAAGTTGTGCAAATTGTTTCTATGAAATGGTTGCCAAAGACTCGCCATATTTTTCGTGTAACTGGATGAGAAACATTTGGTAGAAAGGCACAGGTAGCTGTTTCTTGCTGGTGATTTTGTATTTACCATTTCTTGGTGCCTGTTGGAAGAATAAGTTTAGATATTCAAAATGAAACTGTGCATGATCAAACAAGAAAACAAGGAAAAAGATGGATTCTTTTTTATTCATTTGTGTATCAGATGACATAGTTGAGAGATAAAATTTTCACTTTTAGAGGAGCAATGTTTCATCTTTGTTTCAGAGAATTTACCATTTTCTTTTCGTGTCATATAGAAATTAGTCTACGCACCATGAAACAACTATAGTTATTTTACAAGCTTTTACATTTTGTAGTCATCGTTGTGCTGCTTCCTTTCCTTGTATAACTTTGTTTCAGTTTGATAATTGCAGGTTGCTACTTGGATGACTATAATTGTCCCAACTAGCATGACATCATATCTGTACCTTTATTCTCATGGAGAAGTATCATTGGCTGCGTCACAACCAGTGTAATAGATGCTTTTATAAGTTGATACGTATTTTGTTCTCTTGGAATCTGTTGATTATGTTCTGTTTCCAGCGCCATAGAGAAACACATTGCAATAATATTTCTGTATCTTTTGAGGATCCTTGGATTCTTCTATGTGAAAAATTGATCAGCCTAAGTTTAGCGTTAGGGTTCTACTTGATGCTAAATTGTCTTCATCTATTTGCCAATATGATGACTTACTAAGGTTTCCCTTTTTCATTGGTCAAATGGATGATGAAAACTGTAGCCCAAGGAAATGAGATATAAGAGTTGTGCGTTGATATCTATATGTTAGTGGACTCTTCCCCTTGTGACCATTTTGGGCAAAGAGAAGATTATATTAACATAAATGCATTCAGATGCCTGGTGTGAGATATGTGGCTTTGAAAATGGAATCCCAGGGCACAAGTCCCATACTATGGCTTTGAAAATGACATCAGGAAATTTTTTTTTGGAGTGCTTTAGATTTTAATTTTTGCTATGAATTATAGGATATTGTCTCTCCCACTCTTCGTTAGATGTAAGAAAAACAGCATTTTGTGAGTAATAAATATGAGAACTAATTGCTTTTTAAAAGAAGATATGAGTATTAAAATTTTGAAAAAGCACATGTAAATGATTAAAAGAAAAATTCTTGTTACCTGGTGGATCGTTGATATGAATTATGATATATCATCACCTTTTGGGCTGATGGAAGTAAGCTTCTATCATTCAAGATAACTGTTACGGTGTTGGGATTGCTCTTAATCAAATTACCTTTCTTGCAGGTTCTCTTATACTGTGGTGTTGCAATGGTTTTGATATTCCCTTTTGATATTTTTCACTTGTCCTCTCGCTACTACTTGTTGAGAACTTTTTGGCGGATAGTTTTCCCACTGCAGGCAAGCTTTTAAGCCTTTTTAGTTACTCTTTTATCATTGCCACACGCTCATACTTGTTTTTAAATGTTCAGTTTTTTAATAGATTTTAGGATTTGATGAGTTTTACTGTGTTCAAAAGTGCTGTAAAAGTTAGCTTGCGTGCCATGAAGAAAAATAATGTCATATTGGTCTTAAGGCATTGAAAATCAATTAACATGTTTGTATTCCTTACACAGGCAATTACATTTTCGGATTTCTTTGTGGCTGATATTTTGACTTCTATGGCAAAGGTATTATAGTTTCCCTTCTGCTTCTGGTGATTGCAGAATCGTTTTATTCGAGTCCAGAATCCAGATGATACCAGATGCCGTCTTCTTTGCTTGGTTTCCTAATGATAGACTCACTGATTTCGGTAGTTTATGCCGTTGCGTCGAAATAATGTTGCACTATAATATTTTGATAAACACAATACTTGTTTGATTCCTGCATTTCTAGTTGAAGGCTGCAATTGTGGCTGTGATTTAATCAACATTGCATTCTTAGTTGGAAATTAGTAAACTATTTCTTGATTTATTTTAGGTGCTTGAACTGTGTTAAGCTTTCCATGTTCTCATACTTCTGATTTACTCCAGGTGTTTTCAGATTTGGAACGTTCTGTGTGTCGGATGGTCCATCGGCAGGTTAGTGTTTTGTTATAGTGCCAGTCCTGCTTGTCGTTAGATTTGCTCAAGAATTAGCACTAGGTTTTACAATCTGTTTTGAATTCCCTGCTTTTTAGTTGAAATTTGCCGAGGGATCATTAATATAACAGTAGCTCACAGAAAACTAGATCCTTAATATGTCAGAATGAAATACAGAGATCAATGCACCTGACCCAGAGTTCATTGGTAGTAAGGTTGAGACTATTAAGCAGAAAAAACTGTTCCTTACATTGTTCAGTGATACAGGCTTCATCTGAGTTGTCATGGGCAATCGTCTTCTGCTTAAGGTCTGCCACTTATCAGCTTTCTCAAATCGAAATCTGGTCGATTCTTTTGCCGTTCTCCCTCTTATCCCAGAAATTGTGGAGGGGAATCCCATGAAAGTTGTTTTGATTCTAGCAACTAGAGACCCACGGTTCAATAAGTTTTGCAGGAGGTTGAAAGAAGAGGGATGGATACTTTTAATTTTTCAAGTGTGACTTCAAACGGCTGGTGCTCGATCTTTTGTTTCGTTTGGTCATTGTGTCTCAGTTGGATGAAATCATTTTACCCAAATGGTTACATAAATGATCATGTTTGCCATATGGCCATAGTTCTTAAATGTTGTTTACCACGGACTGTGGTTTTACTGCTCTTGGTTTAGCTAAAAAAGAACAGACACTTGCTAGCCATTTTGTTGCTTAAACTCTATGTTTCACTGGATGGCACATTTTTACGAGTGTTGATTTCTACAAACAATGGTCCAAAGCTTCCCTCCTGTTAATATATGTGCTCAAATGCATGCAGGTTGCAACAATTGCATGGTTTGAAGCTGATTCTGTTTGTGGTAGTCACTCCGTTACCATCCCTTTAGTTCTTGTTTTGCCCTATATTTTTCGACTGTTCCAATGTCTTCGACAATACAAAGATACTAGGGAGAAAACGTCTCTTTTCAATGGTAATACACTCTGATATTTTGTTGACTTATTTACCTGTTATTGTTGAACACTCTTTTCTTCTTTTTTGAGTGTATGTGAGAGCATGAGTGTGCCTGTCTATTGTTTCTGTTTATACTCCGATCCCCAACCCCCTCGTATGTGCAGTGATACTAAGCAGTGATGCTGCTTAGTATATTTAAGCTTTTTGATGGTGATCTTACCTTATTTGTATTCTGCTTAATTTTTGCATCTGTATGCACTTGATTTTGCCAGAAATAGCAAGCTCCATAATACCATCAAGTTTTACAGTGTTTTTTGCTTTTTCACTTGAGAAAAAAATTTAAACTAGTAGAACTACGGTTTTCTAATACAACCTTTCCATGTTTTTGCAAATTTTGATGCATGGTCAACTGCTTATTTTGTTTTTTATCTTGGAGTCTGTCGACATTACACCACATGCGGTTGTTGTTCATTGGCGTTTTGTATGAGACATTTTTGTTGCCTGAAAACTGTGATAACTTCAATAACATATTCTTCTTATGGTTTCAGCTTTAAAATATTCGACAGCAATGCCAGTGATTTTTCTTTCAGCCCTTAAATATCATGTCTTCCCCGATAGGTGGACAAACTTTTATAGACCTTTCTGGCTTCTCTCGAGTGTTTTGAACTCACTTTATTCCTTCTACTGGGATGTGAACAGAGATTGGGACTTGAGGTATTTCGGTTGCTTTTGTACTTTTGGCACAAAAATAGCATCTTTATTTATTATTGCATCTGGTCCCACTTAAGTCATATCAATTCGAATATGACAATGCATTTGGGAGATTCACTTCCTTTTCTCTGGTATCTTTTCTTTAATTGATGTTCAAAAGAGCTTGTACACAGTAGATGTGATATTCTTGCTGTTTGTCTGCATCCAGTAGTTCTTAATGTGACTGCTCAGCATGCAATAGCTGTATAGCACCAAACATGGGATTTGTAACCTTGAAAGTTGTAGATAGTTTCCAGAACATATAATTTTGAGTCCATAATTTTTGAACAAGATTTAATTCATGTGATGGGTTCACGTTTGTCATTATGGACTAGAAATATGTAATGTACTTGCAACTGTAATTATAGAAAGTCTCTTGATATGGTGGAACAGCATTTCCTCATGGATCTATTGCTAACCACTTTCTGTTCTCTTTTGCCAGCTGCTTCACTCGAATTTTCAAATTCAACAAGCCAAGTCTGTGCTCACACCTATTGTATGGACGTAAATGGGTAAGAATAGACATGTCAAATAAAATTAGGGCCAAAAATTAGATTTTCATGGCAAGTCATATCTTTAAAATTTAGAATTTGTAAGAAGCATTCCTATGATGTACCATTGACCCAAACAATTAGTGGGCAGATGCCTAGTATATTTCTAGAAGAAAATAGGCAACCATATTTGACATATTGACATTTTGGCTTAGCTAAATTAGCTAATTTTATTTCAAAAGCGTAAGTAGAACTTCAGTTGCAAGGGATAGATTTAACTCTTTTTTTTTTTTTAATAATTTACTTCTTTGGTTGACGATACAACGTGGAAATGCAGGTTTATTTTTGGGTGATAGGAAGCAATCTGATTCTACGCTGCACTTGGACATACAAGCTGTCTGCTCATCTCCGCCATAATTACCTCACGGTGTTCACAATCGCAGCCTTGGAGATACTCCGCCGTTTCCAGTGGGTTTTCTTCCGGGTTGAAAATGAATGGAACAAAATGACTTTGAAGTCAAACATTCAGCTTCAGACGAGTGAAATCTCATCTGAGGAAGAGAAATTACTAGTTCCAAGCGGCCATGATGTATAGACAAGAAATGGTTCTCTTGCGAGCATCATGTGAGGTATCCTCCTTGGTTTTTGCAGAATGGTCTATCCTTTCCACTTTAAATTTTCACCGTATATAATCATTTTTTTTTGGTTCATAGAAAGTATAGTTTGTTCAACAATAACGAAAATTTAGTGAATATGCATCGATCCTTTATTGGTTGTCGCTGAGCTATGGTATTTCTATGACATTGATGAAAGAAATTGAACCAAGAGCATCCCTGCATTGAATGGAATCAGATAGTGCTTCGGTTTCAATTGTTGGATCCTTTTTTGGATTCAGTTTTTCAAGTGCTAAACCAATTTATGCTGATAGCTTCATCTTGTTGTGACCATATTAATGAGAGTGGCACTTTCTGCTAGGTTGCATGGACTGCTTGCCATGATCATCCCACATCCAAACTTTTGAAAAAGCAAAATCAATATTGAATATCTATTGAAAATTTTTACAGTTGAAACAAGCCTAAGGGGTGAAAAAAGAGGTTAGATAATGTCATATATCTTTCTTTTTTTGGTCAAAATAATGTCTTATATCTTTCTGGTTAGGTTGGTGCGAAGGATTGTGCCTCCGGTGTTCAATAAGTGCAATTGGACAGTTTTACGTAATTTCGGAAATAACTAAGATTAAGGCTTATGATCTTAGTTTTGTGGACCTCCCGAACCTCTTTTTTTGACATAAGAAAGTAGTCATCCATTAATAATAATCCTGAGTCGTCATTTCTGAGACATCAACTATGTCCGTTGTGAGTTTTGCGGAAATTTACCCCATGGGCTAAGGTTGTTTCCATCTTATGCCTCTAATTACTATTCCAAAAAAAAAAAAAAAAAAAAAGGTCAGCTCTTTGGCCTCCGCAAACTGCGATTAAGTTTATTGGACCGATTAGGTAGCTTCCAAACTTAGGTAACTTTCCTAATTATTTTATAGGACGCGATAATATAAATTATATGATGTAATAAAGGAATTAAAAAAAAATTATATGATATATTATAAAAAATTATATTATGTATAATTAGTCATACATATTATAAAAAAGTATACAACGTATGATTAATCATAAAAATTAAAATTTTTTGTAATAATTTTTTATGACGTGTCATAAAAAAGTATATAACGTATAACTAGTTATTAAAAATTAAAAATTTATTTATTTATTGTATAATTTATTTTAATATATCGTATATTTTTTTTATAATACATATATACAGCTACAAAAATTACTTAAAAAACATCCTAAAAGGATTTCCAAACAAAGCGCAATTTTTTTTAATTGTCTTTTAGTCCTTTCCTTGATCACTAATTAACAAAAATAAAAAAAGACAAGTTTGATTTGATATTCCGAGGCAGTGAAGTCCAAACTTAATCAAACGTTGACTGTAATCACTTCGCTTTTTTTTTTTTTTTTTTTCCAATTTTAAGTAATTTTTTTAATTAATTAGTTCTTACTCTCAAAAAATACAAGTTATAATTTTTTAATTTTGATAGTATAACAAAATAAAAAATTTTTAAAGTGTGTTTGGAGTGAGATGGAAAGAGGAAAAAAGAGGAAAAAGGAGGAGAAAAAGAAAAAAGTAGAGAGAAAATAAAATTGTTTGGAATGATAGAGAAAGTTGAGAGAAAAAAAATAGATGAAAAAAAGGTAAATAGTAATTTGTAAGAGAAAAAGTGAAGAGAAAATAAAATTATTTAGAGTAGTGAAAAAAAGTAAGAAAAAAATATGGTAAAAAAAATAAATAGTAATTTATGAAAAAAAAAAGTAAAAAAGAAATAAAATTACTTAGAATAATATAAAAAATAAAAAAAATATATAATAATTATATTTTTCTTTCCTCTCAATTTTTCCTCCCACACCAAACACAAAAAGAAAGGTAAACTGACTGAAAAAAAAAAAAAACAAAAAGAAAATTCAGAAGACAAAACGCATCGGCCTTTTCTCTCACCATCGCCAGACAGATTGTCGACGCAAAGCACAAGACTTCCCCGTCTCCTCGCCGTTGACGCAACGTTTTCGATTTGTTTGATAGTTTAATATCCGTAGAGATTAGATTTTTTTTTATTTTTTTTTATTTTTTTTGGGGGGTGCATATCCGTGGAGATTAGGCGAATGGCGGAGTCATCGAAAGACGAGCTGTTGCAGCTGATCAAGCGGTTCGGAGCCTATCTGACCCTCAAGATGTCCAATCTTCTCCCGATCTCTCTCCGTCATCTGGTGCTTACCTTTCTCCCCCTCTCTGTCTCTTCGCCACGTTTTCGTTCTTTTCTTTTTAATTCTCTCGTTTGCTCGATCTGGACCGCTCTTCTTTTTTTTTATAAATTCTTTGGTTGATTGTGTTGATTAATTTATTTATTTGAATTTGATTCGGATTTTTTGTGTGTTTTTTGGCGAGTTTGTGAGTGACATAGCTACTGAAAACAACGGCTTATAGATAAAACGCGCCCGCACACGAGCCTTTGGTTTGGTTTTGATCGATTTGTGTATTGAATATTTTGTTCGTCGAAATTGAGGTAGTTGTTGCAGGCAAAAAAACCGCAGTTAATTGTTTTAGGCTTTTTGTTTGGTTGGTTTATGATGGTGTTATGTTGAATTTTTGAAAATCTTACTAGGGTTTTCGCGTCTCCTGGACCATCATGTTTGCTTTATAATTGGCTGGAATTGGAAATATTTAGTACTGAGCGCGAAAAGTCTATGATATGTGAAACGTGTGCCTCTATTCGAGCTTACCTTTTGCTCTCCATTTTGGTTAGTGCAAGTAAAACCGGAAAGTTTGATCATTTTCTTTCTTTTTTTACTTTGATGTTGGTGGTGGAATCAGGATTCTAGATCTGTTGGGGCTATAGCGGGGTTTGCTGTTGCAATTGTCTTTACGTGGAGACTCTTGAGGTCACCTAGTGGCCCTCAAAGAAGACAACCGAAGCGCCAAGGTCCAACAACCAGTAGTTCCGGTGCCACAACTCAATCAAATGTAACAGTGATGCCCTCTGGAGTTTGCTCGTCTTCAGAGGATTTGAGGGCACAAAATGTTGTCGATGAGTTATTTCAGCCTTTTAAGGTAAGAATGAATTATTTTCTGATTATAGAATTTGCATTGTTATATTAATAAACTTACTCATTATTGTTTCTTTTTCAGCCTACTTTGGGGCAAATTGTTAGGCAAAAATTGAGTGAAGGAAGAAAGGTAAATGTGCTCCCAGGTGATGTGATTATATTTGCTTAGGACATTTTGCTTTTTACTCCCCTTGTCAATAATACTTTAAAGACGCTATTTACTAAGATTTTCGTAGTAAGTGTTGTTTTGTATGGTAATCCAACTTGCCATCTGGTTGAAAAATAAAGGGAACATGGGTTTAATTTATTCTTCCCCCCATTGACTAAAATTCTTGCACATGTACATTGACGAGATACATTACGCACTGCCTTTTGCTTTTTGTTTAGAATAGCTCTGTCTCTAAATAATGGTGTTCAGATGAGTAGTGTTGCTCTGTTTTTGGCAAATCAAATGGGATTCTAGAATGAGATGCCCATGTTTTTTAGTGACACTGGATCACCAAAGTAAAAAATTAAAAAAAAAAAAAAATCCTGTGCAGTTGTACTGAACTTTTGTTTAAAGTATTGGCTGGGATGTGTGTTCTGAGGCAAGTAAGATTGTCTTTTTAGAGCACATTCTTATTGGCATTTCCCAAACATTTGTAAGCCATTTGTCTCAATGTGTAGTCTTTTCATTAATAACTTTTAGTGCTTCCCAGCTTTGTTTTGCAGGACATGTTAATGATGTAACAGATAGCTGTGCATGTGAAACTTGTTCATTTTACTTCTTCTTTAATTCATTCTAGCTCTCTAAACTGAGAAAGCAATTCCTCCTTCCAAGTTTCATGACCCAATGAACCTGTTTTATGTAGGTTACATGTCGTTTGCTTGGAGTTGTCCTCGAAGAAAGTAGTCCAGAGGAGATTCAGGTAGTGAGATGCTTCTTTTGGTTATTCCTGGTTGAAGCAATTGCCAATGATTTAACTAGTTTTATTTGCTTATGTTCAGAAACAAGCTACTGTGAGGTCCTCTGTGCTGGAAGTGCTGTTGGAAATCACAAAATTTTGTGATCTCTATCTCATGGAAAGAGTTCTTGATGATGAAAGTGAAGTGAGTTCAAAATTCATTGTGTAAAACATTATTTCTTCATTACTTTTTCAATTTAGATTTGCTAATGTTATGTGCGTCTCAATTCCTGGTAATGGTGAGAGGATAACTTGGCAGTTTCCAATATTTTTCAGTCCAGTTGAAATGGTCTATTTCTTAAAAGCATCACTTTAAGCATGCTTTCTTTATAATTGGCTTAGCTAATTGTTTTCAATAAATTGTTGTTCATTGGCATTATGTAGTTTTCGGAACCGATGCATTATGACTTATTGTTTCCGCAATTTATCTTATCATTTTTCTTCATTTGCTGTTGGTTACTTGTGTGATGAGTGGTTTTGCTACGCTTCTTTCTGCAGCAAAAGGTTCTTACAGCCCTGGAGAATGCAGGTGTATTCACATCTGGTGGTTTAGTCAAAGACAAGGTAACAAAAATTTGCTTTCAGAATGGCATCATCTATGTTGGCTTCAGGAATGAAAATTTCTCCTGTGGCCCCTGCTGCTTTATAGATGCAGTGTATATAGCCTATTTCTTAACGTTTGTTATGTCAAAGAATTGCTTCTTATTGTATATTATTCTGCAACATAGGATGTGTTTTGTGATACGTTCAAATTTTTCAGTGAGCTTTTTCCTTTTTTTGGTACTGTTGCATCCTAAATAATTTTTGATTTCATTATCATATGAATTGTGTGTGAAATTTCTGAGCAAATATTCAATGTTGTGGCCGTGTGGCAAGCCAATTGAAATGTGAGGTCTACATGCATGTTTGAACTTTGAAATGCAAGATCAGAAAATGAATTGGCTATTATAACTTTCCTCCTTTTTCTTTTTGGGTTGTAAATCGTGCAAAATGCACCTGCAGGTTCTTTTTTGTAGCACAGAGATTGGAAGATCATCTTTTGTGCGGCAACTAGAACCGGACTGGCACATCGACACCAATCCTGAAATCATCTCTCAGTTAGCTGTAAATTTCTATCCCTTGCTGTTCTTTATATTGACCATTTTGTGTTAGCTGTAAATTTCTATCCCTTGCTGTTCTTCATATTGACCATTTTGCATCAGGGTTGGCCCCTGATAGTTTTTCTGATATCAGTACATCCACTAATTCCAATGTTCATAACCTGGGTTGTTTGTTACAGAGGTTTATCAAATATCAGCTTCACGTTTCTCCTATTAGACCTGAACGGACTGCCGCAAACGTCTTCAACTCTCCATCCTTAGAACAGTTTTTTGGATGCGTTTGATGCTTCAACTAGTAAAACATGCAAATATAATTTGGAATTTCTAAATAGTTTGTTCTTTCAGCTCCAACTGATTATAACGGCTCAATGTTTTTTAGACACTCTCTTCCAGTTGGTATTCTGACAAAAGGGTTGCGTGTATTCCTTCGCACACTTTCAAGGTTGAAGCTTTCATTTTATTTGAAACTTGTGCATTAGGTTGTCCGCATCAGAACTCTTGTTGGACTGAAATGCTTCACTGAATGGATTGTTGTCTGTAATATAAAGTGGGTTCCAGGATGTGCAACCGTGGGCAATAATTTCATTGTTCATTACTAATTTGCTGGACTTTTTGCTGTTTTTCCCTTTTTTTCTTTTTTGTCCTGGATATGTCTGGACTTTTTGTTGTGTTTGGAGATAAATTCGTGATGCAAGTCGTGCTATTTTGGGATTATCCGGTGAGTTCACTGTGTTTAGTGGTCGTGTTGGTCAAATGATGGGGTTACAAAAGCAATTACAAATAAAGATTGCGTTAAAGAGGGAGTGAGAATCTATTTCTTTCATTGGTCCTCGGATTTTGGACGAGAAATATTTTCATCTTCGTTGAAATTAAAAAATATTTTCACATATGCAATAAAAATAAAATTTTAATTTAAAATTTAATTAGGATTATAAGATTTTTGTTTTTTCATCATTCCATTCTGTACTTTATTTCATCTATAGAAGAAATAAATACAGAAGTTTACGATACTTTTGTGTTTTAAGAAAATGAAAAAAAAAAAAGAATCTCTTTTTGATACTTTGTATGAATAACATGTCAATAGTAATTCAGTTGCTAAAGGAGTTGGAGGAATCAGAGTTGAAATTCTAAATTTTTTAATATTAAGCTATCAGTTTCGATGTGCTAAAAAAAAAAAAACTTGGTATTTAAAATAAATTGGAGATGCAGGTTGAAAATTATTTTTGTTCATAATGTTTTTTGACGTGTTTCAGCTTTAGCATATTCTTCCTCAATTTTATCCATTAATTGTATTTTAAAAAAAAAGAAAGTGAAGAATTTTGTATTAAGCGTCCGTTTGTTTACTGTAAAATAATTTATATTTGTAAAATATTTGTATGAAAAAATATTTATAGTGAAAATAATAATTTTCTCTTTTTACTTACTTATAGTACAGTTTGTGAACTTCAGTTCTGTAAAATGAGAAGTTATTTTACTAGAAAATCTGAAAATTTTCTCTAAATTTTTCCTATATAAAATATTTTTCGTGAAATAAACGTTAAAAAATTTATAAAATATTTTCCTATAAAATATTTTATAAGAAACAAACACACTCTAAGTGTGATTTGATTTAATTATCTTTTATCTTTTGTTACTAATTGTGTCACAATTCATTTTTGTGTCTCTAATTTTACAACGTACTACTGCATCATTTAATTAGAAAAAAAAATAAATATAAATTTTAATCTTTAGAAATATTAATACGCCGAACCCTAGCGTAACTCTGCTCGTTTTGCTGAATCACTGACCAAGGCCGTTGAACGACAGAGGGTCGTGACGAGAGTAACCATCGTGGGAAAGTGACCGGAGGAACGGTGATCGCCGTTGTTTGGCCGGAAAACTGTAGTGTAGACTAATAGGAGGAGTAGGTAGCAAAACAGCAATTATTGTGGTTGTGGTGGTTCATTGATGCATCAATGGACACCGTTTGCCCGATAGATGTAAAGTGCGCTTCTCAAATCGCCGCTCTTCTCCGTCCTCCTTCTCCTCTTCAAGTCCAGGTGGCCTCCTCTTTCTGTCTCTCTATCTCTCGATTTTTTGTTTTTTTGTTTCGTTTTTGCGGCTCGTCTCGTTGTTTCTGTTTAATTAACTGTTATGCGTGGGTTAAAGGAGTACTATGAGAGGCTAATAGCCGAAGGAGATGGCGGCAGCGGTCTTCAAGTGAAGCAAAACGGCGACCTCGGAAAAGGTACGTTTCTCTTTTTATTTCGAATTTTTAGAAAATATTATATAGTTATTGAAGTTAAGTGTTTGAACAACGGAATTAGCTGACGACAGTGAAAAAATCTTGAAATTTCATCCATTTTTTTTTTTTTTTCTTTTTCCACCCTGTTTTCATTTAAATTGGGTGTTTTTTTTTTTGTCATTAATAAGTCTGAAGTGTAAGAGGTTTTCTTGGTTGTTTTATTCACTGATGATATCTAATTGCACATTGAGAATTTTCAGGTGTCTATGCTAACTTAGATTTTGAAGAAGGGGAACTGGTTTTGAAGGACCAAATGCTTGTTGGTTCCCAACATCCTTCAAACAAGGTCTTGTCAGTTTGGAACTCCGAACTTTCTTTTTCATCTTTTTTTATTTTTTTTATTGTTTGCGTTTAAATATTATTCTTTTGCTTGAAGGATTGCAAATTTCTGATTTTTTTTTTTTTTTGGTGGCAATGCGTAGATTGACTGTCTGGTATGTAGCTTTTGTTTCTGCTTTATCGGCTCGATAGAACTTCAAATTGGGAGGAAACTTTATTTGAAAAATTTGGGCGTGTCCACAAGCGATGGTTGTGATAAGGCTATGCACATTCCAAAATATCATTGTACTGCTAATGAGATAGATAACTCTTTCGTGAACGGTGATCGAAATTTGGACGAATGTGCTTCCAGCAGCTCAGGAAATAATGTGTCTTTGCCTAATGAGGTTGTGGAATCATTGTTGAATGGAGAAATGATATTGCCTTACTCCAACAAATTTCCCTTAGCCCCCACCGTTGCATGCCCTGGGGGATGTGCAGAAGCTTACTATTGTAGGTAAGGCAATTTAATAGTTTCTTTAAGTTGCAAATATTTCTCTACTACTACAAGCATTATTTTCTGTGGGTGAAAATTATCTTAACTAGCTAGGTAGACTCAGTGTCTCACTACTCTGCTATTACCATTCTGAGTATTCAACAATAGTTTTATAGGATTTCCTATCTAAACAAAAGTTAGTTCTATAGGAAAATCTGTTATTGCCACTTTTCTCTGCCGCTATCCAGCATGAACTTATTGTTTTCTGCTATATATTCCAATGTGGTTGTAGCAAATCTTGTGCAGAGGCAGACTGGGAGTCTTCTCATTCTTTACTTTGCACTGGGCAAAGATCAGAGTCACTATGCAGAAAGGCACTTTTGAAATTTGTACAACATGCCACTGGTGAGCAATAAATATTGCATTGACATTCAATTACATTTCTGTTGATTGATTTGTAAGCATTTGTCTGGATTCACCTGTCTTGATTCTGATTCATCCTCTTCTTTTTTTCGTGTCTTTATTGCTTTCAGAAACAAATGATATTTTCTTCCTTGCTGCCAAGGTATGCATAAATATTATAAAACTTTATGTTTCCTCATTTCCTTGTTTTCAAATGAGAATTTTATGCTACGATGTGTATTGTTTAGATATGATATGCCATAAACTTGATGTTTGTCGAAACTCTTTTTAACAATACACCAGAGGGGCCCTTGGCAAAACCGTTTTTGGACAAACTTAATCTCAAATTCCGTAGATATGCTTACAACAACATTCTAATAATTATCTCCCTACAGTGCTAATGTGCCCTTATGGTGGAATGTCTGTAGATGTGTATCTTAGGGTGCCCCAAAGGGGAAGAATGGAAGCAGGGTCATAAGGGTATGAAAAAAACAACACCTCGGCATTTAGTGGTCCTAGTATCCTAGCACAGAGCTTTTAGCATTGTCCTGCAATGCGTGCACCTTGGTTGTTTGCTAGTATGGTTATGGTGAAACTCTACCATGTATCTGAATACAACATGACCTGCTCATGCCGTAGCCTTTACTTTTCAGACAATTGCTTTCATTCTTTCGAGATACAGGAAGCTAAAAGCAGCCCATTTAAAAGAACAAGCCAACTACCCTTCAACAGCTGTACTCCCTTTACTCTTGGAAGCATGGAAGCCAATATCAGTTGGATACAAGAGAAGGTAGATGTTTTGCTAATCCTATCTTACTGCATTGCATCCATACCATCTTTGTCTGTGGCTGTATGAGTATTATCACAGATGCTGTATTTCTCAATAAACTTTTAGATATTCAAATATGAAAACTATTTTACTAGACATATGGCAACTGTAGGCATCAACTGAGATTTCAGCATATATTGTATGCTGGAAAACAGTATTTTTTGAGTTTCAACCATCTGCAATTAATGTTTCAGGTGGTGGGACTGCGTTTCATTGCCAGAGGATGTTGATTATTCTGATGAGACTGCTTTCAGAATGGAAATAAGGGATCTTGCATTCAGGGTAAGAAGCTAAATCCAGATTGAGCAGTCTTGCAAATCCTTGTCCTCATTATTCTTCCGGTGATGATTCACTCTGTGTTCATCTATGGTTATTAACTATGAGTTGCTGTTAGTACTGCTATTTTAAGCCGAGAAGAATTTGTATTTTTACACAGAAATTTAACTTTCTAGTCAATATTTGTATATATATCTTCCTAGTGGAACTGTTCAAGGAATTTGTTCAATTTGAAATGCTAGATATTTTTCATGCACAATTGCCAATGGTACTTTTAAATGCCACAAGTCATGAAGGAAATCATTTTTCTTTATCATCTATTTTCTCTGTTTGAACTTCCTGCATTCAGCTTGGTGAGCTTTTTATTATGATTATTATTATTATTATTATTATTATTATTTTTGGTTAAAAGTTCTTTTAATTCTTCAAAATTTTAGGGTTTGTAGTGACATTGTTTTCTTGTTCTTGAAGGTGAATCCAAGTATATATGACTTCAAGCTTGTTGAAGAATTCATATTTTAAGAGAGAACTAATATTTCCAGCTTATTTCCAAAATGCGGGATCATTAATCCCATCCTACCATAGCTTTTATCATATACATCAAATCTTCTTTTCTGAACTCCTTTTTGCTGTTGGTACTTTTGCTACTTTCTAGGATGTTTAAAACCTAATGGTTTATTTTTAATACATGCAGTCATTGCAGCTGCTTAAGGATGCCCTTTTTGATGAAGAATGTGAGCCATGTATCCTATTTTGAAGTTCTAGTTTGATTTATGGTTTTTTTTTTTTTCATTTAGGAAATACAGCTTTTTTTTATTCTCATCTCTGCTTGTGTTCTTGACACTCAAAAAGTATTCTCACTTGAAATCTATGGCAATATCATTGGCATGTTTGAGCTGAATAATCTGTAAGCATCCCAGTTTATCAAACATTTTCTTTTTCTTATTTACTCATTGAATTTGGGGACAATGTGTGGGACAACCTTGCAATTAATGTGGCTTGGTTTAAGCTTAAAGCAAAAGAACTGGAAAATTCTTCGAGAAGGGGTTAAAGTATCATGTTCCATTCTATACATTAAGCAAGGTACCTAATGATTTGAAATTCCATTTTTGGCAGTGACCTGGTTGTAGCATCTCCTGTGGAGGATTATTTTTTGTATATTGATGATCAACCATACCCCGAAAAGGTTAGAACACATGTTCTTCATGGTTTTCAATCCAAGAGTGTAAGGTTATATTCCTATTCCTGGAGTTGTATGTGCAGAGAAAGGCTGAGAAAATTACACAACCACTTGTAGATGCTCTTGGTGATGATTATTCAGTTTGTTGCCAAGGTATGATGAAAATTTTACTGGATCCTGGTTTGTAATTTATGCCCCACACCATTACATCTTTGGTACTGTAGATTATTGCATTTGTTGTTGGTGCATGATTCGTGCAACTCAGTTTTTCTTATTTGGTTCATATGATCAATGGTAATGTGAAATATGGCATTATACTTGCCAGTCATGTCATTGATTATTTGATGATCTTATTGATGCTTTTATTTTGCATAAGGTACTGCATTCTATCCATTGCAGAGCTGTATGAATCATTCCTGTTGCCCTAATTCAAAAGCTTTCAAAAGAGATGAGGTATGTTCATCAATAGACATGGAACGCTTTACCCACAGAATTGCTCATAGTTTAGCCTCCTTCCTGATATTCTCATTTGTGCTTTCCTCCATTGCAGGACAGGGACGGGCAAGCAACAATTATTGCCGTTAGACCCATTTGCAAGGGAGAAGAGGTTAGTCATTTGCTCCTTGCATGTTAGCTGTCACTCTTATTTACTGTTGGACTCTGATCACGGGAATTTGTGAATCTGGTATATTCAGATTACTATTTCATATATAGATGATGAACTTCCGTTAGAAGAGAGGCGAGCATTGCTTGCAGACTATGGATTTAAATGCAAGTGTGCCAAGTGTCTGGCAGAAGATCCATAAATGATTTCTAACATTAAAAACATAAGACGAGAGTGTTAAAGGTACGGCTTTCGAACATGGGCTGTGTCCTCGTCTCTGGCATTATCAATGAGCACTTTCGTAGTGACTCCTGCTACCAGAGATTCAATTTTATCCTTCTAGCAGTTACTCCTTTTATATTGAGACTTGTAGATCTTTTTAATTTATTTTTTTTCATTCTTTTCCTTTTTTCCTGGCTTCTTCACAGTATTATCCGGAAAGATATTTATTTGGATCTTTGGCTTATTTTCAAGTTATTTTTGTATTGCATTCTCGGACAATTAAATTGTTATAATAACTGCATAATGTGTTAGAACCGACTGAATGTACCACCACTGAGCAATCTCAACCCTTTGAAATCGAAATAACTCGAGAAACAGGCGTAGCCTTGTTCGCCAATTAAGCAGTAATATACATAAATGTGCGTTTGTTTTATAAGATACGATAGTATAAATTATAAGTTAACAATTCTACCATTGTTTATGGTTAATAAGGTAGGTATAAGATATATTAGTGTGAGTTTACTATTTTATAAAATAAGATAATACTATCTTTTACGGACTCATTTATCTCATTTTATAAGTTAGTTTTAACGTATTATATATTTATTAAAATATTTTTTTAATTAAAATAAATTTTAAATATTTTTTATAAATTAATATAAAACTAAAAAAGAATCATGTCTCTCCTCCTTTCTCTCTATCTCACACTCCCCTCCCCCTCTACCAAACTTTCTTGCCGGTTATGCAAGCCTCACGAAAGTTGTAGCCGCTCTCCGCTTCACTGAAGGTGCAAAAGCAGCATGTGTTTTTTTAGGTGATTTTGTAGTATTAAAATTAATATTTATTTAATGCACAATTTTTAAAAATATTTTTTATATAAATTTAAAAATTTATAAATGATATAATATACAATGACATATAAAATAGATATTAATTTTATTGTTTAATTTTAGTTATTTTTTATAAAAATATTAAAATTAATAAGAAATATAAATAAATTATCTTTTAGGATAAAAAAGTTATTTTGATGTATTATATTATTTTATCTTATATTTTTTAAATATGAAATATAATAATTATTTTGTATTGTTTTGATTTTATCTAAATGTAATATAAATTAATAGTTTAATTTATCTGATATTATTTTATAGTTTTTTTTTTGTTTACAATAAATTTTATTGAGTATTTAAAAAAAAAAGTAAGGTTAAATAAAATTTAAATTTTTTATCTATTAAGTTAAATATATTTTTTTAATCAATTGAATAAATACTCAATTTTTATTATTATGTCTTTTATCAAATGTACCGTTAGATTTCTGCGTGAGAGAGACACAGAGAGAAAAGTGCGGAGCCAGACTAGGAAGCGAATCGTAAAAAGGAGACGGGCATTCTTATTGTTGGGATGTCATCGTTGCTGCACAGATACGTTAGAATCTAACTATTAAGCTAATTGGCCAATTTGCCCTCGCTTCTGAGTGAAACCGCCTGCATGATGCTGCGTCAAAGAAAGTCGTAATCTTAATCAAGGGTAAAATGGTTAATTAATTTAAACATCATTTCTTAAGAGCGAGGCCTTCCTAATAATTCAAAGGCGAGAGCATCTTTCCGCAAATACTTCTAATTCAATAAAGAATTAGAGTTTAACTTGTATTTTACGTGAGTTTAATATTTTTATCGACATAATTTTAATTATTTTTATTCGAATATTGAGATTTTATTTCTTAAGTTTTGGAAGTAAATCTTTGTATTGTTTGTTCCAATAAGTGCAACGTCTTTGATTTCAATTTTTGTTTTGTCCAATGTATTATGTATTATTTTGATTATTGTTTTGTTGTATCTAATAGTTGTGACAATAATTTCTTTTTTTTCAGTTTCTTTCCCACTGCAACAGGTTGTTTCTTTTTCTTTTCCTAATAATATACTTGTACAATTTAAATTCATAAGCAGTGGGAATTCTATAAACTAAAAATTTAGATTTTGGTATACAATCACTTACCCTTTGTTTGGCTTAAGTGTGTAAAATGAATGTGAAAGAAAACACAATTTTTTAGGCATTTTCTGTTGTTTGATTAGCGTGAGAAAAGCATGTGAAAAATATACTGTTAGAATTTGATGAGAAAATGGGACATAGAACACAACCATCAGCCATATAACCATATTAAAAAAAATAAAATCCCTAGTAGTGTAATGACAAAAATGCCCATAAGAAAAAAAACTCATATTATTAACAAGGGCATATTTGTAAACCCATAAACTTTTATTTCCCTCCATTTTTTCATATAATTCAAACATAAATTTTATTTTCTCATTATTTTCTTTCTCACATATTTCTAATATATTCAAATAACATATTCTTATAATTTTCTTTCTTAAATTTTTTTTTCTCACAATTTTCTTTCTCATGCTTTTTTTTCTTACCAAATTCTCACTTCTTATTCTTGGACAGCTTGGATCTTCGATTAATGACCAAAAAATTTTTATGAAATATTGCTTCGACAATGTTGAAATTTTCATATCATATAAACAAAACTTCGCAAGCCACCTTTAACCTTACTCGTTATAGCAACAAACAAATAAAGAAAGAAAAGAAAGAAAGAAACGCAGACACATAATGTTTAGAGCAGCTAAAATCCGACGATAGAGAAAAGGCCGAAGGCTTCATTAATGGCAGTGATGAGATTGGAGAGGAAATCGAAGTGGAGGAGAAGATATGGGGATTGTTGGCAAATCGAAGGCGACTATAGACTCGAACTTGCCACCAGTACGCCGAATCGTGAGAGGGTCACGTTCACCCTCGCATAGTTTTTGGGTATTGTAAAACAGGCGACTTTTGATTGAATAAGAAAGAAATGTGTACTATCGTTAAAGCTTTTCGTTGTATTTTTTACCTGATAACATTACATAATTTCATTTATATATATTTTTTAAAAATATTTATATAGTCTCATCAATAATAAATTATAATTTATTTATTATTTTTTTCTTTAATTTAATTATTTAACAGTTTATATCATTTTAAATATACGTAAGTGAAGCTACTGAACTTTTTTCTTTTTATATTTCACTTTGTTATGTTAATGATTTGTATTTCGTTTCTAAAACATGACGGATGTTTAGGAAGCATGTTATTACCTTATCAGAGAGCCCTAAATTGAAAAAAACAAACACTATTAATTAGTTGTTAAACTTGTTATCAATTAGGAGTAGAGCAAAATAATTAAAATAATAGAGTAACATAATTATATTTAAAATAATTATGTAACGTAGAGCAAACTAATTATTAAATTCAAAGCAGGAAGTCTTAAAATAAAAGAAAAAGTAACATAATTATAATTCATATATTTTATAGTTATTTTTTTATATATTCCTAATTTTTCTTATAATATAACGTGAAAATATAATCGGACGGCTGAATTCAATTACAGCGTGGCAAAGGCAGCCAAACAATCCTCGCCGCGACGCAATACGGACCAATGTATTATTTCATACTCGTATCAACAACAGTCACGTCCCTTTAACCAAACGCACGCCCATCGATATTTATGAATCGCTTGAATCTCCTGGTCACTTCACTCAACTCGCCCGAGTCGCAGCGCTTCTTTACCGCCGCCGCCACCGCCGCCTTCACCGCCTCGGCAGCGGCCAAGATTTCTGTTCGCCGTTCCCAAAATACCCTTTCATTCCCTCGCCATAATCTGTTCTCACCCCCTAAGTTCGCTATATTTACCTCTTTTGCCACCGAAGCCGGCAAATCTATCAGACCCGACCCGATCCCGCTGGAGATGGAACCGCACCCGACAGAACCATCGGACCCTCCTCCTCCTCCTGCTGGTGGCGAGGACTTCGTTCATATCGAAGACCCAAATCCCATTACCGATTCTTTGAGCGAGAGCATTGTTGATGTCGCCGATGAGCTTAGAGGGGATAGCGCAAACTCCACCGTTTCCACATCTGACGGCGGAGCGTCGGGGAAGAAGGAGCTCCCGCCGGAGCTTTCAAGAAGCGTGGTGGTTCTGTCGTGTGAATCAACGGCTGAAAGCGGTACTTGCGATGTCTACTTGGTCGGCACTGCTCATGTTTCGCAGGTTACATTGTGTTTTTTTGTTTTGTTTCATTCGAATTTTATGTTCTCTTTGGTTTCTGAAAAAAATTAAGAAAGGGAAGAAGAAAATTCTATTTGAAGTTTTGTATTTTAGTATTGGAGATTTGAGAAACGAGGATTTATTGGTTACCTAAGCTTATTTATGCCTAAATGCCCTAGTAATGAAGGAGGGAATTAAACATTTTTTTTTTTAAAAAGGATAAATTCAGAGAGATTGGTAAATGAATTTCTATGTGTAAGTTCTTTTTGTTTACTATGGATTAACGAATTTCCTCGAGTTTTGTTGGATATAAATAATTAAATATTAACATTAGCCTTTCCATGTGGATGTTGTAATGTGAGTGATAATTGTGCTGGTTAATGACAGGAATCATGCAGAGAGGTTCAAGCTGTAATCAATTTCTTGAAACCACAGGTGCTTTTCTTTTTGAAACTCATTTATGTTCGATTCTAAGATGAATCAGTTGAGTCCAATTAAATTTGGAAGTAAGGTTTTGTTGTTGTCGTCGTTTTCGTCTTGGTTTTGGTTGCATCAGTTAGCAGTTAGCTGCCTGCTTCAAATGTTGTTTTGCTGTTGTTATCCTCAGGTTGTCTTCTTGGAATTGTGTTCCAGTAGAGTGGCTGTGCTTACCCCTCAGAATCTAAAGGTTTGCTGATCAATTCTTGCTCTTTCATGCTTTTCTGTGGAAAGATTTTTAGTGGAATTTACTGTTATCCATCTGTGATTATTTTTAGGGAATGTACTTTTATTGCAAATTAGTCAATAGGAGTGGTATACGATATTTTTGAAAGCAAGCAATTTGTTGTTATTATCTTGTCATTTTGATTGCTGGAACAAGATTCAGTCCTTGTTTTGATGGCATTTTTGCATTCATATGTTTAACTAGTTTATACCTCCAAAGAAAATAGCTGAGTGTTGCTTAAATAGCATTTCGTATTTTGAGATTAACGCTTTTCTCTGTTGTTCCTCATGGAGCCTGTAATTTCTTACGGAGTTGTTTCTAGTTGATCAGGTACCAACTATGCCAGAAATGATAGAAATGTGGAAGAAAAATCATAACATGTTTGGGATACTTTATAGCTGGTTTCTTGCCAAGGTAACAAAATTTTAATTTTTATTTGGGTAATCAAAGTATGCTATGTTTTCAATGTTTAAGTTCTTGTGGTTGAAATAAGTTGAATTATTTTTGTTAGGTTGCTAATAAGCTGGAGGTTTTTCCGGGGTCTGAATTTCGTGTGGCATTTGAAGAAGCAAGAAAATATGGCGCCAAGGTTATACTTGGCGATCGTCCTGTACAGGTAAGACAATCATAGTGATATGTGGTCACATGTTCTTCTGTTTTCTTCTTGCGTATGCTTGCTTATGCATGTGGTTATCAGTCAAGGCTTCAAGCACCAACTGATGTTTCCATTCCTTTCCCAGTTTTTGATGGAAGAAATTTTTCGTTGTCCTTTTTCCTGATTTACTTTCCTCTATTTTCTCTTTAAAGGGTGATGTACCATTTGCAGTTTGATATGTTTACTGAAACAGATTACTTTACGAAGGACATGGGACAAGATGCCACTATGGCATAAGGCGAAATTAATTTACTCTTTATTATTTCAAGCAGTCTTTTTGCCAAGTCCTGAGGACCTTAACAAAATGGTAACAGCCTTAAAACTTTTTGTTTTCGAATTCTTTTGTCACATCAATTGCCAATGACATGTCTTAAAGTATATGTATCTGCATCTACAAGGGAAAATTTTAATCTATTTCAGGACATATTGGACTGATAGTAAGTTTCTTTGGATTATTTTCAGCTGAAGGAAATGGATGACGTTGACATGTTAACTCTTGTGATTCAAGAAATGAGCAAGGAGTTCCCTACTCTGATGGAAACACTTGTGCATGAGAGAGATCAGTTAGTATTCCACTATGTTGGTCTTCCAGTGCTGTGCCTAGTTATCATGACCTCGCTCACATTATTATTTTCTGTCCTTCTGGTGTCAGTTATTATTTTTATGTAAAAAGGAAGCTTAATAAGCCTAAGCTCTTGGAAAAATTTGGTGTGCCTTGTTAACTAGTTGCATTAAGGTTGAGCAAATGTATACTTTGACTCTGTAGGAGAGCAGCCCCCTCTCCCGTGCATATAGAGTCTTATCGTATGCAATTAACTTGCAGGTACATGTCATCTACGTTACTGAGAGCTGCCAGCGAACATTCTTTAGTAGTTGCAGTTGTTGGGAAGGGGCATTTGCAGGGAATTAAGAGGCATTGGAGACAACCTGTTATGGTTGGTGATTTTCTCTCCGATATTATGTAGTTTCTTTCTGACAAAATTTCCTGTGAATGGTTACTGAGTTTATCCTTATACTGCAGATGAAAGATCTCCTGGAACTCCCTTCACAAAAACCAGCCTATTCAGTCATGAAGGTTCTTACATCTGTCGGCATTGCGGTGGCCGGCGTTGCTATCATTTCAGGCATTTTCTTAGGGTGCAAGAAATAGTTTATCAGAGTCTCAATTTTACCGACATTATACAATTTACAAAGGATAAAGAAATGTTATTTGCCGCACACCCTTAACATCCCATAATTATTTCTTATTAGACTGAATTTTTGTTTTAATGCATCTTGCAATTCTTTGACAATGAAGTTGATGGATAACTTTCGGCCTGCGGCAAGCCGAGGACTCCACGATGCTTCTTGACAGTCAACATACTTCAAGAATAAATGGAAGTAGGTCAGGGTATTTTAAGAACATTGATTGCAAAGAGTTGCAAATATTAGTTTATTTGTATTTTAAAAAAAAAAAAACTTTTTGGCCAATAGGTAATAAGACGGATAGTGGCCATGTATTGTTATGAACTTTTTAAATTTGAAAAATAAAATAAATAAATTATTAAATACAGTTAAATAATTTGTGTGATATTTATTCGTTTTTTGTTTTTTCGTGTATGTACCTTTTTTTTTTTTTTTTTTAATTGTATGATGAGTGGTTTATAATCTCCCCGTTTCCATGATTTCCGAGTGAGATGGTGTGATTGTTTTTCAAGTTTATTTTTTTTGTCAAAAAAATTCAACATTAACATATTTGAGCATTGTCTATCAAGATGACGTAAACATATAAAATACTGTATCATTTTAAATAAGATTTTTATTATAATTTTAAACATTAGTAGATTGTTCTAATTAAAGATTGTATCTTTTTGGTTTTCCCCACCCTCTAAAGAAATCGCTAAGATCCTCCTAATTCCTAAATCTCGAATTGTGTCCGTTCAATGAGTGAATTAAAAATTACATTTACATTACGTCTCATATGAATTGCCTAATGCATCGTTCTGAAGAAAAGCGTGGTTTCAATTTCCGAGTTGAACAATAAAAATATGTCATGCTAACGTGTTTTGGATGATCCACCTTTCAGGATCCATCCTTTTTTCGCCATTAACAAGAACTTGTTTCAATTGTATTTCTTATGTCATAAGAAATTCAAACAACTGCTTCAAATACGATACCACGAAGTACTGCCTGTCAAACTTTAATATCGAGAAGCAATACAGTAGGAATTTATACATACAGTACGGACAGTTGCTTCGTGTGGATTTTTTATTTTGGTTTAAAAATATCCAGTAATCGGTTTAAAAATTGATTAATCTGAATCAATTTAGATAAAATTTTAATAGAGAACAAAAATTTCTCAACAAGTATTTTCAACTCAATATTTTCAATTAAACAACATCATCAGACTCTTGTCATTGGTACCATCCCCGGCGGCTTCGTGTGGATTTCCGTTATGCATTTGAAATGCATGTGAACTGGGTCGCTGTGTTACAGTCTCTTACTCCATATGATCCTTTCTTTCCGTTCATTTATTTTCGCAGTGTCCTTAGCCCAGCTTTGTTTCATATTTTACTTTCTTGCTAACAAAAAAAGACTTTACTCTGTAGCACCCATTCTATGAATCGCTTGACTCGCCTAGTCAGCTCACCCAACTCGCTCGAGTTGCGGCGCTTCTTCACCACTTCTCCCGTCATTACCTCATCCGGCGCGGCCAAGCTTCCTGTTCGCCGTTCCCAAAATGCCCTCAACTTCGTTTGCCACAATTTGTTGTCACCCGCTAATATCACAGTATTTACCTCTTTTGCCACCAAAACCGGCGATGTTATCAGACCCGACCCGAGCCCGCTGTTGACGGAGCGGCACCCGACAGAACCATCGGACCCTCCTAATGGTAGTGAGGACTATGTTCACAATGTAAACCGCAATCCCACGACCGACTATGTAAGCGAGAACATTGTTAATGTCGACGATAGCTCAAACGATGCCGTTTCCGTATCTTAAGTTGGCCAGACCAGTAAGAAGGACCTCCCGCCGGAGCTTTTGAACAGCGTGGTGGTTCTGTCGTGCGAATCAACAGCTGAGGCCGGCACTTGCCACGTGTACTTGGTTGGCACTAGTCAGGTTTCGAAGGCCGATCGCATTTTGTTTTAATTGGGAAATGAATTGCTTTTTTGTAAGATTTTTGCTCAGAGCCTCCTTGCATTGCCCTCCAAAAATAGTATTATTATTTAAAAAAATTAAATTTTAAATATACTTGAGGTTATTTTAAATAATTTTTAAAAAAATTTTTTTACTAAAGAGTAGTGCTGTTTTGTCGGACTATGAATTTTCCTCTCGTAAAAAATTTACATTAGTCTAAGTGTGTGGAATTGGCATGATGTGAGTTATAATTGTGTTGATTAATGACAGAAATTAAGCAGAGAGGTTCAAGCTGTAATCGATTTCTTGAAACCAGAGGTGATTTCGTCTGAAACTAATTTATGTATGGTTCTTAGATGGATCCGTTAGCAAGTTTGTTGTATGCTTCAAACATTATTTTGGTTTTTTTTTTATATCTAAAAGTTTTTATTAAATTAATTGTTGTTTATTGGTATCAGGTTGTTTTTTTGGAGTGTTGTTCCAGTAGAACGGGTGTATTTACCCGTCAAGAAGCAAAGATATGACAGTCAATTCTTGCTCTTTTATGCTTTTCTGTCGAATTTATTTAAGGAAATTTACTGTTACCGCTATTTGATCAATTTTTGGGAATATACTTTTATTGCAAATTAGTTAATAGGAACACTGTTCTATATTTTTGAAAGCAAGTTTTTTGTTGTGATTATCTTGCCGCTGTTATCTGCTAGCAAAGAAAACGATAGCTCAAATTTGATCCTTGGTTTAATGGCATTTCAGTATGTTTAACCGGTTTATACGTTGTGGAGTTGAGAAAAAAAAAATTGAATGTTTGTTTTCATATTTTGAGATCAACATTTTTCTGTGCTTTTCCCCCATATGGCTTCTAATTTCTTATGGAGTTTTTTTATATTTGGTCAGGTACCAACCATGGCAGAAATGATAGAAATGTGGAAGAAAAAGCACAACCCATTTGGGATACTTTATCGCTGGCTTCTTGCCACGGTACTAAAATTTTAACTTTCTTTTGGGTAATTAAAAGTACCCGTATTTTGAATGCTTAAGTAATTTTTTTTTTTTCTCTTGTCACGAGGTATCTTCATACATTTTGCATACGAGACTATTTCTTGCTTGTGGGACTGTGACTATTTTGAATGCTTAAAAACTTGTGGCTGAAATAAATTGAATTACTCTTATTAGGTTGCTAATGAGCTCGGGGTTATTCCGGCGTATGAATTTCGTGTGGCATTTGAAGAAGCGAGAAAATATGGTGCCAAGGTTATACTTGGTGATCGTCCTGTACAGGTAAGACAATTGTGGTGATTTGTGGTTACAAGTTCTTCTGCTTTTTTCTTGTATATGCCTATGCATTTGGTTATCAGTTGAGGCTTCAAGCAACAACTGATCTACCATTTGCAATTTGATATTTTTACTGCAAACAGATTACTTGACAAAGGACATGGGACAAGATGCCACTTAGGCATAAGGCAAAATTAATATACCCTTTTCTTAAAGCAATCTTTTCTCCGAGATCCAAGGACTTCGAAACAGTGGTAACAGCCTTTTCACTTTTCTATTTTGGTACTCAAAAAAAAAAAAAAATCTTTCTCAGAATTCTTTTATCTGAGCAATCGTCAATTACATTTCACAGCATATATATTAGCCTCTAGAGGGGAAAAGTTTATTCTATTTTAGATAGGAGTTTCATTATGATTATCTTCAGCTGAAGGAATTCTATGATGTTGACAAGCTAACTCATTTGTAGCAAGAGCTGAAAAAGGAGTTCCCCACCCTGACCGAAACAATCGTGAATGAAAGAGATCAGTGAGTATTTGATTATTTCCTTTTATGTTTGGTTTTTTATTGCTGTGGCTAGTTATCATGACCACTTATTATTTTCTGTCGCTCTAGTGTCAATTGAACTATATGTTTGTAAAGTGTTCGATTGTCAATTATTATGTAAATGTAAAGAGGAAGCTTACTAAACTAAGCTTCGGAAAAAATTCGGTGTGCCACGTTAATTAGTTGCACCAAGTTTGGACAAGTGTTTACGTTGTTCGTACCTATATTTTTCGTTTCTATGAGAGATTTGTCCTCTTTCCCTTGCTTAAAGATTCTTGTTATGTGCGATTAACTTTGCAGATACATGTCATCGATGTTATTAAAAACTGCCGTTGAACATACTTCAGTAGTTGCGGTTGTTGGGAAGGGGCATTTACGGGGAATTAAGAAGCATTGGAGACAGCCTGTTGTGGTTGGTGCACTATTTATCTTTTAATATGTAGCTTATTTACGAAGGACGAGCCTTTCTGTAACGATGATGTTACTCTATTATAATTTTAAGTTGTTGGATTCAGATCACACTTCTTTATTAAAATAATAGGTAAGGATAATACTATTTATATATGACTTTTTTAGACACCAATATCTTTTTTAGACTTCACGTTGGTAGAAGACTTATTTATTGATATGCCCTTTTTGCTTGTGCAGAATGTATTGAAAATTTATTAAAATAAGTAGCTTAAAATTTGTCTCCTTATGAAAGGTTACTGACTAGACTCTTTTTATTGCAGATGAAAGATCTCTTGGAAGTTCCTTCCAGCCTTTTCAACCGTGAATGTTCTTAAATCCCTTGGCTTTGCTGTTGCTGGTGTGGCTGTTATTTCAAGCATTTATATAGCCTACAAGAAATAGTTGACTGAAGTCTTAATTTTCACAGGAGGCTGAAGTAATGTTACTTATCACGCATAACACCCCGTTAATCATTTCTTTTCTTTTTTTTTTTTTTTAAATTAGACGTAGATCAACTTATAACATTAAGGCTAACTTTGAAAGAACGAGGAACAGCCACAAATCTACGGAGTGCATGATGATATGAAATTCTTGTTTGTGATAATTTCTATCATTTCATTGCATCTTTTGTGCTAAGTTGAGCAAATTTGCATGCGGAGCACATTTCTATGTTTACGGCTTTAGCACATATCACCAATAATCATCCAGCGATATTAAAGAACAACACACAAATCTGAGGTGATATGTACATGATAGCATAATAGTCCATCCTCCTTAATGATTCAACAAGAATGATACAAACGCGAACAAAAAAAAGTTCTGCCTTGTCTTGATCTTCCTCCGGAAGGGAATGGGTGGCTTGCAAGCTTCCAACATCGAAGTTAAAAGGTTCTACTAAATCCCCCGAGATTGCATTCTGAGCGTCAACATGTAAGGGTCGTCCCAATTTCAACATCGAGTCCATGTCCCGGGTTGATAGGGATTTCCTAGCGTATTAAAGATTCAAATCCATATCCTTCAAAGTTCAAACGGTCAAAACCTAAAAATTAAATGATGTCGTCTTCAATGTTACCGTTTGTTATCTAATCCCAATTGGAGAAGAAATAGAGCAGCATTAAAAAATTTTTTCAAATTCAAATTGCGTCCCCCAATTGTTTTTTTTTTTTTTTTTGGTTTTTGGGTCAATGCACTGTTGTCAGAACCGGACCGGCCGGTCGGACCGGTTGAACTGGGGACCGGCCGGTGGTCCGGGCCGGTTTTGGTAAATTTTGAAGAGTGACTCGGACCGGTCAAAACCGGAAAAAATCGGTCAAGAACCGGTCAAAACCGGTAAAAACCCGTGAAAACCGGACCGGTTGGACCGGTTCAATAAAATTAAAAATTCATAAATTACAATTTGACCCCAAATATTATTTAAATTATAATTTAAGCATTAACTTTAATTTAAAAGTTCAATTTAGTCCTAAATCTATTAAAAATTTCAATTTCATCCTTAAAATTAGAAAAATTAATATTTAATCACTATTTATAAATATTATTTTTATAATTACTTTTATACACATATATATTATTAAATACCGGTTCAAATACCGGTTCGACCGGTTGAACCTTGACCCACTAATGTTTTCGGTTCGATGACTGGTCCGGTTCTGACAACCTTGGGTCAATGTCGCCCAACTTTCCATTCCATAATAAAAAACAAGAACACAGGTTTTTTTTTTTTTTTGTCTAAATACACAGGCTTTTTTTTTTGGTCTAAACATAATAAAAATTTTTTTATTCATTAAAAGATCCGTTAAATCGTGAACTACATAATATTAATAATTTTTTTCATTCCTATAAATTTTACACCCTCTTTCAAAATTAAAACTTAAGATTTATAAAATAAAAATTTTTAATTTTAACCACTGCACTACTAAGGGACACAGGCTTTTTTTTTTTTTTGGGTCTTTAACTATTGGTTTCCAGAGCCCTGAAGCTACTAGGGCTCCGATTAATTTTTTTTTTTAATCAAAGGTTTTGTATTTTTCAATTGGAATTAGGTTAGGATGCAACTGGGCCTAGCAAGGCTCAGTTCTTCTCAACAACTATGTCTACAACCCAAAGTTTTAAGTAGACTATTTCACTAAAGCCCAGATCCGGAAAAGCTCTTTGAGAGCCGAAACCCTAGTTTCCCAGGCCGCCAGTAGCTGACCTTTCTCCTTCTCTCTATATATGTAACCCTAACCAATGCCATATCAGAAGTCTCCAATCCAGGGATTCTACTCTGCCTCCTCTTCTCTGGTTCTTGGGTATTTACCTTGACGTCTACTTGCTCCTTTAAACGGGTTTAAGATTTTCTTTTTTTTGGCAATTTCTGTTTCTGGATAATAATTTTCTATGTGTTTGTCTGTATAATGTTGTGTATTTGCCTTGCATATTATAAAAGTGCTATGATGAGCAAATTTTTGTGGACTAGAGTTTCTGATCTGTGGTTTTATTCCCAGAAATTGAAGACTAACCCTTGGCTGTCTGAGCACTCTTTTGTGTTTTTGTTTACAATTTTTTTGTGCGTTTTTTTAAATCCCTTTTGCTTCAATTTCCCCATGGTTTTGTTTCCGCAGCGGTGGATATTTTTTGATATTGTGGGCATTTTGGGAAAAGCTCTTTTCCCTCTCCTTTGTTCAATCAAATATCAATTGCGAACTGTCAGATTTCATGCCATTGAGATTTGGTCTGGAAGCAGGGAATAGGGCTTCTTCCCAAACTACCCTTAATTTTTCCGATTGATTCTGTACGTGATTTATTCTTTTTTATAGTCATTTTTTAATAGGGGCTAATGATGATAATTACAATTATCTTAGCGGATTTCAGTGAGATTATTTTATCAATGATCTGATTGTTACACACACTGAAGCCCCAGTGCCAGTTTTCTTTTCTAAATTAAAGATCCTTTTTTTTTTTTTTTCTTTTTCATTTTTTGTCTGAACAAAGAGTTTGAATTGAATAGAATTGTGGAAAGGGATTTGGATGCCATGATGATATGAAGCACTTGAATGTGTTTGAAGGGCAGTGGACGGGTTTCTCTCGAAGGACTCGCCGTGAGCTCTCTTTTTATTAACGACTTCTCCTTCCACTGAGCCCCCAGATCCCTGTCCCCAATTTACTCAAACTTTTTCAATTGTTGATTATGATGTGTGTTCAAAGTTTTCTGAGTGTGATGTTTAGATGATGTTGCACCTATTACCAATTCTGGGGGATGCTTCAGTTCCTCTTGGCATAATGGCTCAGGTGCCATAGCAGAGCACTTGTGGTATATCCTGATTAGTGGCTAAACTTATGTCACCTAATCCTGGAAACACCACATACATGTTATGCTTTTGCTCGAGTACAGACCTAAAGCAGCGTACTAGGCATTAATCTCCTTACTATTTAATCTTAAGGACAAAGAAATGGCACAGTATGGATAATATCTGGGAAATTAAAAAAAGGGTCTCATTCTGTAGGCATGGACTTTGTGCAGTATAATTTGGTCATACTGCAATAATTTTTATATTTTTTGTAATAATATGTTTATTTTTTATAATGAAAAAAAAGTGTAAATTTTTGTTATAAAAAATATAATTGTTGTTGTAAAAAATATAAACTTTATTGGAATATATACAATAATTGAATCGTATAATTAAAGTGTATGTACACAAACATTTTTCGCTAAAAAATGATATGAAACAAAAATAAACAGCGAGTTTGTTCTTAAGAAACAGGGGACAAAAGGGATTGAGAACAAAATTATTAGATCATCATTGACAGGCCTCGGAAATGTTTTGCCCAAATCAAGATCAATCCAAGTAGCACAAAAAAAGGAGCCAAAATTGAAGGATTTTGAGGTTCTCGATTGATGACGAGTTTGTAAATTTTGCTTGTACCTTGTTATTTATAAATCCGGGGATCCACAGTGTTTTGAGGTTCCACGTCGAAAATTCCGAGTGTTGTGTGCTATTTGCTGAGGCGACATGTCGGCCGGGACCGCCACTTTTTGTTGTGTTGTTACCGTATCATTCACTGCAAATTTGCAATTGTTATCTTTGCCTCTAAGCTTTGATTACGCCTATGAGACTACTCGGTTACTTTACTGTCACCGCATGTATCCTTCAATTCTGTAAAGTGCATAATTTTGTGCATAATTTAGTTGTTTATTTTCAATGTGTTTTGTGGAGTGGCATGCTTTAATTTGATTCACTTAAATTTAACTTAATGTCGCATATGAGTGAAAGAAAGTAAAAAATTTGGGCAATACGCAATTGAAATAAAAATATTAAAATAATTTATTTATTCTATATATTTTTTTTTTAAAAAGGAAAATGTAATAAGTTACCTGTGGAGTATAAGAAAAGAAAGGGGAAAAAAAAAAAGAAAAAACAAGGAGAGGGTCTACTTAGCCCAAAACCAAAATAGATATTTGCGCTATGAATTGATCAAATTGAAACTCCTAAGAAGACCGAGCAGCCCAGCACCCAGCAGTATAGGTTCTGTCGACGGCCCATCATTCAGTCAGTTGCCATTTTTTGGTGCTCTATCGCCAAGCGTTATCGACTAGAATAGTAGAATGTGCTGCCAGAATTTTCCAGGTGTGCATCAGTATGTTTGATACAGCAGAACAAAAGAAAAATATTTAATACACATGTGCCTGCCTTTTTTTTTTAAAAAATAATAATTTATTTGTAATTTTATTACATAATTTATTTTATTATTTTTTATTTTACATAAATTTTACTTATTATATAATTTGAGATTATAAGTGAATTAAATTATAAAATTGAGTGAGTGAAATTAAAAATCGTGCATACAGGGGAGAAAAATGGTCAGCAATTTATTTTTACAATGTCGATGGAATGAGGCCGGCTACGGGGGCTCGAGTTGCCTTCACCTCTTGAAAAAAAAATTTTAAGAAAAAATTTTTGGAAAAATAAAAGTGATGAGTATAGTGGTTACACAGTAATAATTTTACATTATCCAATACAAATCGTTAGTCAAGTCTAAAATTTGTTTAGATGTACCACACATTTTTATCGAAAACGTCATTCGATAGCATATAATATATATTATAATATATAGTCTAAGTTATCTCTCTTTCCTAGAAATTCAAAATTTAAAACAAAAATAAAAAATAATAATCAACTGGCTATATTTATTAAAATTTTTTAAATATAATTTAATCATAATTTTACAGTATATAAAATTAGAAACTCATATATATATATATATATATATATATATATATATATATATATATATATATATATTTATGAATAAAATATACTCAATAAAAAATATAAATCAAATTAAAAATTCTCTCAAACAATATTATTTTATTTCTCAATGCAATGTATCCCAAACTTTTCTTATAATACTTATAATTTTATAATACATAATGTAAAATTATAAATAAAATATACTCCGAAAAAGACATAAATTAAATTAAAAATTCTCTCAAATAATATTATTTGATTTCTCAACCCAAACTTTTCCTACGAAAATTCAAACCCCAAATGAATTCCTGCGAATTATTCAACTGACACAAAACGCACACACACACACACAAAAGCAACACGAACACGACCACACACGAGCGGCCTAGCTATTGACCACAGCACAACGTTTTCTGATCTGGCCGGCCGAGCCAGTTTTAACGTTGATTCGACCCAATTTCTCCATGGAAGTGGCAAATTCGGCGAAGAAATTGTTCAGTGGACCCGCGAGGAGTTGGTTGATATGGGACAGGGTGGTGGAGCTTGTAGTCAAGGCAGCATCCGACTGGAAAAGGCCACGTCTCTTGAGCAAAAGCTTGTAGTATCCAAAATCGAAAGTCCTGAAGCTTCCAGGGTCCATCTCAACAATGGTTGTATTGTCACTCAAACTTCTGCACTTTACCTTGAGTTTGGTAGCGTACTCACTGTCTAGTGCAGGGTCCTGACCACCTCTGCCGGTGAAGTTGTACAGGCGAGCCGAAAATGATGAACAATGGGATATACCAATAGTGTGAGCGCCTGCAAGATTGAAGTAGATTACAAATTTTACATATAAGGAGACATTTTTACTTCATAACAGCTATGTCTTGTTTTCTAAGCAGATTAAACATTGAGTCTAATTATATAAACACAAAATAATTACATGGATCCACTATTTAAATCTTCAATCAATGGTCAAGATTCAAATAATGGGTCTATGACATTATTTTGTGTTCAAATTTTGTATTTATGTTTTTTTTTTTCGTTGGAGATTGTTCAGAAGTGACAGATTCAGGGTACCAGATAGCAAGACCAAGTCTTTCAAGTCCAGTCCCTGGTTAGCAAAAAGTGTCTGGAGGGTGGTGAAATTGCTTGTTGGAGGAGGGATATTGTTCAAAGCCTCTGAGGCATTTGAGATTGTGCCGTCTCTTCTCCCTGTTGGAACCCTCCAGAAAGGACCACCCTGTTGAAGCCAGAAGACATGAAAATTGGTTAGAAATCAACAGAAGGATTCAGTGATTGTCTTCGTCTAGCGATTTTTATTAACTAAATCGTTTAAGTCCTCACAGTTGCTACAACAGAGTCCCTTGCTGCCAAAGCAATAACGTCCGCACAGGAGACTACACCAGGGCATTCAGCTTCTAGCAAGCTCTTGATTCTGTCAATGAAATCAAATCCTCTAAGAGTTAGATTTGGAGTTGCAGTCTTTTCAGCCTGGTTGCTTGACGTTGAGTTTATCAGCACAGATGCATCGCAACCCTGAAAATAATACGTCGGAGAAACTTTTGAGTCACTTACCATAATGGTCAGAAAAGAAAAGAAAGTAGGAAACGGAGAGCTTTTATGAATAGGCACAATTAGGTAGTCACACAATATAAGGTTCAAGTTGAAGAGAAAAATAAGGGGAAATACCCTGACAAAACAATCATGAAAGTGCATTCTTATAAGGGGAGCTGCCAGTGACGGAGCATTGTGAATATGCTTGCCAACAAAGTCTTGCACGATCTTCTCTGCTTCTGGGCAGCTCTTGGCATAAAAACCCAGCTGCAATTGAGCTTCACTTGAGCCCAAATATGCTAATAGAGATCCGATGATCACCACAATCCCAAAATAGCCTGGCTTTCCCATTGGCTTTTTATGTTCCTCAGTTGCTGGAAAAGCTGCAATCTTTCTTGTATGAGCCTTACAAGATTTATAGGCCTTAACAGTTGACAGTGGTAGACCTTAGACTGAGCAACAACAAAGGGGCCGACAACGTAACAATTGACAACTTAGCTAACTAACATCTGACAACTTCTGATGCCTTGACATATATTATAAGGCAGAGCCAGTTGGTAATAAATAATAAAACCATGATTAGTTTAGTTATGCGCGTCCCTCGCCGGAGAAATTGGTTATAAAACTAAAATTTCATAATAGTCTCCCGACATTATTGATAACGCAGAAAACAGCACATGGTGTTGAGGACCCTTGGTTATAAAACTAAATTGGTTATACCTGTCCCCTACAGGCTTGAGGAAGCTTTTAAATAGAGATAACCACGGTGTTGTTTTTAGAGCGCGGTTTTGGACCCAATTATGTAGTCCGAATATGCAGTTTAAATAAAATAATAAAATGTAATTATTTGTTATAAAATAATAAAATTAAAATATAAAACTAGTTGATTGTTATTTAAGAACTTAAAGTGCAGATCTTATATGATATACGTTAAAAAATTTTTTTTTGAAAACAAAAATTCTTATAAAAAGTATCAATATGATTGCGTTTTATCAAGATGTAGTTGCATTTTGTTACTTCATTCAGACTGCACATTCAGGCTACAAAGTAGTGATCGGAAACTTTTTCCTTATATTTATTTGTAGATAGTTTTTGTTTTGATTTTAGTTTGTTGCCCAAAAAAAAACATAGGAAAAAAAAAATGATGTTCTTCCGCTTTTAAACATGTTTTGGCTTCTTGTGCCGAAACACATGTAAAATGTATTCTTCTTGAAGCACTATCCATAATTTTCTGGGCAAAATAATTAAAAAAAAAAAGAAGGGAAATGGATAATTAGTAGAGTCTTAACTCTAGGGGAGGACCCGGAGGAGTAAAAGCCATTCAAATGATTTGCATATAATTGCCCTACTCGAGGAAGACGTGGCAGCTCAACATACACGTTCATGGATATAGTGGATAATATCACATTGATCCGACGACGTAATATCTGCAAATTGTAAAGGTGCATAAATACAAGCTTGAAGAAGAGTGATAACGATTGCTTCACCTGCTCTTTTAATGGCTTACGTTACATGTGGAACTGTTTACCAGTTTTGATAAATAATTGAATGAGTACCTGCTGCCATCCACATCGATCAATATTCAATGACAACAAAACATACGGCACACGCTGAGAGGAAAAAATGTTATTGACAGCTGTATTAGGTTCTTCCCTCCTTTTCTTTGAGTATTTTTCTAATCAATAAACGGTGTTGCCCGGCACCTGACCTGGAAGGGGAAACCGGAATGACGAGGCGGGCCTGGTGGAGGGAAGAATATAGGGGAGGAAAAATAAGCTGAAAAGAAAAAGATTTTGCTCGCAGACCTCATAAAAATGTAATTAGTTATATTTTTAATATAATTATATTAATTTTTTTAAAATAATTTTTTTTATTTTGATATATATTATGTGAGATTTATATTTTAAATTAAAATAATACTCATCTAATTTTATATTTTATATTTATAATTTTTTATTTTACGTTTTTTAAATAAGGTTACAATAAAAAAGTAAATAGATGTCCCTCAACGGACGCGCTAATAGTTTAAGTTTAAAATTTTTATTTTAAAAGTTTTGAATTTAAATTTTAGGAAGGGAGGGGTGAAATTTATGAGAGAGAAGAATTATCTCATTGTGTAATTCACGATCTAATGGGTCTCTTAATAGATAAAAAAAAAACGAATAGACCGTAGTATTTTTAATGTAATTATGTTGAATTTCTTAAAGAGAAAAAGAAATTTTTTTTATTTTAATGTATACCATATGAGATTTATATTTTAAATTTTAAAATAATATATATTTAATTTTAAATTTTAATTTTATAATTTATTCAAAAAATTTTCTTAAAAATTTAATACAATTATATTATTTTTTAAGTGCAACCAATTATATTTCAAAAATAGTGCCCAGCGCCTTTTTTTGTTTTTTTTCATCTCGTCTCTTTGGATGTCTTTTTGGAAACCCAAACATAGGTGCGGGGCCCGTCGTTGGTATAGTCCGGGCACATAAACCAAAGCCTCTCTCCGCACAGTATTCTAGCTTTTTTTTACTAGTTATAAAAATGAGTTTGATTTTTAATAAATAATTAATTTTTTTAGTCAAATTTTAAAATATTTGGTGTTACCCCAATCCTAAGTCTTGATTTTTAAAAACAATTTTATTTCATTTTTTTAAAAGAAATTATTACTATGTTCTATATCCTCTAAATTTTTCCTTTTTTTCTATAGGTTTTTAGCATTTTCAAGCTGAAGATGGTGATTTGAACTGCATGTTACTATATTGTGTTAGATAGTCTTTCAATGTCTAATTCATAACTACCTGAAGTCAAAGCACTTCGCTGGATGCAGCTTCGAATATTTCTTGACTTGTTCGTGAATTTAGTAAAGGAAAAAGTTAGGGTAGGGCGCCGATTCATTAAAAAATTATAATTATTATTTTAAAATTTGTGTATTGTATTGTTTTGGCGGAATCTGACAACTCTTGCTATACACTGATGCGTCTCCTTGAGCCACTGCAATTCTCCTTGACTTTTACTTTGTCCTTTTCTGATAAAAAAACAAATTTTTAATAAACAGTTCTCCAAGTAAAAGCTTCCCACAGCGAGCCCTGTGTAAATGATCGTGGGACCTCGTAATTTTCTTTTCTTTTGTCAACAGACCTCGTAATTTTAAAATTGACAGAATCCCATAGCGGAAATATTATTTAACCGCCCTTAAAAAGAACTCAACGAAAAATAATAGAAATTTAAATTATTAGACCGTAAAAATTATGTTAAATTTTAAAATATAAATAAATTATTAAATATTATTAAATTAATTACACGATTATCGTGTATTATATATATATATATATTTTAAAATATAAATAAATTATTAAATATTATTAAATTAATTACGCGACCATAATGTATTTCTTTATACGATCTGCATGGTAAACTCATCAAAGAATATGGATTTGGAGCCGACATTGTGATCCATGAAATGAGGATCGGGCAAGAGAGGCAAGGAGACACAGGCTAGAATCCGAGAGTCCCTAAACCCTATGAGAAAATAATAAAAATTATTCATTTTTTAAAAAATTAAATTCTAAATATATATAATATTATCTTTTAGCTTCCTTATTATTATTTTAAATCTTGACTTTTTAAAAAAAAATTTCCTGAGTCCCACTACCACACCGTCTCTGGCTCTTACTATGACCATTATCTGTGGTTAGTTACGTACCTTTATATACGGCTGCATACTTTTATTAAGTGTTATTATAAATTAAGTTTACCCTAAATCTTTAATATATTTTTTTAAAAATTTTGTACTATTCTAAAGGAGATGAAGATTCTTACTGGATACTGTTGCACGACTCTCCCACCATTTCAATTCTCCCTTATTCTTACTGCATACTGTACCATGACCCTCCCGCCGCTGCGATTCTCCCATGTTCTAACTGGCTACCGTTGCATGACCCTCCCACCACTGCAGTTCTCCCTTACTCCTATCCCTTTTTGCCTTAAAAAATATAATAGTTTAATGACTCTATAGAAGTCTTAAGCTGAAAGCTCGGAGCCTGTTGCGGACCCCGCGGTGAAGGTCATGAGACCTCCTAATTTTTAAAGTACAGAATCAAAGAATATCTTTTGATAAAAAAAAAAAAAAATCAAAGAATATCTCATGGAGCCGACACTGTGATCCGTGTCGCAAGAAATGACGATTGAGCGACGTAGGCTAACATCCAATTTAACAAGGCTGGCACAAGCAACAATTTTCGGTATACAACCAGCAACATCATAATATCGTTCTTGCTTCGAGTACGCGTACGGCTAGTCGGAGACATCACCTTATGACCCCCACAGAAGAACCTATAATGAGACTCAGCAAAGTTTCGTAAACATGCTCATGATTTTCTCCGTTTAAATTTATGCATTTACATTAGCCCATTTCTTGGTTCTCAAAATTATAGGCTGCGTTTCCGGGGGAATAGAATTATTGTTGTTTTATTCATCTCCATATGCAGTGTTTCTGCTCCTCTGTACCGACCATTCCATTTTTGTTAACAGTCTACATACTTCAATAGAAAGAATTAGACGGAGAGTTTGATTACATGAACACACTAAGTTAGACACATAATCTATCAAATAATATTCACACAAAGTCTATTATAAATCATTTATATGTTTATCTGTTTTTTATTTTTTTTCAAATTTAATATATTTTTTATGATTTAACAGTCTAAATCAATACGTGACTACTACGTGCTTTCTATACATTGCTAACAATCTTTTCTATTAGGCGAAAAATGTAACCCATCCGATAAATATAATCAGAAAAACTTAATACGTCCTAGCTTGGCGTTCAAGTTTCAAAAGCAGTCTCAATTCAAGCTTTTTTGCGCTTCCTTGGTGTGACCTATTTCGTCCGCTGTCTGCAATTGCACTATCATCAAAATGCACCCAATTCGTGCTAAGATGAAGCCCATGTGCAAGGAACATTTCCATTGACGCGGATTGCTAACGACAATCACTTGTGACTGCAATAGCAGCTAACCAGTCTCTTGCCACTCAAAAACTATCAAAATACTAACGCTGGTGTCAAGCAGTTACACTGGCATATCTTGCAGGTAAATGGGGTACTCCAAGTTTCCAGATTTATGACAAGCCAACTCATTCCTTTCTGAAAGAAGTACGCTAATTTATCTTCTGATGTTACCCAGAAAGGAAAGCAAGCTAATGGATATTTGTTCAATCTCCTTTAGCAGATCTAAAAAAAAAAAAAGAAAAGCATTTATAATTTTCCAATGTACCAAAAAACAAAAAAAAACACTAGAAGTGATTGCATGTTCACCAGAAATAAAGGCTGTCTTCAATTTAGGGGCCACGACATAATCAAAAAGGTGTCCACGGAATGGACTCAATAATTAAATACTCAATTTTTGATACTTTTAATTTCAAATTTCAATCACATGATAAATAAATTTTACTGTAAATCTTTGATGATCACTAATTAATTCATGATTTTGGGATAGAAACACCCCTACCTTAAACTTTTTTTCTGACTGAAAAAAATATAAAATGTTACTGCTTCAGAAGAGCAGCTCCGATTATCACAAATTCACTTGTGCAAGATTCATTTCATAGCCTATGCCCCATTTACGCCGACGCACAAGTTGAAGCCCTTTCTACACATATCCACAAGCATATGGGCACCCAGTATTTGAGAAAAAAGCTGACGCAAATAATTTGCAACAGCACATTTGCGGCATAATCTCTACTTTTGGTGAACTACGCCATTACACGCTTCCATAGCTGCTGTTAATTCAGTGCTCTCCAGCAAACTAAAACCCCGATGTCCATAACACAATGTCTTGATGATGATGGATAGGAAATGCACGTGCATGCATTGCATACGTAGGCACAGAAGCTTGTCAATCTGATCTTTGAACTTTTCGTAGTAAACAAATTATACAAAACAGAGTATTTTTGTATTGTTGATTACCGGAGCTTAACCACTTGATTAATATCCATAACGCAAGCAAAGTTATCTTTGTTTGAGGCTACAACAAGTTAAAGACCCACTAGACCACTAAGCAGTTTTAGTCAATTGCTTTCCATACTATAGCAAGAACAAAAGGCAACACGCGGCAAACATTTTGAAACCATAAGAACAAAATTGAGCTTCATCTCGCATGCTCCATTATCGTTTGAACTGCCATTCCCTTCGACACATGGGGCAATGTGCCTGAGAAGTTTGTGAATTTACCCACTTCATAACGCAATGAAGGTGGATCGCATGGTTGCATGCACCCCAAACTGCAGCAAAAAGAATGACCCATAAAGGTTGTTAAATACTTCCTAGTTCATACTCATACAGCTTACAAAACTGCTGTCTTTTCCCACACTGAACAAGAAGCTACGCAATGAGGAAAATGCCATGATTAAAAGAAGCATAGCAAGTGGGAAAAGTACAGGATCTACTAACATCAATAAGCTCCATGTATATTTGATCAGTGACAATTTTAAGAACAAGAAACAGATTTTTGACATCTTGGTAAGAAAAGTGTTGGGGAAAGGATATGATCACAATAATAATAGATATCAGCACAGCAACCAAACAGACCTCGGTCCCGGATTTGTCCTCTTTCCCCTTGGCATTAATAATTAGACAGGATATTAATTTCACCAATACCAACAATCAATAACCAAGCAGCAATAATCAGTAGAAAAATAATAATATCGAGACACCAGAATTTTTACGTGGAAAACTCCTCAATATGGAGAGAAAAACTACGGGACGTTAGTCCAGCAAAACTTCCACTATATAATGGGATCATAGTACAGTCTTTCCAGTACACAACCAGAGTTCATCTATACGTACTAGAAATTCATCAAAAAACACATTCTTGGTTCACCAATTCTTTACAATATCATCACACAGACGATATACTACCAGAAAATGAGAATAATCTCACCAAATAGTGGCACTACAGTAGAACACGGAGGGACTAATGGAAGATCTGAACCGATGGATGTGTAGAGCACGTTCCCAGGATGAACATACTGAAAAATGGGCTCGATCGGAGCAAAATCCACCGTTGGATATTCTGGAATGGCTCATTTTCTTTTTCCTCTTCTTCTTCCCCGAAGCTCCTCCTTCTCTCTTCTGGTTTTTACTTTTTTTTGTTTTCTCTCTCTTCCTCTCACACTCACACACGACACCTCTCTCTTTTTCTTCTTATCTTCCTTTTTCTTCTTATTTTATTCTCTCTTTCCTCTATTTTTCTTCATCTTCTCTCTCCTTTGTCTCCCACTCACTATCTTTCTTTCATTATTTGTTCTTCTTTATTTGGGGCTGACCCCACAATTCTCCCCCTCAAGCCCAAATAGGGAGTTGGGTCATACCTGCCGTCTTCCTACAGTAAAAAAACTTTTCGGTAGACAAAACTTTAGTCATCATATTTGAACCATTCTCGTCAGTATGGATCTTCTCAAGGTTGAATTGCTTCATCTCCAAGGCATCTCGAATCCAATGGTATCTCACATCAACATGTTTGAATCTCGAGTGAAATGCAGAATTCTTCGAAAGGTGAATGACACTCTGACTGTCACAATAAAGAGTATACTCCTCCTGCTCAAAACCAAGATCTTGTAGGAACTTTTTCAACCACAACAACACTTTGTTGGCTTCTGTTGCCGCTATGTACTTGGCCTCAGTAGTGGACAATGCAACACACTTTTGAAATTTTGATTGCCAAGACACAGCTCCCCCTGAAAAAGTCATCAAATATCTAGAAGTGGACTTCCTGGAATCAATGTCACATGTCATATTTGCATCTGTATATCCATCCAATACAGGATCACTATCACCAAAACATAAACAGAATCTGGAGGTGCCTCTGAGATACCTGAGTATCCATTTAACAGCTGACCAATGTTCTTTCCCGGGGTTGGAGAGAAACCGACTAATAACGCCAACTGCATAAGCAATATCCGGCCTCGTGCACACTATGACATACATCAAACTACCCACGGCAGATGCATAAGGAATCCTCTTCATCTCTTCCTTTTCCTCAATACTCTTAGGACACTGTTTTACACTTAGTTTGAAGTGATCTGCGAGCAGAGTACTAACCAATTTTGCTTTGCTCATGTTGAACTTCTCAAAGACATTTTTGATATATCTCTCCTGAGATAACCAAAGCTTCTCATTCTTCCTGTCCCGAATGATTCTCATACCAAGAATCTGTTTTGCCGGTCCCAAGTCTTTCATGGCAAAAGACTTGCTTAACTCTCCCTTCAAGCTAGCAATCTTTTTAATGTCACGACCAAGAATCAACATATCATCCACATACAACAGGAGAATAATAAAATCATCATCAAGAAATCTTTTCACAAACACACAATGGTCAGAACTAGTCTTACTATAGCCATGATCTTCTATGAAAGAATCAAACTTCTTATATCATTGCCTGGGTGCCTGCTTGAGCCCATAGAGACTTTTCTTCAACCTGCACACTAGCTGCTCTTTTCTCTTAGCTAGAAAACCCTCAGGTTGTTCCATGTAGATCTCCTCTTCTAAGTTACCATGGAGAAATGCAGTCTTTACATCGAGCTGTTCAATCTCTAAATTTAGCTTGGCTGCTAAACCGAGGACAACCCGGATCGAAGACATCTTGACCACTGGAGAGAAGATCTTTTCAAAATCTATGCCTTTCTTCTACTCAAAGCCCTTCACAACCAATCTTGCATTCTACCTTGGTTGCGAACTGCTTTCAACTGTCTTCAGCTTGAACACCCATTTGTTTTTGAGTGCTCTCTTGCCTTTAGGCAGCTTCACCAAGTCAAATGTGTGGTTCTCATGCAAGGAACTCATCTCTTCTCGTATGGCTTTCAACCACTCCTTTTTGTGCTCACCAGAGATGGCTTCTTCATAACTATCAGGCTCTCCCCCATCTGTAAGCAACAAAAACTTAGTAGGAGAATACTTCACCGAAGGTACACGTGGCCTGGAAGATCTCCTCACTTCCTGCGGTGCCACTGCTGGTGCCTGTGGAATCTGATCTGGTTGCACATCTTCAACATCATGATCACCATGTGTAGATGCATCGGGTGTAGCATCATCTGCCTCTTGAGCATCTACCTCACGTGCATCAGGGGTGGTGGAAGGTTGTTTCCCCTTGGCATTAATAATGTCTCTGATCTATGACTGTGCATTCTGAGTCTTTTCAGGATCCCTAGAGAACTCATCTTCAATGAATACCACATCTCTGCTTCTGACAACTTTCTTGTCTATTGGATCCCATAGCCTGCAACCAAATTCCTCATGCCCATAACCCAGGAAGATACACTACTTTGATTTCCCATCAAGCTTAGACCTCTCATCTTTCAGAATGTGAATAAATGCCTTGCAGCCAAATACTCTCAAATGATCATACGAAACATCTTTCCCCTGCCACATTTTCTCGGGTACCTCCCCATCAAGAGGAACTGAAGGAGAAAGGTTGATTAAGTCGACTGCAGTTCTCATTGCCTCAGCCCAAAAGGATTTAGGAAGTTTAGCATGAGAGAGCATGCATCTGATCCTCTCAATTATAGTATGGTTCATCCTTTCTGCTACCCCATTCTGCTGTGGAGTCTTGGGAACCGTCTTCTCAAGCTTGATGCCATGTTCTCTGCAATACTGCTCAAATGGACCCCGATACTCACCACCATTATCTACTCTGACAGTTTTCAACTTCTGCCATGTTTCTCTCTCAACACTAGTATAGAAGTATCGAAATACATCAAGTACCTGATCCTTAGACTTTAGTGGAAAAGTCCACACCTTCCTGGAATAGTCATCAATAAAAGTAACAAAATATAATGCACCACCTAGAGATCTATCACCCATAGAGCAAACATCAGTATGAACCAAATCAAGAACATGTGATCTCTTATGTGAAACAGATCGCTGAAATGCAACTCTATGTTGTTTACCTGCTAAGTAATGAGCACAAGTTTTAAGGATTGTACCAGACAAAGGAATGACTTTCTTTTTGGTGAGAATGTCTAATCCCTTCTCGCTCAAGTGACCAAGCCGCTGATGTCATAACTCAATTGAGGAGTCACCAATTGCATTCAACTCCCCCTTGCACAATTTGGCCTCTGTCCTGTACAGAGAGTCTTTCTTCCCTTTTGCAATCAGGAGATTACCTCGGCTCAACTTCCACTTGCCGCTGCGGAATTCACTGACATAGCCCTCATCATCAAGAACACCGGTGGATATCAAATTGAGTCGTACATCTGGAATATGCCTCACATCAGTAAGGATCAACTTGCAGCCAGTGTTGGTTTCCAAGCATACACTACCAATGCCAATAATTGGACATTCTGCCTCAGTTCTCATCTTCACATGACCATAACTGCCGTCATGATAAGATGTGAAGAACTCTCTCTGAGACGTGCAATGATATGTAGCCGCTGAATCAATCACCCAAGTGCAATCTTGGGATGTGAAATTAATGCAACACTCATCACTAACCACAATAGAAACATCTCCATCAGATGTGGCTACAACTGTATTTGCATCTTCTTTCTTCTCTTCACCTCGATCTCTTGACTGATTTCTTTTAAATTTTCTGCACACTTTTATGCCATGTCCAAGCTTTCCACAATAATAGCATCTCATTGACTTCCGAGACTTAAACTTACCTCTTGACTTGTCACGGTTATCAGGATTGTTGGAGTTTCTTGTTCTACTTTTTCCTTGTCTCTGATTATCCCGTCTCTCTACAACAAGTGCCTCAGAATGAAAAGTGAATCCCTGCTCTTTCCTTCTGGTCTCTTCATTGAACAAACTCTCTTTCACTGAAAGAGCTTGCCATTAGGAGCTGAATTGTTAAGTGCTACCACTAATGTCTCTCAAGTATCAGGCAGTGTACCCAGAAGAATGCAGGCTTGCAATTCATCATCCAGTGAGATCCCCATTTTTGTCAACTGATTCACTAGATATTGGAAGTTGTTCAAGTGCTCAGCCATACTGTTACCATCTCGGTACCTCATATTCACAAGTCTTTTGACAAGAAAGACTTTATTCTGAGCTGTCTTCCATTCATATAAACTAGCGAATTTATCCCACAAGATCTTCGCATTAGTCTCCTGAGACACATGGTAAAACACACTGTTATCAATCCATTGCCGAATCATATCGACAGTTTTTCTGTTCAGTCTCTCTCATTCTTTCTCGTCTTTGCCTGTTGGTTTGGCTTTATCTCCTTCTATAGGGTCATACAAATCCCTACAAAAGAGAATATCCTCCATCATCGGCTTCCATATCGAATAATTGGAGGCTGTCAATTTAAACATCATGGTGCTACATTCTTCCATTTAATTAATCCCAAACACAAAACCCAAAGCTCTGATACCATTGTTGGGGAAAGGATATGATCACAATAATAACAGATATCAGCACAGCAACCAAACAGACCTCGGTCCCGGATCTGTCATCTTTACCCTTGGCATTAATAATTAGACATGATACTAATTTTACCAGTACCAACAATCAAAAATCAAGCATCAATAATCAGTAGAAAAATAATAATATCGAGACACTAGAATTTTTACGTGGAAAACTCCCCAATATGGAGAGAAAAACCACGAGACGCTAATACAGCAAAACTTCCACTATGTAATGGGATCACAGTACAGCATTTCCAGTACACAACCAGAGTTCATCTATACGTACTAGAAATTCATCAAGAAACTCATTCTTGGTTCACCAATTCTCTACAATATCATCACACAGACGGTGGCACTACAGTAGAACACGGAGGGACTAATGGAAGATCTGAACCGATGGATGTGTAGAGCACGTTCCCAGGATGAACATATTGAAAAATAGGCTCGATCGGAACAAAATCTACCGTTGGATCTTCTGAAATGGCTCCTTTTCTTCTTCCTCTTTTTCTTTCCCGAAGCTCCTCCTTCTCTCTTCTGGTTTTTACTTTTTTTTGTTTTCTCTCTCTTCCTCTCACACTCACACATGACACCTCTCTCTCTTTCTTCTTATCTTCCTTTTTCTTCTTATTTTATTCTCTCTTTCCTCTCTTTTTCTTCATCTTCTCTCTCCTTTGTCTCCCACTTACTATCTTTCTTTCATTATTTATTCTTCTTTATTTGGGGTTGACCCCACAAACAGTTACTGAAATTGTTTTTTCTCATATTCTCATAATGATATTAAGGTGAAACTATTGTGATAACACCGTTTATGGAGACCCCGTTTTTTATGCTAGAATTATTACTTATTAATTAGAAGCTATACAGCGTGCGAATTCACATCACCCAAATTTAATAGCACAGCACAAAGAACATAAGCATAACTTAAAGCTGTAATTCCTAAATCAAAAGGGCAAAAGGAACAAAGAATCTGATGCAAAGTGCTTAAACAAGCTACAGAACCAAACCATTCATTCCCAATAAGTACAATTTTCGAGAAACTTTTTGTTTTTTCGCATAATATATCTCCATATTTTGGCTGTCCGAATATTTTAATTAAGTGTTTTGATAGTTGCACATTAATTAATGCAGAGAAAGATATGTTTATATTTTTTGCTCGTATTTCATCCCCTGTTATATATCAACCTTATTATTATATATTATAAATTGACATGATCAAAATACTATAAAGACTCATGAAATTTATAATTAAATTTAATGTACAACAAATATATAAACAATAGGGAAAAAGTTGGTGGCCAAATAAAATTTCCCTACTCTATCCATACGTATTTTTTTTTTGTGCAATTATTACCATTTTTTGTGCAACCACAATAATAAAAAGTGATATAAAAAGTATTACTATTTTGGCAATCATCCCCAGGGAATTTACAATCAGGGCAGCAACCATCAAAAGCCATCCTGCATATCCCACATGTTTCATCCTTTTGGCATCCTATGTCCACGAAGCGACAGCATGCCACCTTGTACCATTGTCCAAATATGCAAGAATTTATGGCTCCCCAACAAAATAAAACCAGAAAAAAAGGCAAAAAAAAAAAAGAAAAAGAAAAGAAAGATCAAGAGATACACATACTCTGTTTTAATCCCAGTAGATTATTCATTAAGAGAAGTAACTAGGTTAAGGGAAGGCCTTTCTTGAATGGATAGTCAAATAAAAAAAAACTCCATTGATTATCAAAAGAACGAAAAGAATACGAATTACGGAATTAGTCTTCACATGGTTGATTATAAAAACAAACCTCTTAAAAGTTCAAACTTCACCTCCCTCATATCCCAAAATTATAAGCTCTAATTTATGAACAAAAAGGGAGGGAAAACATGTTCTCATTGTTACATTGAACTCTTGTACAAGGCACCGTATTGGGACTATCTTTATTCTTTAACATGTTTTGTTATGATTAAAGAATATATTTTGGTGCAAAAAAATGATTTATGATTATTGCACACAAGCAAGCCGGAATGATTGAGATGTTCCTAAAACATAAAGATCAACGATTATTCATCAAAAAGCCAGCTAATCTAATTATATAAGCATTAATTGAAGAAATGGCCATAAACATTCCTTTCCTATAGTTGAAGTTTCCTTTTTTTTAAATCTGAAGTTGAAGTTTCCTTTCGTGATAAAAATATATGTGATTGTAGAGTTTTTCATTTTTAATTCATGGAGGCTTTGCAAGAATAAAACATACAAAAGTACATGCGGTGAAGATAAAATTGATTAAAACAAGAAATCACTTGATAAGTAATTAAAGTGACATTTGGGTTCGAATCCTACATTTCACTTACAATTAAAATTCCCTTATGTTATTTTAACTAGATAAAAAAAAAATTGACTTATGCTATTTTAACTAGAGAAAAAGAAAAATTGACCTCTCTTTCCCGGTAGAAAAAACGGGAAAAAGAAAACCAGTTTTTGGGGTTTGATGGGCAATTCAAGCAAGTGCGAGAAAACCCAATTGACGAAGAAGTTCGCAATACCATCAAATCATGATTAAAATGCGCATTGGCTTTTTTTTTTCGGACTCACCGCCGAAAAGAATCGGAATATACGAATGTGCGATTCGCCCAAACTGAAAGACCCCTCGCAAACAATTTAAAATTTTAAATTGAAACTGAGAACCGCGACGAAGAAGATGACGGCGACGTTTTGTAATGTTTCGCTGCGTGGGCATGTATGTTTTTTTGCCCTTTCTTTTTAATTTTTATGCTTATTTTTTGGTTTATTTTTTCTTTTTGGTTTGCCAACGGATTACCACGTCGTTTATAAAGACCCTGGCTTTGGTCGTGCTAATATTTTTGATGAAATAAAATAATGCGTGTCAATCATTTTTACGCATAATCTTGTAAGAGAGTATGACTCGAAAATTAAAAAAATCATTGCATGCCTATCAGAGTTTAGAAATTGATTTTATTTTTGAAAACAATTAAAAAATATATAAAAAATAGTTACGTAATAATTATAAGTAGTAAAACAAAATTAAAAAAAATAAGAAAAAATATTTTTTAAATCAAGGCTTAAGGAGTGTACATTTAATATTAAATATATATTTGGTTTAATTTAAAAAAATGAAATTTTATTCTTTTTTTTAGAGTCTAAACTTATTTATATAACTATTTCTTACATTCTTTTAGTGGACTCATTATATTTTGTTATCAAACTTTATCTTTTTCTTTTTTTGTCCTACTTTATTATTATCAGCACTCTATCTTGCTGTAATAATGCAACAAGTTTTTTTTTTTTTTTGTTGATTTGGTGGATGGTTAAATTCATATTAAGGAGAAGTGTGATAAGAGTCAAATTTCTTATCATATTCTTAATTAACAAAATTAATAACCACTTAAATTAATATTCAAGTCAACAATAAATTATTTTTTTTTTACAATAAAGTAACAAGTTAGCCAAACGGATTGATCTTGATCGGTCAAAACAACAAAATTTTTGGAAAATTTAGCCCAACTCTGGTCCACTAGACGACCAACCTATGTCGGAGCTCAGTTAATAAACAAGTCGAATTTCTTATCATATTGTTAATTAACAAAATTAATAACCACTTAAATTAATATTCAAATTAATATTCAGGTCAATAATAATGTTTTTTTTTTTTACACTAAAGTAACAAGTTAGCCAAACGGATTGATCTTGATTGGTCAAAACAACAAAATTTGTGGAAAATTTAGCCCAACTCTGGTCCACTGGACGACCAACCTATGTCGGAGCCCAGTTCCTAACCACGAAGGCTTGTTTGATTAAGTTTTGTGTCCGTCGAAATGGGCCGGGAAAACCAGAGGTACTATCTTTGGGTTTGCGGTGTCAGAAACAAGTTCTAGAGCTAGATCCCACTTTGTGTCTGTGGGTGCATCAGAGAGAGAGAGTGTTTAATTTGCTATTTTTTTGTTCCAAAGTAAATGAATAAAATGTAATGCTGGAAATGGAAAGCATGCTTCAAAACCAAATACAAAAATGCTTCCAGAGTGAATTAAATCATAAAATTATGGTGTTGTTGCTCATTCGTCCAATATGAACCTTAGGACTCTTTTTGACTACTCGTGTCCATTAAAGGGACAATAAATCTTGCAAATCGCTTCTTGCCATCCAAATATCCAATCAATCATATCATCCCAAAACACCGGTCAAAACAGCTGGGCTTGCACTTCAGAGCGGCAAGATGCAGGTCCTCATTTCATTTTGGGCAAGGGAATTTATCTTTGAAATTGGTCTCAAAGAACCTGTTGTTGAAATCAAAAGAAAGATTGAACTTCTCCTAGGTGTTCCTGTAGAAGCACAAACTCTTGCAGTTTCCGGTTGGGAGTTGATTGATGGACTAGACATGGAGGACTATCCAATTATCACCCAAGGTACAAAAATTGACCTGACCATCAAGCCTATGGCTCCTACTTTAAAAACCCACCTCCAATTCATCAAATTTCAGATCATAGTAAAATTTTCAGCTAGACAGATTGCCTTAGAGGTGGACAGTACAGATACTGTTGGTAGCCTCAAAGAAAAAATCCACATTGTTGAGGGGACACCAATCAAAAGAATGTCACTTTTCTTTTCTGGGGTGGAGCTGGAAGATGATTTCCGCAATCTAACAGAGTATGGTATACGTGAATACTCTGAGATCATTGTGTTTCTAAAGACCATGACTCGGACAAGAGATGAACCACCCGCGAGAAAGCTGAACGTGGTGGTTCAGACATCTTCTTGTTTGCTTAATGCGGCCAGCATTCCCTTGGAAATGAAGGATTCGAGTACTGTCAACGACCTGAGGCAGCTTCTTTTGAGCAGAAAGATTCTTCCCCAAGATGATTACTTGTTCATACACAAGCAGAGGATCATGCGTGATCACTGTAGCCTGCGGTGGCATGGTGTTGAAAATGGAGATTCCCTTTATGTGTTTAAGGGAACTGTGAGTCGTAGTGTGCACTGAATATTGGCATAATGTTGCAAATTTGTTTAGGTCTTATATTATATTGAAATGCCAAAATAGCTAGGAGTTTATTGGATCGACTAATGACCCGTATATTTGTTAGTTACTGTTCCCATTTAACCTTTCAGTTTCAACGATAAGTAGTAAATAACTTAAGCACTCGGTTTAGGCATATAAAATTGGCTGTTTCAGTTATTAGGCACAGAAAATTATGATTATTATGGAGGCTGGAATTCTATTGAGATTTCTTGTTTTTCCTGCAAAAGTTTATATTTGATTTAGACATAAGGCAATGCCACGAGGACACCAATTTTAAGATAGGTTTATATATGATTACAATGACCCAGAGATGAGGCCAAATAAAAGAAAACAGAAAGCATATAACTATCTTAATTTACAATTTTATACGACAAAGTGCTAAGATTTGCCAGTATAGTTATCAACCATGGAGGTAATGGTCAGGCAATGACTCTTGATGCCCTGCTTTTATTCATTATTTATGTAGTAATCAAAGACAAAGCGTTTCAACATGTTGAAAAAAATATATTGAACTTTGTGTTCCACTCCCATAAAAAGGGAAAAAAAATAAAAATTGATGCACTTAAATATACGTTTCTAACTAATGTTTCCAGCAGGATGAAGATAAAATTAACGTGGCATCTAGAAACAAAATCTCAGTCTTTTTTATGACATCACTGCTAATATATTCCTTGTTTAGCAATATATCAATATTGGCAAGATTTATTTTTGGTTTCTCCTTATCTGACCTCAAATAAAATTTAACATAAACTATCTGAATCTTATTGTAGGACCTAAGCCTGACCCAAGAAAGATTCAGGCCAGGTGAAAACAAAATCATGACTAGAACCATCATCAAGTGGAGCGAAGAAGAGATAAATGTGAGATCCATCTTGAATTCCACAATCGACTAGAGCTGTTGCATCTCCATCCTCATCCATCAGTTGCATTTGATTGTTGTTTTCGAGAATCAGGATGAGCCGATCATCGGGTAGATTTTGCTGGGCTCCAATTTCTCGCCTGAGATCAGCAATAGTGGCATTGCTGTCAAGTTGGATGTGGAACAGGCTACCTGTCAATGCCTCCACCACCACCTTCATGCCGAACCTGGAGCTATTATTATTTCATGTTTCCTCCAATTTCATTTGAGAGCAAATGTAATGAAAGGTGTTCACGCTGCCTGCATTATCGCTAGTTAGTTTGTAGCATGCCTATGTTATGAACTTCTGAGTGTCAATGTGCATGGGTTCAAGTAACTAAAACTCAAGCAGAAACAGAACAAGGAAATTTTCTTGGGATTCATTTCCAGGGAATATATGTGGAATACGTAACTGAATCGGGTCTTTTGACCTGAGAAGCCTATAATCCTGGAAGTTTTAGGGAGCTATTACGTGGATAAAAGCCCATGTTTTACTGATAATTAGTCATGTGGCTAATGGAGGAAGGGTAGCGATGTATTGTACGAAAGCTTATTTTTGACTTTTCACTTCACGGATTAATATTGCTAATGTGGTAATAAGTTTTTGATAATTTTAGTTTTGTTTTTTAAAATTAAATTCTATGTAGACTTAGTTTATACTAAATTTTAGGACATTAGTTGTTATTCGTAAAGTTGCGTGAGAAAATTTTAGTAAAATTTATCATTATTCGTTGAGGTAAATGTTTTTTTTTTAACACTCTTCTCATGCAATTTGAGATCTTACTAAAACAACATAATTGTAGGACAGGTACAAATATTTAAGTTCCAGTTTATAACGAGTAGTAATAATACATCAATGCCTTTAAAATGCTTTCAGGTTTTTCACCGTAGAAGAGTTTCTAAGGACACTTTTACTAACGGCAGTTACGCTCTATTCAATGTACATGAGGTAAAGAATGCTTCAACATGGTTGTGAAATCACCGTTTATTGTATTTTCAAATAAAAAATAACGTTTAAGGCACGTGATTCTAACATTGTAGAGTTTGAGAATCACATGCATATAGATTTACTCTTGTTTTCATTTAAAAAAAGAAAAGGAAAAAGGAAAAAAAAAAAACCTAAAAAGCGTTTTGGTTGGTGACTTGGCTTCCACAACAACAATGATGTACTTAGGACGTCTCTTGAAGACTTCGAGCTTGTAGCGCATCCATTGCGAACTGAAACGGAACGCACTGTCAATGAAAAAGCAATATTTAATGCTGATTTTTTTTTTTGATTAACTAATGCTGATTAATTTGAAGTAGTGGTGGGGGAAGATGGGAATAATACATTGATTCAAGATTATATGTCATTGCCAAAAACAACTCCGACTGTGTCCAAAATGAAGCAGTCAAAATGGACTCGATGAGTCATACTTCTCAAATATTTCCTTTCGTGCATCAAAATTCTGCACTTGTTAACAACTTCTACTTCTGCACCTAAGGAAAAATTTAGAAGCTATTTATAACATATTCAGGTCCTTCTAATATAGGCTTCTATTTCGAACTTCATAAAAAAAAAATAAATAAATAAAAAAAAGAAGAACAAAATCCTGATGTCTGTCTCAAGCCAATCAGTTGCGCTTGGCAAGCCAAGGAACTCAACAAATACACGCTTAAATTCTGTTCATTTGAAGAGAGAAAAGACGATCGAATTTCGCTGCTAGACGCAAATGGGAATAGTTAACTTTTGAAGTCTTTTGAAACACGGACCTTGTGAACTGAATATCAAGGACAAACTTTGAATAAAACAGAACCAGCATACAGGACCACAGATCAAGAGATTTCCAATAACGTATATACAGAAATTACAAGTGTTCATGTTGATGCAGCACAAATAAGACCGAAGGCAAGAAAAATATATAAGTAAAGTTACAGCTAGGGTCAAACAGCCTAGACATACCAATGAGCCTTGCGGGCATCTCAACAACAAACCCATTAAATACCAACCCAGAAAAAGCTCCAAAGGCTCACACATCTACACTGACGTCCATCCCACTGCGAATTCAATCAACAGGCATCTTCGAAGGGTTTGCAGGTGCAGATAAACCGCGAAGTTTCATCATAGTGTAATACTTTGTTGGCACAATGGCACCAGCCTTTGTGCATAATTCTACAACTGCTGGCGCATGTCCATAAAAGTTCCGTCTTTCATTCAAGAGAATTACAGGATCTTGAGGCCTCCTCCGCCACACAATCTTTGGTGGCACCAAATCATCTACATCTGCCTCCCGCCAAAAGTGAGTCTCGTACTTAAATATCCCACAAAACCGAGCCTTGTTTCCGGGCTGCCCGACGTGAACTTCTGAACAATTCTTGCACACTTTTGCAGGATAAACCGACAACAACTTTTGGACGCCTGATCGTACTGTCTCCCATGCCTTCAATGTTCCATTTGCTATAAACCTGAGATCATCATCCGACAAAGTCTCAACATCACTAGCACCAACGTCTGCACTGTCTGAATTTGTGATCCTGGACAAATCCTTATCATCTGGATCGGCACCTGCCTGCCAACACAACTCAACAATCACGGGAACACGATCAAAATCGAACTTTTGGTCGCGCTTAATAACCTTTTGGGATATGTTATCAAAGTGAAATGCTTCCACTGGGACGAGCAGATCATTCAAACCGCCAGTTATCCATTCATGAACCCGGTTCTTGCCTCGACGGCGGTAGCCATGGCAAGTCTGAATCAAATGACCTTTCTCACCAATATATACTTCTGAACAGAACCTACAAACCCATTTGAAAGAAAAAAAAAAAAGAAAACTGGGTCATTTTTTTCCTGCAAGAAAAAAGCAGGAAAATTTTTGAACTATTCTATCAACGTACTTGCAGGCCAGGACAGGAAAGACTTGGATGAGAGTGGAGACGCCTCGAACAAGAAGCAGTCGGGCTTGAAGAACCTCCACGGCAACATGGACCATGGGCTTAACCGGGTGGTCCCCACCTTCGGCTCGATTCGCGATTCTCTGTCGTATCACTGACCGTAGATTCTTGAAGTCCACATCCGAACTGTAGAATCTGGAGTGTCCGATGTAGCTGCTCCAATCTCCCACGAGATTTTGCCACAGTTTCTTCCTCGAAGCCATTGGAAAGCTGGCATTATAGGGTACAAGAGAATGAAGCAGACATTACATCAAACACTTGGCGAGCAACAGAGTGGAAACGATTACCCAATTTGTTTATTCACGGGGATTATAAGAACAAGATCAGCGACATTTCTTCTTTTAAATGAAAATTTGGAGGAAAAAAAGATGCGTGGTTGTTAATTTTATTTTTTTAAAATAAATAAAATTAATTTATAATTTAATATTATTTTTAATTTTTTATTTAAATATCTTTAATTTATGTAGTATAAAATTATAAATAAATTATATTTATTTAAAAAAATAAGTTAAAGTAAAAATCTCTTAAATACGGAATTAGAATGGGAATAAGAACTCTACCAACTGGAATGTCGAGATTTCTGGGATCAGGTCAGGCGTACACAATGCAGAATCCGGCGGGCGAAGAAACCGTTCAGACGGTGAGCCTCGAGCAAAGCGATGTCGTTTTTATGGTAGCCACGTGGGATCGTACGCACCGTCTGTGATGGGCTTATTAATCTCTAACTTTAAATTAAGATACCAACCTAATTAAACTGGTAGCCTCACAATATAAAAAAAAATAAAAGTCCATTGTTCCCGTAATTTTTGTTGTCTAATTTTAATTCGCTTATCTTTTATCTCAATCGTTGAAATTTTTTTTCGTATTTAATATTTTAAAAGTCAATATTTGCTCAAGTGCCTTTAGTTTCTTTCTTTTAAATGCCGACAATTCTATTTGTAGACAAATTAACAAAATAACTGACGTAAATGAAACCTCAATAAACTTGATTTAAATTGTCTTACGTTTTAATTTTATTAAAGTAGGCAGTATTAAAACGAAATGCATTACAATTTTGAAAATCTATTATACAATAAAAAAAAAATTTTAACTACTTGAAGCGGTGATTTAATAGTAAATTAGCGTACTTTTATATTATAAGTCTAGGGTTTGAATTTTCACACTTGTGACTTTTCTGTTTGACTTATCTTGTAGGCTCTTTTGAGTATAAGTAGTGATGCGTAACATTAAATGTAGATTTGTCTATTGGAATTTAGGAGTCACACTCGATCTCATTGATGTCGGGGAGGTAGATCAACCTTTTTGAAGTTATTGAACAAAAATAAAAATAAATAAAAATTATTTTGATTTCGATATAAAGATTCTGATGATTCTGATGAGTACACAAATATTTTTTTTCACCGTAAAAAAAACTTTTTTAAGAAATTATATTACATTTTTTTAAAAAAGTTTTTCAACGACCGTCTACTGTCACCATCGCTCAAACAGAAGCAAGCAGGGACAGAGACCAAAATAAACCCCAAAAAATTAAAAAAAAAAAGACAGAAGCAAGATCCACGTGACTACAAACCATCATGGCCGTACAACTACTGCTAATCCCGAAAATCTCAACCGTAGAAAATGACCGACCAAAAACCACCAAAGAGACAAAGGCAACCTCAAGAGTACGAAATCTGCTTCTTTCTTATGTAAGATAGGAGCCTGTGTGGTCCGGAGAATTGGCCTACGCTCTTTATTAGAGAAAAGCAAAAAAAAAAAAAGAGTCTCTCAAGCTTCCGTAGCTCCGATCCAGCCTTTATCAGGTTATTATCAAATATTTTTCTCTCTTGTTTTGGGATTTTCTTGATTGTTTTCAAGGGAATTTAGGCGCTGTTGTGGTTTCGTTTTATATCTTTTTTTGGCGAATTTTCCTTCTTTGTTTGATTTTTCAAATATCCACCCCCTTGTAATTATCTGCAGTTAATCAGTTTGTTACGACGGTGTTTTTTTTTTTTTTTTTGATTTCGTGTCAAGGAAGATCTGTAATTCGTGAGTAATGGAATCTTAACTATCAGAAGGTGGAATTGAAGGGATGGCAATTAGAATCATAGAAATTTTTTTTGAAGAACCAATGATTTTGTGCATACCTACCTACCTACCTACCAATTGAAAGGGAAGGACACACGTTGACAGGGGTTTTAACCCTTTGGCTTTCCGGCCTCGAAGTAATTGTTCACTCGGCCACTATTTTTCGGATAAAATAGAGAGAGAGAGAGAGAGAAAGGGAAGGACATGGAGACCAGGGCAGGCTAGCGTGCTTCTTGATCTAAAATTAATTTTTTAATTTGGCGATATTTTTGCTTGACGAGCAATCCTGTTAGCATCAATCTTGAATTTTGGCTAATTTTGGTGTTTCGTCTTGACGTTTCAGCTCTTGACAAATTTGACTAACATTGAAGGCGGTGTTTGGTGGGTTTTTGCCCTTCTAGTTCCAAAATCCGTATTTCATGTCTGAATTCGAAACCGATATTCCATCTGCTTTTGGTACGTACCGGATAACCAGGTTTCCGCATGCTTCTTGGGGTTAGATGTTTGATTTAAATTGCTCATAATTTGTTGTGTGTTTTGCCTTTGAAGATCCCTTTGCTGAGGCAAATGCTGAAGACTCTGGTGCTGGGACAAAAGAGTACGTTCATGTGCGCATACAGCAGCGTAATGGGAGGAAAAGCCTGACAACTGTACAAGGGTTAAAAAAAGAATTTAGCTACAATAAGATACTCAAGGACCTTAAGAAGGACTTCTGCTGTAATGGTACTGTTGTGCAGGACCCTGAGTTAGGCCAGGTTTTATTTCCACCCTTTTGCTTTTTTTTTTTTTTTTTTAATTTGTTCATTATTGAGCTGTAAATGGAAAACTTGATGCAAACTTCGCTAAAATATTTTTTCCAGCAAATTACAGAATTTGATAGTAATATGTTGTTTTGAGACTTTTGTTTGTCCTAAAGCATCTTGGGAAAATGTTAAATGTTGATGTGTGGCCAAACTATCAAAGCTATTAAAGCTTGTAATGTTATTTCATAAATAAGATTAGGTAATAAAGGGACATGCTGTTGTTAATAAGGATTGTTGTTCTCTCTGCCGCTAACATGTTTTCTTTTAGAGGCATAAATAATATTGTCCCTTGCTATCTCTTCTTGACTATCCATGACATGTTACCCTTTTGAATTTACTACTCTTGTTCTTGTTCACATACTAGATTTGAGTCAGTTCATCAAGTCTTATTCTGCTAGAGTAAGGAGAAACATTGATGTGTTTAACTTGCATCTGCTTATGTGGTATCTGGGACTTGGTGGAATGCATCCCTACAAGTGGTTGTATTTTTGGTACTTTGGTTAACATCAATGTTAATTTAGCTGGTTTATTTTATTTTATTTTATTGGGCAATGGTGACATGTAAGTCTGGTTTGGTTGTACTAATAAGATGAAATATTTACTATTGCTTGGCCGTAGAAAAAAACTTGATCTTCAATTTTGTTCATGGCTGTAGGTCATACAACTTCAGGGTGATCAAAGGAAAAACGTTGCTACCTTCCTTGTGCAGGTAATAACTCCCCCATTGCTTGATCTTTATGATGTTAATTTCTATGTTGCTTTGGACTTTGGAGAATTGAAACAATGTTATTTCACGTCTGAACAGGCTGGCATCGTGAAGAAGGAGAATATCAAGATTCATGGTTTCTAAATTGCAGTGGACCAATTGCTATATGCAGATTACCCAATCCCTAAGTAGGACGTGTTATGTATCGTAGCATTGCTTCACTTGTTTGCTTTGTTACTGGTACCTGATATTTCAGTGTATGTGTTTTTAGACACTGATTTGCTGCTTGCAAGTAATGTATGTTTGATATGAACTATCATCAGACTGCTGCTGAGAATAAAATTTCCTTTCTGGCGTGTAATCGCATTTTTCATTTAGGTCAGTGAGGGCAACAGAAACATGAATCCTTAGCCTCTTATAAATTCGTGCACGGTGCCTTATCCATTTCTGCTTAAAAAACTCTCCGCTAGCTCCTTTCCTATTGCTTTGCCATGGATGTTTTACTTGCATACTTAGTGAAGGGGGTTGCTATTTGAAGCTTAACAATTGCATCGTTACTTGTCGGGCTTACTGTCGGGAACTTTGTTTTGCGGCACTCGTTCTCGAGTCACAGGATGCCTTGTAGAGCGGAACTTACCCAAGTCTCTTGACTACTTGAAATGTTGGTCCATGTCTCCTTTTCCTTTCCAAATCCACTGCATGGACTTTGGGGGTTTCGTTGCTTGATGTAGAAATGGTCTTTGCGATATGTGATTCTTCTTGTTGACAATTGTCCTCGGTTCTAACAGCGCATAGTGGTACCAACCATCTGCAATTTTCTGCTTTTTTCTTTGTTCTTTTCGGTTTAGTTTCTTGGCTGAACATGGTGGAGGCTGTAACTTCATTTGAATGTTAGAAGATACAACATAATAACAACCAATGAAGCCAGAGACTTCCTTTCGTTTTTTTTTTTTGGTCTGAAGAGACTTTGTTTTCATATAACAAGAAGAGACGTAATGAGAAAAAAGCTGATGTGCTTGAACAAGTGGCTAAAAACAACCGTGATCCAATCATATCAGTATGCCGCAAATTGGCCCATGGAAAATGTTTTTTATTTTTTTGGGTCCATAATTTTCTGACAGAATTTCTGGGTCCAAATGGAAAATGTATGTTGGATGCAACGTATTATTGATTATACCTTGATCTTGCTTTGTATATAGTTGTTTGGATCGTATTTCTAAGTTAAGTGTTTTTGGACGAAGGCATGGCACATTTGCTGGTCTTGATCGTATTTCTGAACAACTCGCGCGGAATACCAGTTTTGATGCCTTGGTGGACTTGGTGTCAACTTTTTTTTTTTGACATAAAAGGATAGATTTTATTGATTGGTAATGTCGTTACATAAGAGATTTTTAAGGGCATGCGGTGGGTTGCTGATCCAATCCTGAGGACATATTATGAGTCTGAATTGTTTAGCAACCTAATCAGCAACCTTATTTATACTTCTAAAAATAGTTTGAACATTACAATTTGATAAAGTGTCCAAAATATTAAATATATCTCTAAGTACGATCCTAATGTCCCAAGGCCAAGACGCATGGCACATTTGGACTTGGTGTCAACTTGATACATGACATCAATGTCTCACTAATTTTTCATAAAAGGTTCAGACCCAAATTTGAATGAGAGAGCCGACTGTATGTCTGATAGTGCAATTGTTTATTAAAAAAGTATAATTATTTTGATATTTTAAATAAAAATTATTAATATTAAAAGTGCATATTATATAAAATTTATATTTTAAATTATAGAATAATATTTATTTAATTTTAAATTTTAATTATTTAATTTTATCTTTTATTAATATCATTATATTTTATTAAAAAATAATTATATTTTTTATTTGCTTCGAACTGCAAAATTGAGCTCTTGTCTCGAGCTCCACACCAGCCCCCTTAATTTTTGAGTATATATTTTTCTTGTGTTATCTCTGAGCATATTTTAGCGGCGAGATAAAACAGATAAGAACGGCTGACGAAAAGACCGATAATTTGAGTGTTTTTGTACTTGCCAGGTAATTTCCTACCAGCATTATCAGATCTGTCTGTTTGCTTTCCGCGTCCGATTGCTTTTGTGGTTGGATGTTACGACAGCGGACAGCCTGTTTTTATTGCCTTTCCAAGTATATTAAGTTATTTACCCAACAACCTTATCAAGTCAGGGAGCGTGTCTCTCACACCAAATCGTCCGGGATTATGATTATCCGCTCGGTTGTGTCGCTGAGCTCCCCGCTACATGCCAAAGGGCTTTTCCTGTAGGTAAATATCGTGGGCGAAACTAGCGTATAGAAAGCGTTACACCGAGTTGCGTCAGGAGTGATATTATATTATTTCTTTGACAATTAAAATTTAATGATGAACAAGTGATACTCTAGACCTCAAAGAATAAATCTCAAATTTTATATTTTTAATTCTTAGATTTTTAAAAGTAATTTTCTTCAAATTTTTATTAAAAATAATATAATATTCAGTCGGTGCACCAGCACCTGAGATACAGAGTTAGCATACCAACTCCCCCCCCCCCCAAAAAAAATCATTTGGAAGACAAAAATACCAGCCCCCGGGGCCATAAAAGTTGAAATATGGATTATTGAACAAGCCATTTGTTTATAAAAGTGGTAAAAAGTTTAATTTTTTTTAAATAAAATATCGAATTTAAATCTTGTTATGAAAAAAATAAATATTAAAAAAATTTTGTCTTTTATAATGAGTTCACTCAATTCGAATTAAATTAATCAAAATTTAATAAATTTTCAAAATTTCAGACAAAAAAAAATTTATAACAGTTTGGGAAGTGGCATTGAAATCATTTTATTAGGCCCCATAATTTATACACGGATAACCCAAAGTCATTTGTTACCAACCAACGGTTCAGTGTTCAACTACCAATCAAAGTTGGACTCGGTAACCACTTTCTTTCAGCTACCATTCTCAGTCACAACGCCCCTTCTTCTGCTTCTTATCATAAAGACCGGCACTTTCTTAGGAATCTTTCCTCCCCCTATTAATACCGCTTCTTGCGCTCCTTCAGTTTCACACACGGTTGTCTCAACTCACTCCACTGCACTCTTTAGTGGCTTCACTAGACTGTGAAATTCTTAAATTAAAAAAAAATATACATATTATATATAGCTGTTTCCGAGACTAGTCTTCCTGGTTTCAACTTCCGGGATGGCTGACGTGGATAACTCGTCCGTTGATGATGTCTCTGTTGATTCCAGAGGTATTTCATCTGAAATTCTTGGCTATTTGGTTTAAATTCATTTAAATCTTCTTCTGGGTCCTTTTCATGTATCAGTAAAATTTATGTAAATGATTCAATTTTATCTTGGGGGCTGTAAATTGCAGAGGAATCCAGTCAAGATTCTAAGCTTGAGTTCTCAGAGGATGAGGAGATCCTTATTACTAGGATGTACAATCTGGTTGGGGAGAGGTAGGCTTATTATTTTGCCAATTCTTCTTTTCTTTCAGTTTCTCATGAAACATTAAACATCGAGCTTGCAATTCTGTGTAGTAGCTAAAGTAATCGCTGACCTTATTAACCGACGATGTGATCAAAAGTTCGACTCTCATTACACTTTTCTCTCATTCTCACTTATATAGTTTAACTATTTCCCCAAGATCAAAAAAAGAAAAAAAAAGGCATTGAGCTTATGCAGTTAGGATCCTGGCCTTTCTAGGTGGCCTTTAATTGCTGGGAGGATCCCTGGAAGAACAGCGGAGGAGATTGAGAAGTACTGGACTTCAAGATACTCTACAAGTCAATGAAAAGACAGAAAATTGGCAAAGATCGGTCAGCAGTGCTGGGAAATTTTGGATGGTGGTGGAAAAAGTAATATTACTAAGGGTTTTGCCAGTTTCCTAATTCGCCACCAGATAAAAAAAAGAAGAAACTGTATAACGGGGGTTTTAGTTGCGATTAAATTCCCTATGTTTGTACAACGGTTCATTTTGGCAATGGTGATGTGTGTTTTGGGGTGTCGCTAAACTTGTTTGATGTGAAGATAATGCTATTAATTTGTGTAATTTAGAGAGCTTTGGTATCATATTGGCTGTGTTGTAATGTTCTGCACTCAAATCAAAAAAGGAAGGAATTTTCCAAGAATGTCTGTGTTCAATTTTTCTTTTTTCCAATCCACTTGGAGTGAAGGTTCGATTTAACTATCAGTAAATTATGAACTTGGAACTTCGAACCTCGTCTCATTTTACCTCGACCCCCAGCTTTTTACTTTTGTATTTACTAATAGTTGGGCCAACTGGGTCAAAATTGGGCCCAAGATAAGGTCAGTGTTCAACATACCCTAGCACTGACCAACCTGGTCCAATTTCTATAAAGCTGCCTTAAGTGAGATCGATACGTTTTCGTGTCACTGTCAGGAAGTATAATTACACAATGGACAAGGTCCCAAAAAAAAAAAAAAAACAATTACATCATGGACTAAAATCTCCACTCGGCATTTATCGTGTGGCAATGAAAACTGAAATATAGGAGAATTTTTTAAGGAGAAACCTACTTGTTCCCTAAAAGAATAGAATATATCTTTGAAAAATCGGTTTTCCAGTTTTTTGATTCCGTGAAGATTTCAAAAAACTCCTTTTTTATTGTTTTCTGGATTTTCTTCTTTGAAAAAACCGTTTTTCTATTACGTAAAAAAATATATATATATATATATATTTCCATTCATATGGAGAAATTAAAATTATAACCGAGAAAAAAAAATGAAAACTGAAAAATATTTTTAAACAGTAAACATGCAAATAGGGTGAAAAATTGCAGCACATAAGTAAAAATTCCACGTCTTTTTTTGACGAAACTATAATGTTGTTAATAAAATCACAACCGAAAAATGAAGTATAGTGACTTCCAAATGATATAGATATTTCCCAAATATAATAGAAACTTACAGATCATTTTCATCACGAACTGATAAAATTCGCGTAATTTTTTCCACCTAAACATTGCCCTTCGAGGTAATCCCCCCCCATGGTGGTGGTTAGTTTGGCCCAATCTCTGGGTCAGAGCAGGGCTAGGATGTTGAGTGATCCAAATCAGCAAGTGGCAAACTCAGCACCTGATTGCAGTGCCTAAGGTGCAAAGATTTGGAATAATATGAACTGTAATTCAATTGATATAAAAGTCGTTTTTGAATTTAAAACGAAATTTTAGTTAGAGTTAATTAGATAAAAAAAAAAAAAAAAAACTCAGACCACCGAAAGAAGAAACTCCACTCCAAGAGAAAGACAGAAGATTCCGTTCTCCTCGAAGTGCTATATATCCTACCCATCTAAACTAGGTAGCGAGAACATTCCCATCCGGGAATCGATTGAGGACCCCAAATCATACCAACAAAACTTGCACATTTTTTTTACCCCAAATCCCAACAATTTAAAATTCACTACCAACCATTGGCGTCGATTAATTTTTCCTCTTTCCTAACACTCTGGCCGTGGACATGGTCCAAAGAGCCGTCTTTTAGCTCCGTAGCGGTGCAGTAATGGGCAATAGCTTCCTCCACCACCCCATGTCTCTCATGACGTGTTATATCAATCTCCACATACATTAAGACTTTTCTATGACTTGCTCATGAACCCACTTGTCCAATTTTGTCTGCCCCTGGAGAAGCCCGTTGAGGTTGTGAAATGATATTTTGTTTCTTTCTTTATCCTTTCTGCCGACAAAATGCTTAAGAAACTAAATTCTAAAAATATAATTGATTATATTTTAAATAGTAACGAAATAATTATACAGTCTATTCAAATATTTGACAGCTTATTTTATTTTATTTTTTTTTAATTTAATTATTTAACGGTTTATATCACTTTGATCTCACTTTAATTTTAATTAAAAAATTTCACCAAGTATTTATCTGTCCCAACGATAAGAGTTCGTGACCACACTGCTATGGCACTGAGAGTAACTCGGGTGAATAACTTGTGGCAATGATTTTACAGGCAATTAGGCCACTCTAAGCAAACTTTTCTCAGGCCAGATTGTTCTTGGTTTTAGCTCTTCTAAGACCGTTTCTCTCAGATGGATTTGGTTTCAATTATTCCATTTCATATGCTTGTTTTCCTTTTATCGCCTCAATATTTTTTTGCCTGTCACTTGCAGGAGCAGAGCCCAAGCAAGGGTCTCTTGTCAGGATTGATTAACTGGTCGCTGTACCATGCATCACTATCATCTAGGAGTGCTCCATTTGGGCACAATAGTCCAAGCCCAAAAACCAAATTCTGTGCCTGCGAGCAAACTTCACTCACATGCACTAAGCGAAAAGACAATTGAGCGGAATCGAACCTGATTTTCAATGTTATCCAAGATCTCCTTCGGCACGAATAGAACAGCCATGTCAAGGTTTATCTAAACAGACTGACGCTACATTACATTTGTGACTGCCCATATCACTTAAAGCCGCAGCATAGGAGAGCGTACCTGGTGCGAGTCAGGAAGCTTCTTCTCAATGTCTTCCACAGCATCATGTTTCTCCTGGTTTTCTTCCAGTTTATTTAGCACCTGCAACAAGTCAATCTATGCAGTCACTCTGAAAGGAACCAAATGAGCACTTAAAAAAATATTCAGTCCAATTCTGAATCTGCAACACAAAATTCAACAACACTGCAAGTACGCTGACTCCATTCGGTTGCCAGGGATCTTATGTTGTTCATATAGAAGTAGAAATTGTTTTAAAACTTCATATTAGACACTAAAAGGGGCATATCTGCCCGTGTCCCATGTCTCGAATTGCCTCCATAAAGATTTGCTCGCTGTTTCCAGTTTCAATCAGGCGGTCAATTGTCCATTACATTCAGAAAATTTTTGCCTGATTATAATCGTATCTTATCAATTAGATCAGGATTTCAGTTCCAATGTCCAGGCTCACGTCTCCATCTGGTCTGGTTCAGTAACTGAAAAATCATAGGAAATAAACAAACAAAAGAATTACCGCCAACTTGACTAGATAGAACATGATTAGCAATTCATCTTAATATGACACGCAGCCATATTCGGATTAGTCATATCAGAATTTTCATTATCAGCAAGAAAGTATTCAAACCTGTGCTGACCCTTCTCTCCACAACTTCACAATATGCATCCTGGATCCTTTTTCTTAGTGTCTGGAACAATATGCATAATTAAAATCCATAAAAAGCCAACAAAATAGCAAGCATAATTTACACTATACCTGAAACTCTGTCAGAAGATCCCTGAACCTTTCTGTCAAGGCACTGCAATCCGCAAAAGAACGAAGAATAAAAAGCATTATACGAAACAAAATATTACTAAAATAAGACTAATGTTAAATAGATTCATTCTAGCTCTGTCAACGCCAGTTCCCTTTTCACATCCAGGTCTCAGTCAATTGGCTAAAATTCTGGAGATACAAGGAAGATGGTCAGCTGAAAATTTAAAGTCAGTTCATAGAAGCTACTGTAAGATCTGGTAGCGAAAAAGCTAGCCTTACATCTATGTCTATTGCTGCTAGTTTAGCTTTAACATTGCCTCCAATCTTACCCACTTCTTCAACATCATTCTACGTACATCTCCTAACTGCTGCAAATTAAGCAAAATCTAAATAATGCAATAGAATATAAAAGGAAAAGAGCACGCTCAGGGACATAATGCAATTGGTCTAAGATGAAGGTGTTTCAACTTTAGGTTCAACATATGACTTGATTGAACTTCAATATCAATTATTAGCTTCCCTAACGATTTCTCACATTTTGTTTATACTGTTTAACATAAATTTAATGGAATCTTAATAAAAGCGTGGAACGAATCATCAAATATTTAAACTTTAAGATTGAAAATTTAGCAAATTGAGATTGTTGTGCGATTAACCTGAGAGTCTGGCATGGCATATGGCTCTTGACGACGCCATTCAAGGGGTGCAAGTCAGTTGCCACAATTACGACGCAATGCTTAGTGCCCCCAGTCGGCAAGATGTGGCAACACAAGCGACAAAATTCAGAGAAGAGGTCTGTGTGACCAAAGGACCAAACACAAAAAATGATAATAATAAAAAATAAAAAACGCTAAATGCAGTGCATCAAGACAAGATAATGCTTTTTCTTATTGTCTGGCTAATAAAGCGGGACCTCCCGAAACATCTACGAAAGTTCTTTTTTTTTTTTTTTTGACATAATCTACGAAAGTTCAAGAGACAAAATATTGAAAAACACAGATTCTTCTGGATTTTGGAGCACCAGCCAGACAGCAACTGAGCTGCTGCATTTATGTGAATTAAATGCCCCCATTATCACAGCAGTCTTCATTGTCTCCTCCATTTCTTTGATAGGCTTCATCATGAGAGTATGATTGGACAAACGACTGCATGATTGTGGGCATGTACATCTTATTGCCCGCGACTTCTCATTTCTTCGAGAGCATCTCACTGGAGTCCGAACGAACATTAAAAAAATATAGGTATAATTTAATTAATAATATTTAATAATTTATTTATTTTTTATTTTTTTAATTTAATTATTTAATAATTAATAACACTTTAATTCTTCTTAACTTATACTACTACATATTTCTCTTTCTTCAAAACCCAAATGACTGAATGAGAGGTTGACGTCTTTTTATTTGTAAAAATATTTGGAAAGGATTTTTGGGTAGAATAAAACAAGTATCAAATTAATATGTACTGTTTAATAATTAAAATTAAAAAAAAATATTATTAAATATTATTAAATTAATTATACAATTATTTTAATATTATTTAAAATTAAATTGTGCTGTGAAATATTTTTATTTTAAGTGCCATTAAACTGTCATAGGCTCTCCAGCGATAGGCTGTCAACTGCAGGAAAAACCTTTTTTTTTTTTTTTTTTTTTTTCTCAGAGCTTATGCCTTTCTTATTGATAGGACTCTCTAGCCCAATCTTTTAAAGTTTTTCCGTTTCTTTAATGATAAATTAGAGATATGCATTTTCTTCCTGATATTTAATCAATCGATGATAAATTGGAGATATGTCTTTTTCTCCCCATTCTCAATAAACCTATAGGCTATCTGTTTCTAATGAAGTAGGGACCAGAAATGGCCGAACACTGAAGTCATCAAGTAAACCAAACCCAAAATATAGCATGTCCAAAAATCGGCCATAAATGTGGGAAAGCACCGGTAAACTCAAGAAATCCCTACTTGAGGAGGTCAAAGAGAAACCAACCCATAAAGTTTTCTAATTTACTTATCACATTATTTCATGTATAAAATGATCGGAGATTAAAAGACAAGGAAACATTAAGAAGAATATATTGCTAACATTAATGTAAACTGCTCCAGTAATGTTGCAATAACAATAATATTAAGGACTGTATTCCAGAAAAATGAATAGATCGAAAGACTAAAAATGCTGAAGAAACATATTTGGCAAGCTAGCGAGAGAAATGATCAAAATGTCTGAGCAAGTAATTTTTCCTCATTTTGCTTTCAAGAGTGGGGCGGTGTCCACTTGCCAGAACAATGTTGCCGATGGTGTTTATATATATATAGCTATTTGACTGTTAGATAATTCAAGTAATTTTTCCACATTTGCTTTCAAGAGTGGGGAGATGTCCGCTTGCCAGAACAATGTTGCCGATGGCGGCTTTTTTTTTCCCATATATATATATATATATATAGCTATTTTGGCTATTAGTTAGATAGTTTCAATGACTTTTCAACTAATGAATAAATTTTTTACTTTTTTATTATTATTATTGTAATTTTGATATTATATTGTATAATTTGTTCTGAAACGTCGTATATTATTATTAAGAATTATATATTTTAAATTATATATCCTATATTTTAACTGATACGTGATATATTAATAATTACTTAACAATTATTTAACTTGACAATCACTTAATATAATAATAAAAGTTAAAGTTTAAACCCTTATCTTTCACTTGGACACGATGCCCAATAACCATATGGACAACACTAACTAAGATTGGAGAGGGGATATTTCAATCAACAAAATATGAAATTCAAACTGCAGTAAAGATCTCACTTCCAAAATTTAAGTATTAATCGCTAATACCAACAGGCTCACCCGGCTTCCGCGACTCGGTTGCGACTTGCCGCTTGCGAGACTAAAGCATGGGCTGGTGGTGTTCAAGGATCAGTCATGGGTCTAGTGGCGTGTTTCGCACCTGAGTTCGACATTGGAGGGCCTAGTCAGGCTAAGTTTGGGCTAACATTACAGTGTTATTAACATTTGAGGATAATACCCATTTTATTAAATGGACTAATTTTTGGAGCATAACAAAAATTATTTTCTTTTTAGCTAAAAGTCGTTATTACGAGTTGAGAGATACAAATAATTATTTTTAAATATTGGGTAGACTATTACTAAACCTGACAGTTGTTATTCCCGACTTTACTTTGCTAAGACATACATGAATTTGTGATGTTATGATTATTTTGGAACCTGGAAGCCAGGATAGGTCCAGAGCCTTCAATCTTAATCTTAATATTGGAAGATATGGAGTAAATTCGAACAAGACAACTCCAGATATCATGTGAAGATTCGGGCCGTATCATTTAATTGGAACGAATAATTACAAAATCAAAGTCCTGAGTTATAAAGGGTCATGTGGGCCAGAGGCCATTACGCTGGATAATTCTTTATTTGTCTGACTTGTCGGAAATAAATTCAGATAATCCACAAAACTAAGCACATGCCAATGACATAAAATTTGAGACAAGATTTTGAATTATTATGCATTATTTATTTATATGTACATATTTGACTTAAATGACTTAAAAAAAGACTATGTTGACAAATGAATTATTGCTTGTTCCCAAAAAAAAAAAAAAAAGGCAAATGAATTATTGTGTTTTGTTCTATAATTACTTCGAACTTGTTTGGTAGGTAGCGATAATTTGTTCCAAAGATAAAAATATAGTTTTGTTTGATTTATAAATTGGGTCAAAAAATATGTCTTTTGTCCTGGGTACATTCCAAAATAAAAGAATTTAATAAAATTGGTTCTTTGGAAAAATTTACCAAATGCATTGTTTTATAACCAAAAAGGGTTATCACATATAGCAGCATAGTTTTTTTTTTTTTTTTTTTTTGGTTTAATGTGTAAAAAAATAAAATTTTGATATCAAGCAAATAAATTAGATTATTTGAATAGAATTAACTTGAATTAGAGGTTCATAAAAGTGCCCATACCCAAAAAGCTCTTTCACAATAAAAAAAAATATTTTTTGTATTTTAAAAAATTTATTGAACTGTCAGTTATATAATAAAAATAATTTTTTAATTTTCATAAACTACACTCTCCTTCTCAAACTTTCAGTGGGGATCCTTAAAAAGACAAATAGTAAATATATTTATCCTTTCCGCAAAATGTCGCAAAACACAAGATACACAGAATCAATATCTATAAGGTTATGCCAGCTGAATCCAATTTAAATATTTATTGTTTCAGTAAAATTGGCCATAATACAACCATATAAACCTTTCAACGTACGTATGTTCTGGCAAGTACCAGTTCTTACTTCTCAGCTTTAAAGCCCAAGTTGCCTCAAGCCCATAAATTCTAAGCTAACCTGACAGACTTCTGCATCACCAAAACCATCCAGCAGCCTGTCAAAAACAGAATTGTTCCTCAAAAAACACCACATACACTATCATGGCCAATTCCAAAAAGATCCGAATATGTGGCGCTGTGACAACAATCATCGTCTCCCTCGGGGTTATTTTCACCACCTTAGGTATCACCGTCTTCAAGCCCAAGCGACCCATCGTCACCGCAAATCCGGTCGGCCTCGACAAAATTCAATGGGGCACGGCTCCTAACGTCACATTAAACATGATCCTTACACTTCGGAACCCAAACTATGCGAGCTTCAGGTTCGTAAACGGCACAGCTGATGTCGATTATCATGGCGTATTAGTGTCAAGAGTTCCGATTCCAGGAAAAACGGTTCCTGCACGGTCCCAGATTAACATCACCACCAGCGCAGATCTAATGGCGAGAGAAATCGTTAACAGCCCTTATTTTATGGACGATGTTGTCCGTGGAAGCTTGAACATGACGTCCACGTCCAACTTACCGGGTAAAGCTATTTTGTTTAATATTATTAAACGACATGCAACAGTTTATACCACGTGTAATATCTCTGTTTTTATTATTTCTCAGACATCTTCTTCCAATTGTCTGTCTGAACTCAAATTTTAAGTTCTTATTAGGTTTTTGTATTTATCATTCAGGAAGCTTTTTAGTATTATGTTTCCTTATGTAGCTAAGGCACGTATGTGGAAAGCAAAAAAAAAAAAAAGATATTTGTTGTTCTCACTGTACTCTTTAAAGTTGAATAAAAAAGAACATTTTTTTTGTAACTTCGTACTTGTACTACTTGGGCACAAATTCAGACAATTATTTAAAACAAAGTTGGGGAAAATAAAAAATTGACGATAATAATTAAGGTGAGATTTAAAATTTTCCATTTTAAAAAGTAAAAAAAAAATTTCCAGTAACTTTTTTTTTAAATCAATTATTTTGAAGCGTGCAAATTATTGAAGGATTGTAAATTGAAAAATTTAATCCAATAACATCAATTTGCCTTGTTAAAAACATTGCAAATCACGCAACAACATAATTTATTGAAGGATTTGACTAATGTAATGAATAAACAAAAGTATTATATAGATTATAAAATATACTAAATTACTTATTAGATTTACCTTTTTTTTTTTTTTTGTGACTCTTTTCCACGTGCTTATGTCCGTGACGCGGTAGCCATCCACGAAGACACATGTACTCGGCCTGAAAAAATAAAGAAAAGGAAAGAAAGAGCAGCCTCTGTTTTTTTACCATTTCAATCTTCTCTTTGGTTAAACCGTTTCAATCTTTTAATACCAACAGTTGTCATCCGCTTTCTTCTTCCGCTTGTACCGATATGTGAATGCGTAATCAACTGTAAGGCCAAGACAATTCATCGCACTAGCAAAACAATTATATATACATCATAAATTCGGTTTAATGTTACCAAATTTCTTACATGATATGAAATTTACGGGCGTTGGAAGAGCAACCAAGTATTGAATTGTCCCCAAAGAGATTCAATTTCTTGTTTCTCTAATTTTCTTTCAAAAGGGGCTTAAAAAATCGAATGATTGAATGAAGAATCTGAGGGAAAAAAAGAATTTGGTTTTATGGTCTAGAAAACATTCGGACTGTGGGTCCTATTGAATAAAAAGTTTGCTTTTTTTTTTTTTTTAAACATTGCCTTTTTCCATCCAAAAACAGTCATTCGCAGCCAAATCACCATAATATGCAACTGTGAAGAGATTTTTTAGCAATGACTTAACGTAAATGTCTAAATACATCGGACTATACATTTATTTAATTTAGGGTACTTGTTAATTTTATCTTTTTTTTTTAAATAAAACTAATTTATAATATAACATTATTTAAATATTATTTTTAATTTTTTATTCAAGTAGATCCCACTTATCGTGTGATATAAGATTATAAGTAAATTTTTTTATTCAAATAAACTCAACTTATTGTGTAGTATAAGATTATAAGTAAATTATATGCATTTAAAAAAAATACTTAAAATAGAAATCTCCTTAATTTAGTTGTACATTTTATTGTCTTGATTGTATATTTACTTATTTTAAAATTTTTTATGTCATACGACTCAGATTCTATATGCTTTATGCCCGAATAGTCTGACTGTAAACTTTTCTTTAAAAAAATCATCGAAAAGCACCAGTTTAAGAATCCCCCAAGACGGGCCGAACGACCGAACTATTCGGGCCTTTCTGGGCAACCTCCGCAAGGGACCCGCCCCGACCCCTGTGGAAAAGTGTCGAGGCTGATAGCCATAATTGGTGTATCAAGAATTTTTTTGTGCTCCGAGGTTCGGTCCAGGATTGTATGTTTCGGTACAGAACTTGGGCTCCTTCGTTTCAGGAAAACATTTGGGTAAAAAAAATAGGCCTATTGGCTTTGTCCACTTCTGCATTCTACGTTGTCAGACCTGATAAGCCTTCGAAGTTCCGGTCCCTATTTGGACCAAAAAAAAGTTACTCTACACCTATAGTTTGGATTTTTTCAGATTAATTATGAAAAAAAGAAATAGTACAAGAAATTGATTTCTTAAATTGAGTGCAATTTTTATTTTTAATTAATGTTTCTGCTATAGCATCTTTTTCTTTACAATTGAAAGCACGAGTCAGTCTTAAAAAAAATTAAATACACAGATGACTATGAAAAAAGTTACATTCATACTTAAATTTTTTTCTTTAGCATAACCTATATCCAAAAGTATTTGAAATAAAATTATATTTTGTCTTTCATAATAAAATATTTTCGAATCAAGTTTTGCGTTAAGGATGATTTTTAAGTCTACTCTCTTGATCTTTCTCGCCAAGTACATTTAAAACACGATTGTAATCCCCTCACCTTGTTGATAAACTAATCTGACTGATTTCTTTTTTACATACATATGTCCCATTTCATGTTGGAATGGGATTGTTGGAAGACTGTAAGTTCGGACAGTTCGAAAGCGATCAGAGCCTTCTATCCCAATATTGGAAGCCGGAAGCGGCATTAATACGTGAACGTAAAAAAAAAATTTAGATAATTTTGCATATTTCTAATTTTTAAATTAAAACTGATATCATTAATTAAAAAATTAATCACAAATAATTGTGATTGTACAATATCTGAACCTCTGTGTGCATCACTGCCACTCATTTGCATCTAATTTATCTTCGGAAAAAGGTTGGCAAAAAGAGAAATTCTCATAGAAAAGTCAGAGTAAGTTAAAGAACATGACTTATAAAATAAAAAATTATTATTTTTTAAATAATAGTGTATATTTTAATGAAAAAATTTAAAATTAAAAAAAAAAAAATTTTGGGTTCACATGTCAGCCCCGTTTTTATTCTTTGCGACTTATTTTTTCTGTCCACAAACCACACTCTTCATCTCTGCCTTGAGTATTGGAAGGTGAGTCCCATTACGGTTTCAAAAGTTTTTTTTGCTTTAAATTTTACTCGATTACAACAAAATTTTAATTTTTTAATTACTATGATATTTTTTACAATAAAAAAATATAATTTTTTATTATAAAAATATCACATTAATTATAAAAATTTGAGATCTCATCATAATTAGATAAAAATTTGAACAAAAATTTTTTTGTTCCTTACTTTTTTTCCTTGGAAGATACTGAATAATCTGGTCAAGACAAATCCAGAGATAATGTGAAGATTATTATTTTTTTTATTTTTTGAACAGAGATAATGTGAAGATTCGGGCGGTACGATTTAATGGGAATGAATAATTACAGTCAAAGTCCAGAGGTTTACTTTTCATTTTTTTTGAACAGAAAGAAATCAGTGTATAAATATGACTTATTGAATTCTTAAACTGAAACTGAGAGTTAGCTGCTAATATCCCAGAGGTTTATTGGTAATGCGGGCCAGTGGCCATCTCGATCACTCAAGAATTCTTCCTTTCTCAAAGTTATCGTAAACTGACTCAGATAATCCACAAAAGTTGGGAGGCAGACGCCGATGGCGTAAAATCTGAGTCAAGAACTTGGATCATTTTATATTTTTATGTACTCATTTGACCTAAATGACTTTTTATTTTTTTGAACAAAAAATATGTATTGTTAGTATAACAGTTATCGTATTTATAGGTTGAAGTTGAGATATTTATAATTATTTTTATTCAATTTTTTATAAAAAAAATTTATTATTTAAATATTATTAAATTTGAGTGAACCTCTCATATATTTGATATCAATAATAATGAATTTTAAACCAGTCAAAGCGTGAAGCATAAATTTGCTGGCATGAAAGGCGCAGCTGTTAGCCGTTGGGCTCCAACTAGAATCAATTCTAATATAGTAAGAAGTATGCCAAATTATCAATCAAATTATTATATTAAGTAGTGAGTTAAAGGGGTATTTCGTGACTTAAAATTGATAATACCACCTAAAGTGATAATTTGGTGACAAGTAAGCGCATGTTCTATATTGACGATTCAAGTTCGAGACTCTATAAATACACCTCTTTTTTAATAAAAAGTCGGGTATTCGTTACAGCTGAGAAAGTTTGAGTTCGTTGTAAGTAATGATCTACAGTGATGCTACCATAATTGGTCATATTAATATTCAAATTGTAAGTCATTTCCTATAAAATTTTAAATAAAAATGTAACAGTAAGATAAAGTTAATTCTAAAAGGAACTAAAATTAACAATCGAGTATATATAAATAAATGCGGAATCAATCTTGCAGGTCATGTGCCAGCTGAATCCAATCAAACAATCTATTGTTTCTGCGAAACTGGCCAAAACATAGCTCTATATGAACCATATGTACGTTCTAATCCAATCATCAGATTCATCTGCTTAGGAGCCAAGTTGGCACTAACTGGCTCCTGCATCCTCAAAAAACACCAGAATCCAGATTCAAGATCATGGCCAATCCCAGGAAGATCAAAATATGTTGCGCTGTGACAGTACTCATCATAATCACCCTCGTGATTATTTTCACCACCTTAGCGTTCACTGTCTTGAAGCCTAAGCGACCCATCGTCACAGCCAACCCAGTCGGCCTGGACAAAATTCAATGGGGCGTGACCTCCAATGTCACATTAAACATGATCCTTATCCTTCAGAACCCAAACTATGCGAGCTTCAAGTTTGCAAACGGCACAGCTGATGTTGCTTATCATGGTGTGTTAGTATCAAGAGTTCCGATTCCAGGAAACACGATTTCTGCACGGGGCAAGCTTAACATTAACACAAGCGCCGATCTAATGACCAGTGAAATGGTAAATAGTCCTTACTTCATGGACGATGTTGTCCGTGGGAGTTTGAGCATGACATCGACTTCTAAGTTGCAGGGTAAAGCTGTTGTGTTTAATTTCATCAAAAGACATGCAACAATTTATACCACATGTAACATCTCTGTTTTTATTATTTCTCAAAATGCTTCTTCCCATTGTTTATCTAAGCTCAAATTTTAAATGCTCATTTGTCTGACAAAACATATATTTATCATTCAAAAGCTTGTTAGTTTTAAATTTTCCTTATAACTAACGCCATAGGCCTTTATTGGCAAGAATTTATTGATTTTATCGTGTACACTCTTACTCTTGTCCTACCGTATTCCAGTTTAGAAAAAAATAAACGAAAATTCTTGAGCCCTATTTAGTCTACCTATTGTGGATTATTGTTACTGTTTTTGATTATTAATTGCTGTTGTTGATTGTTATTACTGATAATTAAGATAAAATTGTATTGTTTAGTTAGATTAATATTTACTTGTTGATATTCAAATGATAAAATGAACATTTGATGCATGATATTTTATGCGAGTATTTTAGTCCAAAAAAAAAAAATTATGAAGATATTTTAATCTAAAAAATACTCATTGGCAGCTGATTCATTAAAAAAACAGCTTTAAACTATTTCTTGAATCTGTTGCTATTTGAGTGAGTTTTCAGTAAACAACAACCACAGAAAAATTTTATCAAATACTCTTTCCTTAGTTTTTAAAATAAAATACAAATTGCATCCATTAAAAGTTAAACCAAACACTCACTTTGTAACGTCGGAGCTGGTACCTTGTGCGCGCAAACTTAGAGAAATATTTAAAAGAACATTGAGGCAGAATTGGGAACTGGAAAACAAATTGAGTGAAAGTTGAAAATTTAAATTTTAAAACTAACAATTATTTTTTCAGTAAATTTAGCTTCAATTTGGTTTGTTTTTGTAGTGAGTAAATAGTGGGAATTTCAAATATTTTTAATTCTTGCATTGAAAATTTTGTGACAACATACACGAGTGTAATGAATATATAAATTAAAAACTTTAGTAAAGTGTTGTATTGAATGTACTACGTTTTTGTCACTCTCTGCCACAGGGCTGATTACTATCCGCGAAGATATATGCAGTCGTCTCTTAGAACAAAAACAAAAGAAAAAAAAAACAATAGGAAAGAAAGAGAAATTTCCTGTTTGGTTAAATCCATTCTAATCTTTCATATTCAACATTTGTCCTCGGCTTTCGTCTTCTGCACATACAGATATGCAAATGTGAGGTCAAATGTAAAGTGAAGACAATTTATGGCACTAGCGTTACAATTACACAAGACCAATCCGGCTTTATTTTACAAAATTATTAACAAGATAACAAAGTTGCGCGTTGGAAGAGTCACAAATTTATTGACAGGTCTCCAAACAGATACTATTTCTTGTTTCTGTATTTTTCTTTCTAAAACGGGCTTAAAAAATGGAATGATTTTTTTATCATCGTACTAAGTTCAGCTCAGCAATATTTACACTTGTGTCTAGGTATAACTATCACGTGATATCAAGGACTAATTTGTACATATCATTACTTTACTAAACGAATGAAGTTAATAAGTTATTAATGTCAAAACTCGAAAATAATAAATTATACTCACTAAAAAAAAAGAGTTAAATTAGAATTCTCGTAACGCGTATATGGAGCGAATTATTTTGTTGTAATTTGACACTAAAAATCAAATCTTGATCAACAAGAGAGAAATAAATACATTCTCTAGTTCTATTCTTTTCCCGTTAAAGGTGGTGAGACTCGATTCAAATAAAACAATGAATTATTTTTTGAATATTCGAACCGGCGAGTTTGACAACTGGTCTTTTAAATGGGTATCGCTAAGACATTGAAGATACTCATTTGTGTATATATTGAAAATAGACCACCTTCGCTTGATTCTGATTTTTTAAAATATAAGCATTGTAATGAATGATGACGGCCAATACCACTATTATAATTGTGAAGAATAATGATCGCTTAAAAGCTACCAAAATCCCAACATTGAAAGACGCAGAGTAATTCGGTCGAGACAATCCACAGTTCATGTTTAGATTACAATCCACAAATTATGTTCACTGTAATTTCTAAACATATAGAATGTAAAATGTAATTCTTTCTTAAATTTAGAATGTAAGATGTAATTTAGACTCATTAGATAATGTGGGCCGAGGCTATATGGCTCTCAAGTCTATGATTGCCATAAATACCGATAAACATGCAGTTCAAATAATTTCCAAAAATTATTTTGAAAGTTGGTTAATATCTTAAATCTCAACATGCAAAAGCTGCTCACTTATACGCATAAGGGGCTTTTTTATGTTAATTCTCGGCATCAATGATCTGTTGGAGTGGAAAAGTACATGTGTCATTCGAAGAGTTGTAGAAGAAAAAATAAGTGAGGTGATGGGACAAGGATATTATTAGTGGTAGTCATTTTTAATTTTTTTTTATAATTATTTATGTGTGATATATATTAATTAATTATTAAAAAATTAAAAGTTAAATGTATTATAAATTTATTATTAAAAATTATTAATGTGTTAATTTTTATTAATAATTATAAAAAAATATAATTATTCTTAATAGGAAAAAGTTAGATTTTCAAAAGAAATAATGATCGAAATGTTATCTGAATGCAATCAGATGGATTTAATGTGCAACCAGTTGAATTTCATGTGCAAAAAAATGACAGTGAATTTTTCTTCTTATTTTTGGTTGCACTTAAAATACAGGCAGTTATAAATCAAATACAATCAGTTGCATTCGAACAGTATTTCAAGCATATTTTTGTCCAAAAATATAATGACCCTCTTCTTAATAAACTCTAATAAATGAATATTCGACATAAGAATTATCGTGCACTTTTTTATTGTTCTTTTTGACAACGGGATCATTCGGGGTGAGAGACCCTGCAACATTTTTTTCGTTTGAGCGAAGGAATTATTGTATTAATTTATATGAATTTCGTACATAAGAAAGATATGAAAGCGTTGGAGAAAACTTATATAAAATAGGAATAAACCACACAATGATCTACAATTGATATGATCAAACTGAACATTTTTTAATAGGACTTGAAGCCTGCAAAACCCTCCGATGAGGGTACAATTCGGATTAGTCAAACAAAACTGTACATAGTAACAAATACCACATTTTAACAGACTTACGATGAGTGCTCGGCATTGATTTCTTCCAAATTTACACTACAAGACACAAACAAACTAAACATAAACACAAACCAACATCCGCCCCAAAATTCACCATCCAAACACATCTCAAATTATACATGCAAGGACACCCAACCTAAAAAGTACAACAATAGCCAAACCCATCAAACCAGAAACAGTTGTGGCGAGCGAAGGAAATGGTGGTGGAGGGGACTGCAGCGGTGAAGGAAGAGACGCCGACGCTGGCACTGTAGGGGTAGTGTTGACAGTGATGCTGCCAGCGGCATAAGCGGCAGCCACTCCGGTAATGGATACTGCATCAGCCGCAGCAATGAGAGGAAGTCCGACGATGGAGGCCCAGGCCATGGCAGAGAAGGCGTTGACCGAGTCTTCTTCGATGGAACTAGCGACAACGTCACCTCTAATGGGGATTGCATCGCCGGCACCAGAACCATCCTCAGCAGTGATAGGAGGGTTTGGGGCTCCGACAGTCATGACAGTCGGCACGACTGCTGGCACAGTGGCGCAGTTGCCGAACTGACGACAAAAACAATGAAAAAGATGGCGAGCGCAAGATAGACATAGATCTGACGACGGACTAGCTTCATGCATCCTTTTTCAAGTTAGATTTAAGGAAATAATAATTCAGAAAAACGTAAAAAGGTGATTGGAGCGGCGGACTGGGAGGACGGTGTTGGGGAAGAGACAAGGACTAACAGAGGAAGAAAAAGAGAAAAAGATTGAGTGATTGGGGACACCGCCGCCGGCTAGAGATAAAGGTTCTTACGGTGGGTGAGCTAAAGAGGCTTGAGAAAATTTTAAGGCCGGCACTTTTTTGTAAAAGGCTCTTTGAATCTAATAGTTCGACCCCTGGAAAGCAACAGTTGGATCTATATTGAATTTATCAGCGGTCACGTATGATGTATATCCTTTGCTAAGAAATCGCAAAATACAGGATTTTAGAATCAATCTTCCAAGTTGTGCCAGTGTAATCCAATCAAACGGTATTTAGCTGTCAACGTTCGTTCTGTCCAAGTACCATTTTAATCTCTACTTAAACAAAGGCAAGATTAATTCCCACCAGATTCCAAACTCAATCCCCACCAGATTCCTGCATCACTCATTCGTTTTTTTTTCTCTCACCGTCTTAAGTCACAAAATCATGGCCAATCCCAGGAAGATCACAGTATGTTGCGGTGTTACAGCAATCATCGTCATCGCTCTCGTTATTATTTTCACCACATTGGCGTTCACCGTATTCAAGCCTAAGCGACCCATTGTCAATTTGCACCCGATCGGCTTGGACAAAATTCAATGGGGCTTGACGCCCAACGTTACATTAAGCTTGGTCATTACCATTCAAAACAGAAACCACGCGGATTTCAAGTTTGTAAACGGCACAGCGCATGTTGATTATCATGGTCTCTTAGTATCAGAGGTTCCAATTCCGGGACGGACCGTTCCTGCACGGTCTAAGATCAACATTACCACCAGCTCAGATCTAATGGCCAGTGAAATGGTAAACAGTTCTCATTTTCTCGACGATGTTGTTAGTGGGAGCTTGAACATGACATCAAAATCCAAATTACTTGGTAAAGCTATTTTCCTAAATATCTTCAAAAAACATGCAACAGTTTACACCACCTGTAACATTTCTGTTTTTATTATTTCTCAGAGTGCCGAATCCAATTGCCTATCTGAACTCAAATTTTAATTGCTTGTCATTATGGAAAAAAAATATATTGAAGGTTGTTACAATCATCTTTCCTTTTCTTTTTCTTTTCTTTTTTTTTATTTTTATGTAGTTGAGGCCAAAAGGCAATAGGCCCTCTTAGGCGGAACCGGGGAAGAAAGTAACTTTTACGGTTTCCCTAACTCCTGCTCTCGAACAGAATTACCAATTTCATTGTGAAATTTTGTTTTTAAAAGCTTAAGATAATTCTCCAGTTGTTTGGTTTTATTGCCTTTGTATTTCTTTATTTTTTTGTGAGTCTGATAATTGGAAGAGTTGTCTCTAGATTTCTTCTTGTGAGTGCAGATCGATGGGAATAAATAATTAAATTTAAAGCCGAAACAAATTGCAGTTTTTGTGCATATGATTTCCGTTCAAATTCATAGCCATGATATTAACGTTTTTGACCTTCGAAGAAGGGCACAGACTCTTTCCTTTTTTGTCCTCTATTTTCTTTTTTAAAAGCGGCCCAGAAAATCCGTGCCTTTTTTGTCCATCTCTGCTTAGAAGTCAAGCTGCCCCGCCAATCAATTCCCTCCGATGTCAAGCCTTTGTTATGGCAAGATGGGACAGGGGTTCAATGGCCCCCGTTCAATTGTAATTGATTAGTGTCCTGTGGCTTTTAGTGCCTCAATTTGACCCCAAAAAAAAAAAATTCCAGAAAACGACAGAAAGAGAATCTCTGGGCTGTAGCTTTTTGGCTCCATTTCAATCCTATGCAACAGTGTCCTCAGCTTTCTTATTCCTATTGTACGAATATGGGAATGCCTAGACAACTGTAAAGTCAAGACAATTTACGGCACTAATTTAGTCAAAACAATTTACCGCACTAATTTACGCAGAATGAATCCGGTTTTTATATAATACTAGTAATTTAATAATAATTAATATATTTTTTAATATTAGTTTAAATTTGAATCTTACACTTATTTTTTTTTAATTAAGAACTTGAAAATTTGTGTAAATTTAGCGTATGAATTTAAGATTTATTAACATTATGGTAGAATTTAGGAAAAAACTCGTTTTAATTTTAATTTAATTCAATATTATTTGAATGATAGGTCTTCATTATGCTCGTGAGGTAATTTTTTTTTGTTAAAAAAAATACAGTTTTATGTTACCAAATTTTGTCTTTATATGAAAGTCGCGGCCTTGGAAGAGCCACCAACCGTCGACGAGTCTGCAAAGAGATACTATTTCTTGTTTCTCTACTTTACCTTTGGAAGGGGCTTGAGAAATCGAGTGATTGGATTTGGATCACCATAGACTGATTATTGGAAATAAATTGAAAATAGAAATTATCGAGAGAATATCAGTTTAAAATCCCAGGCTTGCCGAACGACCGGACGACTTGGGCGGCAACCTTTGCAAGAGACCCGACCCGGGTAAAAATGTTGAATGAAGCCAATAATGCTCCGAGGTTCGGCATAGCGATTTTGGGTTATATCTCTCTGTATAGGAATAGGGCATATAGGCCCTCATTTTATAAGAACAATTGGGCCAGAAAATGGGCCTATTGCCTTTTTATATTGTTCACTTTCTCCGTTGTACACTCCGTGAAAATGATGAAAGTTATCAACCTCGTTGGTTTAAATGGCGATCAGTTTGATTCTATTTAAATAAAATCTCAAGTTTGAGTCTTGTGTATATAAAAAATAAGTATTAGAAGAGTTTTACTCTTTTTAATAGATCCACCCTATTCGAACTGTATTAATTAAAATCTAATAGACTTTTAAATATCAGAGTTTCAGATAAAAAAAAATGATGAAAGTTACTACCCATGATGGATTGGTGCAATGGCTAAATATTCTAAACGATTTTTTAGCTAATAAAATTAAAAATTTCAAAAATTAGCAAAGATTTTGTCAAAAATTTAAAACCTAACAAAGTCCCATATTAAGAGAAAAACACTTGTATTCTTAGAATAATTGTCCACTTTGACCACTATTTTGTTAACAAAAAAGAAAAAAAAAAGAAAATGACCAAAGTTACTCAAACTAAAAAATTCACAAATAAATACACTTTTGTCCATATCTTATTATCACGTTATATCAAAGACTAATAATACACACACACAAAAAACAAAAAAAAAAGTTTATCTTTTAAATCCTGTTAAACATATATAAGTTATTTATGTCAATATAAAAACGACATCTGGGTCAATAAGAGAGAAGCTGATACATTTTTTGTTAACAAGATTGTCATTTTTTTTTTTTTTGTGTCCGTCAAAGTTGGTGAGACTCAACACATAAAATGGTTAATTATTTGTTGAATATCCGAGTCACCGAATTCTGACCAGTTACAACTGGTCTTTCAAATGAAAATTTCTATGACATTGAAGATAAATTTGTGAATACAAAACTGGATCTCCTTCACTTCATTCTGGTCACAAAACAATTATAAGTCTAGTGAAGAATAATGACGACCGATACACTATTACAATTGTGCAAATTAATGATCGTTTGAAAGCCACCAAAGCATTCAATCCCGACATTAAAATCTAGTGAAGAATAATGACGACCGATACACTATTACAATTGTGCAAATTAATGATCGTTTGAAAGCCACCAAAGCATTCAATCCCGACATTAAAAGATGGTGAGTAATTTGGTCAAGACAAATCCACAGTTCATGTTTAGAATCTGGCTGGAGGATTAGAGTTCGGAATGAATAATCTTGGTCAGAGCCCAGAAGTTCACGGCTGGAGAACTATTTATCAAATACTAACAGACAAATCAAATAATCCACAAAATTTCTAAGAATGGTTAATGTATTAATCTTAATATGCCAAGGGTGTTCACGTTATACGCGTATATATTGGGGTTTTCATATTGTGGAACAAAAAAGGAGTCAAGCATGCGCATATATTTGACAAAGGAATTATTGTGGACATGTTCAATTATCACTTGACATTAATTAAAATTCTTTAGCAGTTATGTGTATCCTTTGCTGGCAAATCACAGGAGTTTAAAATCAATCTTTCAAGTTGTGTTGATTAAATCCAATCAAACACTTCATTATTTTTGCAAATCTTGCCAAATTATGGTTCTCCTACAACCAAATTTAGCATTCAACGTACGTTCTTGTCCAAGTACCAATTTAATCTCTACTTATAAGCCAAGCTGCCTCAGTAACCAATTCCAAACTCAATCCCCCCCTATTTCTGCATCACTAAACCTTTCAGCTTTGTTTCTTGCAATCATAAGCCACAGGTCGTGTAGGGGAAAATACAAGAGCCCAAAGCCGAAGAGAAATTTGAGTAGAGTCCAAATAAGTAACAGACAAGTAAGTTTAATACCACTATCTTAATTTAAAATCTTAAGGCATGGCAAATCCCAAGATCATATGTTGCGCTGTTACGGCAATCATCATCATCATTCTCGTTATTATTTTCACCACATTGGCGTTCACTGTATTCAAGCCTAAACGACCCTTTGTCAATTTGCACCCGATCGACTTGGACAAAATTCAATGGGGATTGACGCCCAACGTTACATTAACCATAGTCATTACCATTCAAAACAGAAACCACGCCGATTTCAAGTTTGTAAACGGCACAGCTCGTGTCCATTATCATGGTCTCTTTGTATCAGAAGTTCCGATTCCGGGACACACCGTCCGTGCACGGTCCAAGATCAACATCACCACTAGCGCGGATCTAATGGCCAGTGAAATCGTTAACAGTCCTTATTTTATCGACGATGTTGTCAGTGGGAGCTTGAACTTAACATCGACGTCCAAATTAGCTGGTAAAGCTATTTTCGTTAATGTGTTCAAAAAGCATGCAACAGTGTACACAGGATGTAATATCTCAGTTTTAATTGTTTCTCAAACTGCTGAGTCCAATTGTCTATCTGAACTCAAATTCTAATTGCTTGTTAGTATGAGGAAACGTATATTTATCGTTTGAAAAGCTTGTTGATTGTTAGAATTGCATTTTCTTGTTGTGATTATAGGGGCTAATAGGCCTTTCTTAGTGGGGGAAAAAGAAAGTACCATTTTCTGTTTTTCTGACTCCTACTCCTGTAATGTATTACCAATCTTATAATGTGATTTTTATTTTTAAAAAGAGAAGAAAGTTCTACAGTTATTCGGTTTTATTGCCTTTGTATTTCAATATGAGAAAATTAGAAGAGATTTATCGACTTTTTTCTAATGCATACCTAAGGATGGAAATAAGTAAGTGAGTGTGATTACAGATCCAAAAAGTCTGCACTAAATCAGATCTTGAGAGTTTCATTTATCATTATTATTTTTTTACTCGTGAAGCCAAAACAAATTGCAGCATTTGCACATATGATTTCCCTCCAAATTCATTACCATGATATGAAGGTTTTGGCATTAGAAGAGGCAACAATTGTTGACGAGTTTCCAAAACAGGCCACTGTCTTTTTGTTTCTCAATTTTACTTTAAAAGCGGCACAGAAAATCAGCATCCGGCAGTCAGTTTAAAAGCCCAGACTGAAACAAAATTATTAGGCCTTGTTGGATGTTTGATAAAAAAAAAAAGGCCTTGTTTTACGGGCTTCAGACCCATGTTACATTGACCCATACCCACCCAAAGAGTATCTCCATATGCCATCTCCAATACGATCTTTTACTGTTATGGTTATCTCCATAACAGACGCTGACATAATTGCCATATCCTTCTCAACTTCCAGCCATTCATTCCTCTAGTCCCCTTATATTTGTTAACATCTTCCTACACAGAGGAGAATTTCATCAGTTCTTGAATAAAGCTGTCTTGATTACCAACCTGAAACTGAGAATTAATACAGAAATTCTCATCTTTATTTACCTAGTTTAAGAAGTTCATTAAAAAAAAAAAAACATTTCTGTAAGTGTGGGAACCAAGGAATCATAATTTTGAACTCAATAATCACAATTTGTAGTCTCCTATTGTGGAGCTGAAAGTCCAAAGTATCAAATTAAACAAGTCCACTATATTGGTCCTTCATACAATCCTCAATAATCGAATGAGGTCTCCTATAAAGAACTATATAAGCAGATAATGTATGAATGGTAATTGGTTTTTCGGTAATATTAATTAGTGCAGGTGGCGCAAGAAATTTTGGGCAGGCCACAGGAAGAAATGCATCTGAAAAATGGCCATTGCTACATATGGTTGCACGGAAGTAATGTCCTGGACAGTAATCCTACTTTTCAGTATTCTTTCCCTTATTTAATCTCACTCGTCGGACCTGGAAAAATCTGTGTTACTCATTTCGGGAGTCGCGAGGAATTAGTTCTAGATTTTGTTTTGTTTTGTTTTTGTTTTAATTCTTCTGTGTAGTGCATGACAACCAATCAAGAAATCGGTCAAGATTGCTGTACTTGATCCCTAAGCACATAGTGGGTACCAACTAGAGGTTTTGTTTGTTTTTATTTGATTTGGTCATAATCTCGGAAAATGAAAAGTTCCAATGGCCACTACCTAGTCCTGATTCATGAATTGCAGAATAATTAACGTAACCATGTGCGAGCAAAGAATTTCCCACTCGCTTGTATTGCTGGGACTGAGATTTCAAAGAGAATATTTTCCTTTTTTTTTTTTTTTTCCTTTTTGTCCTTTGGAGCTAAAAACAGAAATTGAAAAGTCAAGACAGGATTGAAGTTTAAATCTCAAACTTCTTAATTGAAAGTATTGACTGTTCCTAACTACTTCAATTATGGTTAAGGGGGTGTTTTGTTTTTAAAGGATGCATTTGCGTTTCATTTTTAAAAAGTAGAAAGATAAGTATTTGATAAATTTTTTAATGTTGTTATTTGATTCTACTTATTTTTTTATTTGATTTTCTAACAGCAGTTGATTGAAAAGCAGTTCCGGACTACTTTTTGCTGCCTTTTGGATCTCTTTTCACTTTTTAATATTAATAATAATTTATATGAATTAAATTACCCTTAAAAAATATTTATATAATTTTACTATTATTTTTTTACTTGACACATGAATTAGATATGTTGATTTATTTTATTAGTATTTACATAACTTCAATAATTTTTTTTCAAATATTCTTAAATAATACTTTTTTTCATTTTAATTTTCTTTAATATTGACATTTATAAAAAAATGTCAAACATAATAATTTTTGTCATTTGATAAAAATTAATATTTTTTTAAAAGTTAAAATTAAGTAAAATAATTCTCAATATTATTTATAAAATATTATTCTAAAATATAAAATATAAAAATATAAAAATAAATTTTTTAATATGATATATCTACACAAATTATATGTCTAAATTAGATATTTTATTATTCAACAGTAACAGTAAATATAAAATTAATCAAATACTTCATTAATTTTATCAGTCATTAACAACAGTAAGAATGAATCAGTAATTAACAGCAGTAATCAGCAATAACAATCAATAACAACACCATTCAATAGTTAACCCAAACAGACCATAAGTCCTCTACTCCCTTTCAATTTAATGCATTGCATTGGATTGTGCTTAGGTTGTATGATATGTCCATCGACGGCATTGGTAGCAGATGGTACATTGCAAGGCTATAACATTTAACCGACTGTCCTTCTTCAGTAAGATAACAGCGGGTACCGACCTTACAGCTTCAAACTTTTATAAATTATATAATGCTCTGTAATGCGTAAACTGGAATGTATTTATACAAAGAAATGTATTCAATGAGTGGATCTTCCAGGTAAATGCAACCTATAAGGTCTTATACATAAGAGTATGCTTCTATTAGTTTAGTTGATCGAATAATGAATTTTGTAATCTCTATGACCACAATATTATAACCAAGAATAGTTGACAATGGAAATTTGACATACCCAAAAGGAAACAATATTTTTTTGATCCCAGGAATCATGCCTATGTCACCAGTGTACAAGACAAGGGGGGTGGCGAACAATTGAACATTTGAATGTAGACTGTATCATGTAATTGAATATCTCTAACAACTTTATGTATATAGTTTTGGTTAAACAAACAGATTAATTTATTATGCGTATCTTGAAGCTACAGATTTGGATACAAGATTTGATGCCCTTAATTATAAATTATTTCGCCATCAATATGTTTCTTGTTTAATATATATTGGTTTTGAGAGGCCGGCAAAAATAAAGATTTTTATGTAATGCTTGCAAGTCAAGAAGTGACAATATTCAAAAAAAGATTCCAAATTCCTTCCTTCTACTTCTTCTTCTTCATTTTTTTTTTTTTTAATAACTATTTCGTGTCTTTTAAACCGACTTTACTTTCTCCAACTAGCAAGAATGAGCTCATCAATTTTGCTTTCCAAAAGTCACGGGACATTAATGACACTCTCTGTTAGTTTCTTTATTTGTCACTCATGGTCACGGGTATCATAAAAGTTTTCATTTTTCAGGTAAAAGTCAAAATACACGCGAATACATCACCAAGTAACAAGTAATAACCCACACTAATATAGGAACAGGAATGCGAGGATAAGTCTTGTTTTTAATATACTTGATTGATATATTTTATTTTTTTAATTTTAAATTTGAATTTGAATTATTTTATTTTATTTTCTGACCATTCGATCTTTCTTTAGAATAAAAAAAGGAGAAGGAAATTTGAGCCAGATAGGTTGCATTGCATTGAATAAGAAAGGTTGTCATTTACTGTTTAAAAAACTTTTTTTTGGGTGTCCTTAATTCTTCAGGATAGGATACCTAGAATAAATTATCATTTGCTGTTAAAAAAAAAAAAAGAAAGGCCGCATTGTAGATGATAATCAATTAATGATTAATGATTATATTAATTTTAAATTCATTAATAATAATATAATTGAATTTAAGAGAGACTATTTAGATTTAATAATATTTTAATAATAAATTTTTTTAATAAAATAAATTAAATGAAGACATCAATAATATAAAATCTATTTCATCCTATAACTACTGTAACTAACATATTGGAGAATATCTTTTCATAGAAAACAAAAAAAATTACTACATTGGTGCGCCACGAGGCCCACGATATTGAAATCAATCACCGCCCCGTTATCATCAATTAAATCATTTTCATCCAGATTGGGATTATGCTGCTTATACTTTCGTGGACCAATTATATGTACCGTTCCCGAAAATCACGCAACGAATTTCATTCCCCCATCAAGGCTGTTTTTTGGGTCCTCAGCTTCTTATAAAAGCAATAATTATGTCAGGCAGCCGCCAATTCCAATTTCACGCGTCAATGATACATAAAAAGAAGCCCTTGCACTTCTCCATCCGCTGAAAGATTGTTTTCTGCTCTTTGTTTCTTTTTTCTTTTCTTTTTTTATCTTTTTGTTTTTCCTTTTGTTTATGAGCAGAGAAATGGTTATTTGAAGAAAAAAAAAATCAGTGAAATTATTTAAGTGTAATTAAAGTGATATAAGTTAAATGATTAAATTTTTAAAAAATAATTATTAAATATTTTCAAGACTTTTCAAAAAAGTAAGAGTCAAATTGCTTTTTGATCATTGTAAATATAATATAATCTATAAGACAATTTCCTGTCGCATTGGCACTAAAAAGAACCAAAAAATTCTCCATACAGTAGTGGGTTAAGGTTGCATTATTGCACGTCTGTTCCCATACCTTTGTTCCAACGATATATATGTGATCAGTTACCCAGAAACTGTAGTCTGAGTTCTGTGTAAACTAAGAAGACAATTGAAAATGGTTCAATTTCGTCCGAATTTATAATGTTTCTACGTGAACAGCTCCCATGTATATTTATTTCTCATCTCAACACGTAATTTGATTTCAATGGAATCAATGGTGACAAGACTTTCAACGTTGTCTCATTTCACCTATACAGTTATATCTTTTTGGAATCGCCATAACAAGTGTCCGTAGTTATAATATATTATTTCAGATTTAATGATTCAAATATTGTTAACTTTTGGGGAACTGATATTTGTTTAACTCTTAATAAAGAATGTGTCACAAATAAAACATTAATGTTAGTTGCTAGCCAGCTAACTAGCTGATAAGACTTTCAACGTTGTCTGATTAAAAAGAATATATTATTTATGAATTTTGGCTCTATTTCAATCATCTCCGGATCTCATATTTTAGCCTCACTTGGGGTGATTGCAAAAAAAAAATCAAAAAGTTAACAAACTTTTCCCTAATATATTTTTATTCTATTTAATGATCATACATCTACTTTATTGATTTCATATTTTAATTTTAAAAACATTAATTTTAAAATTTAATTAGACCATGACCAGATTTCGATCTAATTCAACGGATTCAGTATCCTATCGGATATTTTAGTAAAGATTCAAATCTATAACCCTATAATACGAATAAATTCTTAGATTCCACTGATCGGTGGTTGATGAAAATTGAAACATCTATCCATGCTAGGTGTTTGTCATGCACCTATTTCTTTGACAGCAATAGCTAGGGAATAGATTTACAGAACGTGAACTTTCCTTACCCGTCAGTAAGATTGAAAACAAGTAAACAACAAAATTTTTAGCAGACAAACCAAATTAACGGACCTATATTCCAACTTGATTTAGACAATCAGGGAAACGAGATTTGATTTTTCATTCGCAACTACGACATGCTACTTCTTAGGCTTCACTTTTCACAGTCATAATGTTTGAAATCAATATGTTATAGCCGTAGTAGGAAAGGGCCTATTTCACCACACCAGAGTGCTTTCACGGGGCTTGCATGGAATGGAAGTTACGTATCTGAAAATAAAAAATATTACTATTATAATATTTAATCTTGTTAATCCTCCAATTTCACTCTTTCTTCCTTCTCCACAACTTAATCCACACCAGAAGTCAAACGAATTTGATTGAAAACCTTTAAACAGTGAGGCAAAAGTAATGCCATATAGAGTCCATAGAAGCTCAACAAATGGTTATACTAGAAATTAATATTAATATCTCTAATCAGATAATTTAAAAGACACTTGACACTGGTTAAATGGATAACGGTGTTGAGAAAATAATGGAGGAGAATTCTATACATTTCTTATACAGTAGCGATATTTACACTGACTTAAATACATTGATAATTATAGGGCCATATTCATTATTGTGAATTATTGTGAAAAGGGCATTTAATTAAGAGTGAAAGGAGAACTAATAAATATGATTTTGATGCCCCTGGTTGATGAATGTATATATATTAGACCTGTGATCCGTTGCTGCTGAAATTTCAAGTCGCATCATTAGGGAGTTGTTAACTCATTTGATTGATCGCCAAACTCAAGTCACTTATCACTTTAATATGTACAATCAATATAGGCCCCTAATTCTTTTGAAGCCAATATGGTACGAATAATTTGTGTGTGAACTGCTTATATATATATGACATGTTAGCAGTTTATGCTATCTATTTGTATTATTGCTCTAATCCAAGAATAAAAACAGATGATGATAATGACATACAATAATATTCATCAACATCATATACCATCCGTTCTAGGATTTAACATTGAATTATTAACGATGTTGACCTAAATTGTCTTTCATACAGGATTCTATTCTTGAACTTAATCGAATAATAGAGCTTAAATGCAGGATAAGCAAACCTCAGGAACAATATTTGGTTGATCTACATCTATCGACTATCATGCAGCGGTGGACCATGTAGAAAAAAATAATAATAACTCTCAGCAATCTCCTTTATATGTATGTGCATATGACATATGATTGATATCTCTGTCTCCGAGCTGAACGTAAAGCTTGTAATAACACAAATATTTTCTGTGACAATACGTTCTTAATTACTCTTCTTTTTCGTTTGGGTCGAATGTATGGTCAATGCCTCAATGGTCAATTATTGTTTATTAATTAGATTTCTTTTTTTCTTTGTTTGGATTCCATTTTGCCGCAGTAGAAATTTGTGACACACACGTACGGCAGCGCATTTTGATAATAGATACATAATTGTAAGGATATAATTCAACCTGGCAAACAAGCAGATCGAGTCAAATTTGAGTCGGTTAATTCAAATATTAGATTATTCGAATTTTAGATATTTCGAGTTTCAAGTCAGTGGGGTCTCATCAAATTTAAGATATATTAAGTTTTGGGTCTCCAAATTTTGGATATGGGTTATTTAAGTTTCAAGTGTTTGCTTTTGAATTAATCAAATTCCAATATAATTGGATAGTGGTCGCCTCGGTTTTAGGTTGTTCAGATTTTTTATGATTCCAATTACGAGTCATTGACATTTTTAATTGATATAATTTTGGGTCGAATTGTATTTCAGATGAGTTAAGTCAAATTAATTAGTAGGATCAGTTTTTCCCACCTCTATACAATTCCTTCTTGTAGCACAGTGATTTGCAATCGTTGTAGAGAAAACGAGGAGATTAAGTTGAAATTTTCTAAAATAAAGAGAACTATTGGCGAGTAATTTTTGCTGTTCTCACAGGCAAACAAAGCATGACAGGAACATTAAAATATTATTTAATCTGGGTTTCTAATCATTCAATGATACATGTAAACAAAAATCAGATTGGAGCTTGCTAAGAAAAGGTCTAGAAGAATTTAAAAGGGAAAGAGTCGACACAAGAAAGAATTCAAAAGAATTGGCGTTATACTTTAGATAGCTGAATGTCGTTAACTACTCTGCTGTCTTAAATGGTACACCTGCCTTTAATGCTTATGCACATGGAGGGGTCTTCTATTTGCAGCCGTTTCTCAACAATGTAAATGAATGGCCTGCAAGAGGTTGGAGATGAATTGATATTTAAACTTATCAATCTAACTTCGCATTTCTATTATATAATTAAATGTCTTTTATTACGGTCGTTTTATATTCTTCGCTTTGAGGATACAAAGAACTTAAATCCTTTTAAGTTTCGGATTTGATTCTCATTTCCCACTTGAATAATTAATGAACCAGTAGGCTCTATCACATACGCTTTACAATTTTTTATACCCACTTGCTTGTTGTTTTTGGTCTCATAAAAATAACCTCCCACTCAACTAGCTTAAAAAAAAAAAATTAAATGAAGGAAAAAAAAGACACAGATTTTAAAAAAAGACACGGATTTTAATCAAAATTATAAAAAAAAAAAATGAGTGTGAGACATGTGGTTAGAATTCTAGATTTCACTCTTTAACTGGATAGAAAAGAAAAAGTTTTATAGGCGCGTGAGATTCCAACAATGCGAGAAGCTTGAGCGCTGTAAGGCAGACTCGTCCTTCCGAGAAATTCTGTTCATTATTATAAGTTTGGCCTTATTACACTGATGTATTAAATGACAGACAAAGAACAATAGCAGTCCAAAAACTCAATTATTTTATACAATTTAATTATTATTAGTTACAATAAAAAATCAATAAAAAATATGTTTATTTTTATTATATAAATATTAATTGTGTAATACGTTTATTTTTATTATAAATATTAATTATTTGATTGTACAAATTAATCGATTGATTGCAATATAATTGTTTGTTATCTGTAATTTTTTATGTCTATGTATAATTTTTAAGAAGTTTTAGGGAAAACTGATAGGCTTATTTTAGTTTCGTCCTCCTCGGTCCCGATCACAAGCATACGCCATAGATGTCGATCACAACGTAAAGTAAAGAAAGCCTTCTAGATTTACAAAATTAGTGCTTCTTAATTGATTGCTGATGCAAATGTATGACACGTTTTCTAATCCAACCTTCCTACGTAACGGTGCGGAATTATAATGTCCATAATATAATATAATAAACCAACCAATAATTTAATTCTGTTTGAGACTTTTTTATTTACGCGTCCATAGACATCCATTGCTTGTGTTCTTTTTTTACCAAGAAAACCCTAAATTAAACGCAAAAGTTGAGTGCACGTATACGTGTATAAGCCAACCCTTTAAAATATTAGACCATCGTCATTGTCATTCATTTTTTTTTTTTCCTATTATTGCTAGCTAGTAGAACTAATTCGTTTATTTATTTTCTATTAAAAGAATTAAGAGAATTCAGGTTAATTAGAGTTTTAAAAGATATGTATTTCTGTTAGGAGAACTCTTTTACTTACTTATTTTTTTTTAATTTGTAGAAGAGATGATAAACCATTGTAAAGAAAGACAAGTAAAAAAGAGAACTGATATTCAAATCTCAAACTACTCTAGTGAAATTACAGACAAATACGCAATCCTCTCTCACCTGTCTTTTCTGACTAATTAAAAAGATACTTCAAACACCCTTTGCTAATTATCATACTCTCCTATATATTTTCTTCTTGTTAAATGCAATAACACATAAAGTTTGCATTTCGCAGCTGGACAGATAAAAAGAGAGAAAAGAGTGGAAGAGGCCAAGGAATAACTAAATTACCTATCAAGAGGAATATACTTTACACTACTGCAGCCTGATTATCCTAGATAATTGCCAAACATGGAACAAGGGACCAAGCACAGCCCTCTTTTCTTCAAGTCTGCGTGCTCATTCTTTTCACTAAAGCTGACTTCGCATCCTTCATCTGTCTTCATCAACCCTCCATAATGGTTTACAGTTTCTCCTTTACCCTGCAAAAATCAATCATTAGCCTCCCTGAATAATAAAACCTGAAATCCTAGGAATATTGTGGGAATATATTTCTACAGAGAATTGTGAAGCTTACCAGAGATCTATTAAAATAATCATTTGTCTTCCTAGAATTCATGTCGATTGGTCTCCAATCACCAACCTAAATTGATTAAAGAATAGATGTCTTCAGTTCTAGATTAAGACACGAATATGAGATAACCTAGAAAGGAAACAAACTAAGGAAAAAAAAACAAAGCGAGAGAGAGAAGAGTTAGAAATTAAAAATCGATTGACTACGAGTTTTAACTCAGTCGATCATTGGCAATTATAGTCAAGAGAGTGGCAGGAGTTTGATCTCTGTCATCTCTTACTTCCCCCTATCCCCTTTATATGGGTAATAACCGTCCAAAAAAAAAAAAAAATTAAAGATCGGTAGATTATCCAACCTTGGGGCTATTAACAGGAGAACTAGCAGTGTCCTCCAAAGAGTCATCATGACAAATTTCATTGGCTCTTGTTTTCTTGCAAGTTAGCCTCTTTGGCGGATTGGGCGAGACCCCAGTTGGACAAAATGCCTCAACAGGGTTGCTGTGAGATGATTTCCATGCAGGAAAAGAAGCAGCATCAGAAACCATAGAAGAGCTATCAAAACCAGAAGGGAAACAACCATCCTCTCTATCATTGTGGGCAGAAAAATCTTCAAAATAAGCTGTCCAACCGCTGTCCTCCTCAGAAGAGCCTGTTGAAGTTTTTTTAGAAGGAAAAACAGCATTATTGATGGATGAATGATTAATGGAATCCTCCATCAAAATCTATGAAGAATAAATAAGGAACAATATTATAGATAGTTATGTTCTGCCAGGGAAGTTGGGACTGTGAGAAGGCTTTCTAAATAGGGATTTTCTTTTATATTTTTATGATAGAAGAGAACGTGGGGTGATTAAGCAATGCAAGAAAAGGGAGCACAAAATATAGAATCTCGGATTGCCACGGGGGCCCCTAGAGAGTTGGGGAAGTTTAAATCAGCAGTTGCAACAGAAAACCCAGGCAGAGAGAGATTGTGAGAGAGAGGGAGAGAGAGAGACGTGCGAGAGGAGAAGAGAAAAATTATAGAGCAGAAGGGCTGACCTTTGTGGTGTAAATGGGTTTTTTTTGCAAAGGAGCACCTATTTTCTTTGGAAGGAGTGCAGGACTACCTTTTAAGTTTCAACCAAATGCAATAAATGAATTACATGAAGCCAGCGGAGAGGGGAAAAAAAATGCAAGACTATTTCAACCCACAAACCTAGTCTCCATAAATTTCACGTCAAACTTAACAGGATTAAAATCTAAAAACTTCAAAAAAAAATTTTGATTCTAATCACTAAGTGTTTCAGCGAGTCGATTCTTATGTTCTTTTCTTTTTTTTTGGTTTAAATTCTTATGTTCTTTTTTATGGTATATAACCTGAGGTCTTATGTTTTGATGAATGGAATTGATGCCCAATAATCGGGCCTGATAAGTCTTGATATCGGCCCAACCCTGGGCTGGGCTGGGTAATGGGCCTTCTCAACATATTTCTGGGTAGCAACAGACGGATATGTTGTTAGGCTTGCTCACTTTAGCAATTTCGACTGAATTGTTAACGTCCATAAAATTATTCCATCAGCAGCAACTAATCTCAACTTCTTTCAGTCGACAAGACTGGCCCCAGAAATAAGGATTGACTTGAACAAATATCAATGACAATTGGACATTGAAAATATAGATCAGGCATCACTCAATAATTTTGAATACTTTATGGTAAATAGACCTAACTGGCTATGTTGAGAAAAGAATGTGAAACAAATTGAGGTAATTCAACTAATGTCTATTAGTTCAAGTAGTAAGGGGTTTAATTTTTTTTAAATAAAGTTTCAGATTGAAACCTTATAAATAAAGCATATAGATGTTTGGAAAGTTTTACTCCTCTTATAAATTCACTCTTCTTCTTAATTTGAATTAGTCAGAACTTAATGTGATTTTTAGACACTGAGAATACTAAACTAAAAAAAAAACTGAAGTAACTCAAACTCTCGTCGATTTTTAACATGACTCAACAATCCCATATAGTAGACAGACGTGTTCTTTTCCTTTCCCTTTCGATGCTTTCACACTTGGTTCGAATTCAAGTTTTATTGACTTTTGTTCCTCTGCTTTCTTCTTGATTTGAATTAGTCAGAACTTAATGTGATTTTTAGACACTGAGAGTACTAAACTAAGAAAAAAACTGAAGTAACTCAAACTCTCGTCGATTTTTAACATGACTCAACAACCTCATATAGTAGACAGGCGTGTTCTTTTCCTTTCCCTTTCGGTGCTTTCACACTTGGTTCGAATTCAGGTTTTATTGACTTTTGTTCCTCTGCTATATTATATGATACTTTGGAATCCAACGCAAGTGCTATATGACTTGATACAGAGCTTATCAAATATATATGTTGCCAAAATTTCCTAATCCCCTTCATAATTTGATGAGATGAATTTACATCAATAATTTTAGGATACGTAGTCATAGATTTCTGGACATAGGACAGCCAGAATTAGAAGGTTTGCAAGTTTCACAACATAAAAAAGCTATATATTTTTTAAAAAAATTTAAATTTCCTGACCAAAAATCTGATAGCCTATAAGTACATTGCAGTATAGACGAGTAAAATGCGATGCGCAAGACAAGCAACCAAATCGAACGAGTGCTTTCTTTGCATTCTTACTCTACCCTTTCTCTAGCAGAGATCATACTTCTTCTTCTCCGTGTCCCAAACATCTGTAATTGGTTTCTGAATGTGGACTAATTTTTCTTAATAAGCAATTATGTATTTATTAAAAGAAAAGGTGGCAATTACTAGGTATAATCTAATGGTTTAAGGTGAGAATTAGGATAACAATGTATTTTAATTCCTTGATGAATGGGAATCAAAGGTCAATATATTACAGACCTTCAAGTTTAAGAAAAATGAATTGGTGTCAAAGGAAGTTCATAGTGCGACAGAATCATTATATGGTAGAAGCTAATAATCTGTCTCTAAATCATTCATGAAAAAAGGTCAAACTTCTTCAATTGTTTTTTTTTTTTTTTTTGGGACCAAATTTCTTCAATTGTTAATTCAAATTTTCAGGCTGTTAACGTCACATCATCATTGTTTCTGGAAATGGAATCGATCCCTAGAAAAGAAATGTTTCTTGCTTGACAAACATCTTATCGCAAAGGAAGTTGCTTTAACCATTATTTATGCTATTAAATATGTGCCTCGCTATGATTATGTGGCCCGATACTTTAACAAGTTTCAACACAACGTCTTTGTTAAGTTCGGAAAATATTCATTACTGACGTTGTTGCTCGCAATATAGCCAAAAAGTCTATTCGATTAGGAACATTACTTGTATGTTTCTTTCCCAGTGTAAGCATTCCTACTACTAGTTTGACTCCCAATTTAATTTGGCACTAATTAATTATTATTATTATTATTTTTTTCAAAATAAATATTTGATGAGATTATTTATGTAAGATTAAAATAAGATTAAAGTGATAGAGACTGTTGCACGACTCAATTAAAAAAAATAATAAACTGTTGGATAGTGTAGATGTGAGTTAAACTACGTAATCGTCATTTAAAATACGGTTTTGTAGTATAACCCTTTTGTTAAAGAATTTGATTATATGAACATGCAAAAAGGGACATACGTGAGAAACACAGTTTATTTAATAATATTTAATAATTTATTTATTTTTTTAATTTATTATATTTTTATAATTTAAAATTTTACATCACTGTATAGCTCATTAATTGCCATTAAGTTTTTCTGTTTGTCAAAACTTCCTAAAAAAAACGATGACAGGGAATAACAATGCAATCATGGCTTCTCACAAACATGGGTGCGCCGAAATCATATTTCAGCGGAGAAGGAAAGATATGGTGGATCTTATTGGATCCAAAGCCATCATTCCGGTCCACAGGTTTGGCCCAACATCCCTGACAAGCCTGAAGCGTTACCAGTGCAAAACTTCTCAAAGCCCAATGCATTATTGGGCCAATAGCACTCGCACTAGGACAACCCCAAGCCTAAAAGCCATAAAAGACCATTTCAATTGGACGATGACAATGAAGCGGGTTCCGTATTTTTCAGCTGAATGCGGCCCACGGAGGACAAAACCGAACAAAAACAAAGAATGCGGGTTCAGCATTCTGTTTTTGGGCCTTTTAATTGTCTCATTAGGTACTCGAGATGTCACGGTTAAAAATAAGAAGAGTTTTATCAACAATAAGTTAGTCTAGTAACTAAGGATTTTAGGTGAACTTACTTTGTTAATATACAGAGATTCAACACCTACTATATAAACTTCTGTTGGGAGGAGGATTCTAACCTTCATTTTTAAATAGTTGTCCACTTTGATTACCATTTTTGTTTAAAAAAAAAAAAAAAGGAAGAGTTTCTTTTATATGACTGCACTGATTATATAAATGGAAGACAGTTTCTATGAAATTTAATTTAGATAGGAAGAAGATGGCGAGGTCTCATTATTGGCTATCAAAATTTAATGTTTGAAGAAGTGCATAAATACCTTTCTCCATTAAAGACGCTACTCAGAGGGTACGCAAATGTTCTTGTCTCCTACCATCTAAATTAAACAAGTTTCAATTTCGTATTAAATCATCAACCAAAAATCCCTTTCGTGGATGAAAAAGCATTTAAGGAAGTCTCTCCAACATTAAAGTTCTCTAGGAGTTCAAGATTATTGTGACTAAGTATTTATTAGGTCCAATTACAGAGTGGTTGCTAGGTTTTTAATTTTTGTATCCAAGTACTGGCATCTTCAATTCATTTAGTGTACGATCATACGGCTTCAACCCAGTAAGTGTTTGCGTCAATCCATATAGTAGGCTTGTGGAAGTCCTAGGCTAAAAATGAAACCATTCACTTAAATTAATTACAGGCCATATAAAATCTTTTTAAATATCATTTACAATTTTTTTTTTTAAGTTTACATGAGAACACAGGAAGAGAATATGAAAGAAGCAGGGGTTCGACTCTACCTCCTCCTTAGCATTAAGTCGGATAACTGCACTCTTCAACTAGCCTTTACGAATAAAATTGCTTGTTTCATCAATAATTTTAGAAACAGCCAAAAAATATTTTCCATGACATAAGTTTTCCTTCCAACTGCAAGGCGTTGAATACATCTTCGTTTCGTGCTATGCTGTACCATTTTTAAAGAAGCACTAATAACTGCGAACATAACCAAGAGGAGTCAAGTACCCATGTTTGAAACGCTCTTTTAAGACGCAATCTCACATGTTCTGTCAAAAAAAAAATCTCACATGTTTTGGGAAATTAAACGTAATTTTTGACTATTGTTGATTACATGGCTAACTTATTAAATTCCAACAACTACAATGACTATTAGAAGAGGATAGAAGAAAAGAAAGAAAATTAATTTTCAACAGCACCGATGGCTGTGGACTGCCATGGACAGAGAGGAACTTGACTTAGGTACTTGACTTGGCACCCAATGCCAGTAGACCTTTTTTGCTTCGGAGTTTTCTCACTTTGACTCTATCACAAAGAGGACTTTTTTTTTTTTTTTTTTTTGGGTGAATTAAAGAGGACATTTTTCGTGCAATATTTTTACCAAGACACTTTCATTTGGGTCAATTGTGACTATTGGGGGGCCAACTTGCAATGGCTGCTAAAAGTCCACGACAGCAACAAAAGAGACCCTGTGACAGATATCTGCCTGGAATGCATAATCAGCACCCATTGGGCCTATTCTCAATCAATACATTATTTCCACGCTATACGTCGATATTGGTCAATTATGAGGCATCCTTAGAGGGTGACGTTGTGGGAAAAAGGAAGGGAAAGCATGTGAACCCAAAGCAGTACTGATTGACAATTCTGAATCGACGTAATCAATAAGATTGTTTTTATCATCCTCTTATTGAGCCTAATTGACAATTGTGTATGAATGTCCCGAATTAGAAATGACTTATAAATTTAGAATCAAATCCAATCTAACCTACAATAATCTTAGATCCGACTTTTTTTGAGAAAAAAAACATAATAAAAAATTATAAAAATATCACATCATAAAAAAATGATAATACGATCAATCCGAGAGTCGACTTAAACTCTAAAATTAAGCTATTAATTCACTACCATAGATGATGTCCAGGCTAGTAATTCCTTTTTGGTGGAGTAGTTTCGATACAAAAGTGTTTTCTTTTTCTTAGTAAAAAAAATTAATATTAATTAAAATAATGTCTAATGAATACTTAGATAAATCATGTTATAAAAAAAATGTTGCCTTAATAACAAGTTGTCAGGGTTCAGGGAGTAAAATTTGGATGGTAGATAGAGATCCAATTTTCCAATGCAAGAAAGATTTTGATGACATTTAGAAAAAAAAAAAAAAAAGATTTGCAACGGCTAAAAATCTGCATACACAACAACAACAACAATAATAATAATAATAATAATAATAATAAACCATATCCCTATTGCAAAAGGATTCCAAATATTTTCAATTTTTTTCAATTAAGATTTCCTAATAGATTTTTCAAATCAAGAAAGATTTGCATGCCGTTTTTTTTTTTTAAAAAGACAATCATGATTTTCAACGGCTAAAAATCTACGCACATAATAATAAGAATCTCTATGTCTATTGCAAAAAAGGATTCCAGTTATTTTTTCAATTTTTCCAAATAAAGATATCCTAATCGATTTTCAAATCCATAAAGATTCGCATGCCATCTTTTTAAAAAGATGGTCATGATTCGCAACGCCTAAATAATCTAGCCACATAATAATGGTAATCCCGTGCTAAGAATAATAATAATAATAATAATAATAATAATGATAATCCCTATCTCTATAGTTATTAAAACATGACCCGGCCGATGACTCAGCCAAAAAATAGGATCATCGAGTCATTAGTTTAATTATCGGATTACTGGTTAAACCGTATAAATAATTAAAAATATAATAATAATAATAATAATAATAATAATAAATTTAATGAAATATTTACATCATATGAATTGTAATAAATAAAAATATTTAATCTTAAAATATAAAAAATTAGAGCAATACACTATTCTTATAATTTAATATATTTATTTTTATTCATTGAATAATATTTAAGATACTCATCTCTAGAATAAATTTTAATCTGTATTTTCTATTCAATTAGTATTAATTCAATATACTCATTTTTTTCTCAGATAATATGTATCTTATAAGAATTCAAAATCAACTTTTAAATTCTAATAATTAAGGAGTACAAAAATGAAAAACTCAAATGGAGAAATTTATAATAACAAGTAAATATTAATTTATTAATAATTAAAATAAACGGCAAATTATTATAGGATAAGTGCCAAAAAGTTGATAAATTAATTTTTTAATTGGAAAAAAGGGTGATTTTTTAAATTGGTAAAAATCTGGTCGAGTTTCAGTTTTATCATGTCACCGGATTTAATCGGGTTTGGCTTAGTTTGACCGGATTTTGACCGGATCATATGCTTTCTGGTTTAATTGTGTGACCCAGTCCGGTCTAATATCCATGTCACCGAGTTTCCAATCCAACTGGTCAGATCAAGCCAAATTTGATAAGTATACCTATCCCTATTGCTTTTTTCCTTTCTATTTTTCTTTAAAAGAAACAACATTTCTTTTCTCAAACTTTCTTCTTCTCGTAAGATTTTATTCAAACGCATAAATGATGCAATCCAAAATTAACCGAACTTAAAATGAGCCAATCTAAGCTTAACTTGACACTTTGATGTATGATGATCAAGATTTTTCGTAAGAATAACAATTGTGATATTGTCAATTTGTCATCAACGACTTTTTCTCCATTTTTTTTGTGAAGGGTCTACACGGCATGCAGATAACTTACGAAATAAGTTCTTCAAAATACAAGAACTTTAATATTTTAATGAAATGAAATTCATTTTAGGAAAAAAAAAGAGTTTTTTTTCTTTTAATTAAGGAGTCTATTAGATTATAAACTTACAATATAATAATTTTTCTTATTTTTATAAATCTCACACATTTTTTTTATTATTAAATACTTATAGAATAAAAATATAAATTCTAAGGATATGCCCAAAGATATTAAAAAGAGAGAGATCGGAAAGTTACCGAGGCATTCCAAGTTAAATGGTGAATTGCATTGAACTTTTTTTTTTTTGACAAACAAAGAAAGTATGAGTGATACTTCATAATTTTAATAGAAAGGAGCACAATAAATTAGGCAAAATATTGAAATTAAACAAAAATTATTAATTTCTCTTAAAATTGTGCAAAATCAAATATAAATTAAACTTTAATGAATGTCTTAACTAGAATTTGAATTTATAACTATCATAACACCAAAGAATTCTTTAACTCCGAAAACAAAACGAAAGATGGTATTGAATTTATTTTCTCGGATACCGAAATTTGTTACGTACATCTCTCCGTAATTGCCTGGCACCCATAGAAAAAAAAAAAAGAAAAGAAACTCGACTCGCGATTAAGAATTCAAATCAACATTTATTTTGGAACTTTTCCAAATCGACCCCGGCATTTATTTCAATGATTTTGATGGTATATATCTGTGCACTATCTTTCTGAAAAGGCGAAATTGATGTTTGTGGCTGAAGGGTTGCTGTGACGTGGTCCTCTTGTTATTAATCAAGGGATGCCTTCTTTTCCACGAGCAACTGTAATTTAATTTGGATTTTGGATAGACAATTGCAAGTCAACGTATTTATTGGCGATTCCGACTAGTTGTTGATGTCACCCTGTGTATTTGCACCAAAAAAAAAAAAGATGTCACCCTGTGTATCTCAACATTCTTTCCTACATGCCGACTATATTTACTTAGAATATAATTATATAAATACACATTATACAACACATAAAAAATAAACAGTTAATTAAATAATTTATTTTTTTTCAATTTAATATATTTTTCGTTATTTAACGATCTAAATTTCGTGTACTAATTTTATAATTATTTTTATCTATGCTACATAAATTTTTTATTTAGGTATTTACATGAAATAATTAAGCGTATCAAATACATAACAATATTATTAATTTTTTTTATAAAGAATAAGATTATATGAATACACTTGATGAGATATGCGAGAGACATAAAATTTATCCAACGTTATTCAATAATTTTTCTACTTTTTTTGTTTGCAATATAATATATTTTTTTATAATACAACGATTCAAATTACTGTATATCTACCGCTTTTTCACAATTGTATTATGAAAATTTTTTTTTTGGTTTTTTTGTTTATGATATCGGATTGAATTGAATGTAATAGTCAATGATTCATCAAAGAGAAAAAAGAACTGCAAAATTACTATAACTATTTTACGGGGCTATCCTTGTCAACGAGCCATTGAGTTGTGTTATAAAATCAAAACCTAGGTCGATGAATCGATTGAATTGTATCGACAAAATCCATATAGTGGAATTAAATTGAACTTAGTAGATATTATACAATACATAAACTCATTAAGACGATTTCGTTAAGAAATCATTTCACTCAAAATTTAAAACTATTAAATTATATTCAAATATAATAAATTTTAACATATCCCCTAACTCTATAAGTTAATAAAAATAGATTCAGCACACCTAACATTGTAAGAATATTGAATTGATTAATCATAAAATTCTTATGACATGTTAAAGAATCACCCCACCAAGAAATTAAATTATTTTGGAGACCAAAAAAAAGGAAAGAATATATATTGCTATAAAAGGCGATATTCAATAGCGGATAACAGAATCGGTCCAGAGTGAGAACCGAGTTGTCAGCACAATATATAATACAAGAGGACCGTTTCGTTTTTTTTGTTTTTTTGATTAACTAATAGCCACTGTTGTCAGAACCGGACCAGACCGGCCGGTCGGACCGATTAAATTGGAGACTGGCCGGTGGTCTGGGCTGATTTAGGTAAATTTTGAAGGGTAATTCGAACCGGTCAAAACCGAAAAAAATCGGTCAAGAACCAGTAAAAACGGGTGAAAATCGGACCGATTAGACCGGTTCAATAAAATTAAAAAGTTTATAAATTACAATTTGATTCTAAATGTTATTTAAATTATAATTTAAGTATTAAATTTAATTTAAAAGTTCAATTTAATCTTAAATCTATTAAAATTTTCAATTTCATCCTTAAAATTACAAAAATTAATATTTAATCACTATATATAAATATCATTTTTATAATGACTTTTATACACATATATATTATTAAATATCAGTTCGACTGGTTCAGCCAGTTAAATTTTAACTCATTAATATTTTTTATTTGATAACCGATCTAATTCTGACAACCTTACTAATAACACCATTTCTGAACCGTCGGAATTAGCCCAGACCCCAGTGTAAGTAATGACGGGTGATGGTCCTTGACGCGTGGCTCATTACAGGCTTGCACCATGGAAATGGTAGGCCCCACGTTCTGAACGATCCGCTGGCATCACATAGTGATTGGGGTTACGGTTAAAAAAGAATCGAGATAGTAAATATTAATTTTTTAAATTTTATATGTATCAGGAAAAAAAAAAAAGTAACATTAAGTTTAATTTAATTATTTGAAAATATGTATTTTTGACTCTCAAATTTGAGATTATCCTAGACTTTGTGCTTATTTTTTATTTCTTGGCTTTTGGACTATTAATTTTAATGTATAAAAAAATAAAAAATGAAAAATAACCGAAGACATGTAAAAGATTAAACAAATCTGATCGTCGAGTTTTCGAATGGCATGGACGTATTGACCTTTGACCCTGGCCATTGGTCGCGATGCTCGGTCTTTGGGACCTTTTTTTATTGATTAAAATTTTAAATTGATGTCTAATATTTGAATTAAAATTTAATTATAAATATAATATTTATTTTTTATAAAATTAGTTTTTAATGTTTTGGTTAAAGTCTAATTATAAATATAATATTTTTTTTAGTAAAATTAATCTCTCATATTTTTACTGTAGAATAATATAGTACTTTTTTATTATTTAACTATTTAATTTAACAAAAAATGTATTATTTATTAGACAATCTCCTTGTAGGATACAATGTTATTAAAACTATAATATAAGAAGGTGGTGTAACAAATAATATATTTCTTACTAAATTAAACAGTTAGATAATAAAAAGGTATTGAATTATTATGCAGTAAAAACGTTATAAACCGATTTTACAAAAAAAAAAATATTGTATCCATAATTGAACCTTAGTTAAAACATTGGAGATTAATTTTGCCAAAAACAAATATTGTATCCATAATTAAATTTTAGTTCAAACGTTAGACACCATTTTAAAATTTTAGCCTTTTTTATTAGTTATTATCAGTTGGAAAAATGTTCAGAACTTGAGTATTTTTTATTTGAAAAGTTCTCATAATTTAAGAAGTAGATACTTTTAAGTAATAAAGTTTTAATTTTAAGTAATAAAAATTTTATTATTTTAATTTTTTAATATGTAAAATATGATTATTGTTATTAAAAATTATAAATTTATTATCATCAAAATGCTTCTTTAGACTAAAAATCTCTGTCACTAAACCCCCCGTGTCCTTATTGGCATTATTATGCTCTATTTCTTTTAGAAAAGTCTTTGGGACTTTTTAGAAAGGAAAGAAACAAATGATTCTCTGCGTTAACTCGTTAAGGTAACCACTAACCAAAGTCGGTATCAAAGCATTAGATGACAAACGAGATGAACCAGGTAATTCTTTTTCAATTATCTGGTAAGAATACTAAAAAACATATTTTCTTTTCTACTTTCCTCTTTTTATTTATTTTTTTTAAAGATCCAAACGTTTTATTATACTCTAATGGATAATTAAGTTGAGAATTCAAAGTATTTCGAGCAAATATCGTACATTTTTTCTTTCGAAAACCAATAAATGCTTGCGAAATCTCACATAATTATTTGTATCAAAATTAACCATCTCGGCTAGTTGATATGGCCACCCAGCCTTTGTAGCTGTATCCAAGAAAAAAAAAATTGTATCGAAATTGTTTTGTTACATCTGAAATTACATTTTTGTTACGCATATCGATACAATCTGTCTTGACTTAGACACTGATAATATCCTCGAATGTGTTTATCACTATTAACAGATTGCTACAAAGTCGCTAGTTGATCAATAATACACTTGTGCATGACAAAATGGCTCTGGAAATCCAAGTTAATTACCTAATCCAGTTTACCCGTAGTTTAGCCAAGTCGGACGAGTTTTTTTTTTTTTTTTTGTATGTAGAGTATTTCAATCTGATCAAATTCCATTGAACAAATTTTGTCTTTTATGTGTCGATTACTTGCGACAATCTTGCCAACTTGGTTTGAATATTATTCATCAATACATGTACATTTATACATTCACTGAAATAAGTTTGACCCATACCTCAGATTAGGAGTTCGTATTCAATAAATGTATCAATCCAAACAAAGTTTGGCCCACGATTACTATCAAACACTACCTTACAGTTGACAATTGTTGTGTTATTAAATTTTTTTTTTTTTTAAAGACTGAGACCAAAGTTTAGGATATATTTTTTGCATTTTAGCATTTTTCACTTTCCTACATAATGATAATGTAAAATGTTTTGTGTTCAAATAACTCTTACAATAAGTTTTTCGAACACTACTTTCTTGTTAATGTCATGGTCCATCCACATTGTTGCGGCCTGAACTTGTTGGGTTAAACATTTGATTATCTTGCTTGAAATTTGAGCGCAATTTATCTTTTTTTCTGTTACATAATTAATTCAAGTACTTTAGATCTTAAACAGCTTCACAAACAATTTCCATATGCAGCATGTAAATTTTTTTTCTCCCTTACACACATATCAACCGTTTCTAATTCAGAAGAAAAGTATTGCAAGAAACCGTGCTGCAGTCTTCTAAAACGTTGTCCATCTTTTAGTAAGCACTCGCTATGAGAAATTTAGACACAAAATAAACACCCATTAATCTTCATGACCTTCAGCTTCTGTTGGACCACTTTGGTTTTTTAATCAATGGGAGGCAGAAAATGTCATTAACTCATTATAGAGCGGAATTGGATTGAATTTTCACGCATACAATAAATGACTATGATACTTAAAGTGTGTATTTCCCGTCCAAATTTGACGTCTTGCTGATTGTTTTTTTTGGACCCCGTTAAATATCGAAACAAATTTGTTAGAAAAAGTTTTTATAATATAATTATATAAATTTATTAAGTAATTCTATTAATTACAAGTATAGTAAAAAAATTATTACTTTTTTTTAATTATACAATAAATTTATGTAATTATAAAAAATTTTTAATTTATTATATTACGAAAATCCTTTTGATAATTCATATATATTTTCTTTTCGGTGACATAAAATACAACGCACCGTTTTGACTTTGACGCGTAACGGTCGACGTGGCGATTCTCTGACGATGCTGATGTTTTGACGTAAACAATCCCCTCACGCGCTTTCTTCAACCCCCTGGCCCCACTTCCATCCAATGAGACTGTAGACTACTTGTTGTACTCGTTAGTAGGTCCCACACATATCGACCCCTCCACGTATGTTAATGGGAGCGAATTGCCTTTAATTAAAAAAAAAAAAATGAAGACTTCTATCTTGTCTCGGTTTTTTTTAACAATTTGTTTATTACATGAAGAATTTCAGATTTATTTTCTCTAATGTTAAATGTAAAAATGAAAGTTGGTCAATCCATAAATGTGCAGCTCAGATGGCGTGCATGTGCGCAAGAGAGGCATGAACACGGTAAATGACCTTTGTCAATTGTCACGCTGATCCGGAATGGTTCAGATAAAATTCAGAGTTTCGGACTCATTTAATGAGCTTTTCTTTTTTAAATTTTGAAAAATAAGATACGTTATAAATATATTTATTAGTATATCTATAAATTATGACCCAAATTAATCTTTTAATATTTTTATTTAATTATTTTTTTATACAGATTTATTATTCAAAAATTATTGGGTCGTATTTAACCACTTCATTTGTTGAGCAGGTTGTATTGTCTATTGGCCAGACGCGGGTCTGGCCATGCCCCGCTTGGCGTCAATGTACAGTACAGGTTGCTCGTTATATGGTCACCTAGAAAATGCAATGCTCTCGTGAATTTTTAGAGATGGCGCCACAAATTTCTATTCTGGGAAGCAAATCCTCTCTAGAGTAGATGGTAATTAGATTACTGATTGGGAATAATTTTATTGGACCATAGAGATTAGTATTAAGAATAATTTTTTTTTTATTATTAGTTCTTACTGGTTGATTTAATTTATTTTTCAAATAAATATGTTTTATACCAATATTGCAAACATAAATTTTGATGTAATAAGTTTGTGAAAAAGGAAAAATTGCAGCAAAATAACTAGTAATAAAAATTTCAGAGATAGATTACTCCTCGATTTTATTCACACACCCATTTTACCGCTTCAGTCGGCTTCTACATCATATAACTCGAGGAAAAAACTGCTAGGACACCAAAATTTGATACAAAATGAAGAAACGGGTCTATTATTTGAATTGTAGCTGTTGATTAAATGATGAGACCAGTGCAATTAATAGTTCAAATTCAAATTATAGTTTTGTATTATTATTTTGTGTCAAATGTTTGTCTCTATATAATACGACTTATAACTTGAAGTATGAATGGATGCAAATTGGTTGGGCAATTATGCTATGGGGATTATAGTCAAGGAGTATAAGGAAAGTTCAGGTGGCATGGTCTTTCTTGCGGAGGTCAGGTTTCCCCCTGCTTATTTGAGCACAATTTGCGCTGAATATTTAAAGATTTTGTCGACCATTGATGTTCCTTATCATCGTAGAAATGCCCATTTTGCTGCGTAAATTGAATTTGCTGAGACTATGTGTTGAAAACTTTGATCTTCTAGATTTTTAGTAGATTTATAATGGTATGGTCATGCGACAAATTCAAACAAAGTCAACAGTTTTGATCTCTTATAATGATAGTGGCGCCACAAATTTTTTTTTCTTAAAAAAAAAAATAAAATATCACAATTATATTAATTATCGTATTTATAATAAGAAGTTAAAGTCATTAATTAACATTCTCGTCTAACTCTTTTTATTGAAAAAAAAAACACGTCATTAGTGTTCTGGGCCCTAGGGATCTTCTTTTTTTTTTTTGATCCACCCTAGGGATCTTCTTTAAGTTCAACCGGTGCCACAATTCGAACAAGTCAAAGTTTGATCTTTTGGAAGGATACTGGTCTTGGATTTAACTCTGGTAGTTGAGAAGCAGAATTGCGGGCGGAGATTTCTAATTTCGAGGCCGTATTGACAAATCGATAAATACGAGAAAAATTCCCCATTTTATATGTGGGTTAAGTATGTCCATTTAGTGTAGTTACTAAGAACCCAATCCTCTTGCGTATAAAACAAAGGGGAAAAAATTCCTAATTAATGCGTTTGGGTTTATATGATCTGTATGATCAATATATCATATATGGATTGCATATTGGGCGTTTAGTGAAAATTCATATTCGTTGGATTTCAACGCTTCAATTTGGGTTAAAAAAGAAAAAAAAAAAACTAGTAATATGCATTTTGTCCTTTTATGAAAGCATGCTGCGCTTTGGTTCTTAATGTCATATATACCATGTATGAAGAAAAACCAAAGGAAAAAAAATATGTATGAGTTGTTGTCACGTAGCCTAGTTTAATATTCACATGGTCACATGTATCAATGCGTTATTTTCTTGAGTTTCAATAAAGGAGAATGGACACCACAGAGGACACGAGACTAAGATATATTAAATTTTTCCAAATTTCTCACGCTAATAAATGAAAATGAATTGAATCCGCACAATTATGATTGCAGATTCTCTTTAAATTTATTTCCTTCTCTGGAATTGACATTCATAATTATTAACTTTTGTTAATCGCTGACTAAAATTCAAATCATTATCATCATTAAAGGATAAAGATCACGATCTTGATGTTAAAAGGAAAAAGATTACGATCTTGTTTCCCCGTGGAACACAGGGCTCTAGAGAGATAGGTATATCTTTTTCATTAAATGGGTTCAACAAATGCTGAAATCAAATCAAAATTTATTAATCTATATTTCAGTTATACCAGTAGAAAGTTACGTTCACTGAATCGAAGATATTTAAAAAGAAAAATTATTATCATTGGTATGTGTGGTCTAACGGCAAAATATTGAAGGTCTGTTTGGTTTCAGTGGAAATCGTGAAAAAGAATTGCACAAGAAAAAAAAAATACCATCACCAAATTTTTTTTTGTCATTTTTTTTTCATATATTTCTCATCTATTTAAAAAATATATTTTTCACACAATTTTTTTCTCTCACAAATTTTTTATTCATTTTTTTTCTTATTATTTTTTTTCTTACATATTTTTCATATATTCAAACAATTTATGAATATTATCAAGTCAAATGTCCTGAGTTCGGCTGCTGTTAGAGCGTTTGGTAGAATTAAACTTACATCTGATCCCGTGCAGACCATTATGCAACTATTTAGATTGTTCGCACTCTCTAAATACAAACACAACACTCCTTAACAAGGACTAGTGAGACATTATCTTTACTTTCTCATTTTCTTTTAAAAAAAAAATTGCTTATACAAAAGGGGACAAGTTTTAACTTTTTAGAAATTTTGTTTATGTATGAGGTATATCTTATATGTGTCTCAAATACTATCAAATTAAATATCTTAAATTTAAATATTATTAAAAAATTCGATAAAATTAAACTTATACTAAAAGTAATGCAAATCATGACATAACCGCTAAACTGTTCGCCCCTCCGTTTAATTCGGCACAATATATATACTGACGGAATGCATTGGATGCCATCTTTACTTTTTTTTTTTTTTTTTTTTTGGATAAAAAAAATCTTATGTGTCACATCTTTTCGTTTCCATGCCGGTAACAAAGAGTTATCTATTGTTTACGACTTTATCTACCTATACAAAACATTTGTTTTTAGTGACATATACAAAAACATTAACATGGAACGAGCAAGCAAAATGCAGACTAAGTACAACAATACAAGAGGCGACTGATTTTACATTGTACGTTACTTCGATACCCGTATGATGCCCTAAAAAAATCACGTTAATATTTAGTGCATGAAGAGGATTGACTTGTCATGATGCTGGCTGTGATTTAAATATTCCGTAAAAAGTATTATACAGACTTACATATTCAATGTATCACTTATTCTCTACAAGAATTAAAAACACAAACATTATCAAAAGCTTTTGTTCTAATAATTAAGGGGGCGAAAAAAAAAAAGAGTATTTATTTTTTCAGAGAAAAAAATGAGCAATTATTTGAGGAGATTGTATTAGCTAAATATTAACTCACTCGTTTTGATTTCTCTTCGGAAAAGAGAGACATTAAAACCATGGGGCCATTACATGGCCAATGATTTGATGCAAATGACATTTAGACATTACATAATTTATACAACAGTAAATATATTTTGTATAATTATAATTAAAAAATATGAATAAAAAAATAATAATATTAATTTGTATTATTTTTTATTATTATATTTGTACAAAATATATTCATTATTATACAAAATATGAATTTAGATACTGTTTGGCTATCTTCTGGTTTGGCCATGCACTGTTTTCCTAAAAATTATTTACGCCACATTCTACAGTCTTTTGTTTAGTGAAAAGGAGCTCCCAGCGCTTAATTTCCTTTTCCCCCCGATACTGAAAAAATGCATACTGAAAATCGTTTCAATCAAAATAATTGAGGAAAATTGCAGTTTCGCTAATATGCCATAAAGTTTTCATTACAGAATTCCCTCAACATTTGCAAATAAGAGACAACATTTAACTTTTCCAATGCAACCATTGTGCAATCAACTATTGGGTGCTCCAGACTTTGACAATCAATGTGAGATTATGTAATGGCTTAACGGGATTTTTAGTTTTTTTTTATGGGGGTATTAGATCTTTGAATACTTGGGCTTAAATCTTCATATGCTAAAGCCCTTTTAAATTCTCTAGTGAATTTAAAGTTACATGTGACTGTAAGATATCACGGGGGTTTCTAGGAAATTATATTCGATAATGAATAATGATAAATATTTTAAAAATTGGTATCATGAAATATCCTAATTGTTAAGTATAAGATTTACATTTTCTTTGTTTGCCTTATCAGTGTTAAAAAAAATCGATTGATTTTTTTTATAATAGCAAGAGTCAGATATTTCATGATAAATATTTCGTATGTTCGTCGATAATAAATATACGATTAACTCAAAATATTATACAACATTGGACTTTTAATGACGAAAAATTGATTCGAATGGCTTTATCCATTAGTTCATTAATTTTCTAAGTGGCCACTTTATAAATATCGCAGAACAATAAAGACTCAAACCTTGAAACTATTTTAATATCAAAACTCAGGAAACATACGTTGGCATCCAAATAAAAGGAGCCATACTAATTTTCCAAAAGGAAATATAAAAGTCGTGGTAAATTGTTTACTTTACTTGTAACAAAGAAGGAAAACGACATATAATTATTAATTACAGGCGACTCCAAGCATCAGATATTTGTTTGAGCTTCCAACCAGGTAGTTGTGCAAAGCAGACTGCTCCTTAAATTTGCAAGAAGAAAGAAAGACGAACCGTAAATTCTTAGGTCTTAAGGGGAAGGAAGATTTAACGTCAAGGTAGCTGGATGAAGAAAGTGAGCGTATTGGTATTCAAAAGAGTTAACGTAGACAAGGAATGGGGACAAAAAAATATGATATTGTAGAGAGTTTGGTAGCCGTCGTTCGTTGCACTTGCACCATACGCCCTCCGTAGTGAAAATTAAGCTTATCCCTATTCTCTCTGGGAAAAAGTTTAGAATCTCTACAGTGCAGTCTAAATGCACATAATACACTTACTTATTAATAAAATATAACCATATAAGTAAAATAAAATATAAAATAATAAAATTAAAACTTAAAACGAAAACTTAGAATATTACCCTAAAACTTATGTTATTGTGTTGAGAATTCCTGAAAATTAAACTCATCCCCATTTTCTCTTTACTCTCTGTCACTCTCTCTCTCTCTCTCTCTCTCATGGCAATTACACCTCTCCTCCATTAAATGCTATTGCACCCTCTCAATGGGCTCTGGAATAACTCCTCACTGCCACATTTTTTCCTTCATCTGATTCCCCTCTCTCCTCTTTATTTCTATCTTCTCTTCTTCTCCCACGCCTTCGCTTTTTCTCTCTGCTTGTTTTGTTGATTCTTCATCTTCTTCTTCTTCTGCTTGTTTTGTTGATTCTTTCTCCATATTCTAATATACGCATTTTTTGCCGTAAAAGATTGTTGTTACCAAAATCGCTGGAGAAGCCACTTCAGGAGCTTCGAATGATGGTGGGCTTTCCATAAGGTAACCTCAAAACCAGATCCAAGTCGCAGCGCTTCATCTGCAAGGACTTTTTCAGTACTCTGTGTGGCTGTTTTTGTGGCAAGTTGAAACCTTTCAAAAGTAGGTTTTTTGAGAGTCTCACGAGCACTTCTCTCTCTACTTTTTGGTACTTTCCAGGAATCAACGTGGTTTTGCAAAACCACCCATCTGTCCATTTGAACATCTTTAGTGCAAAAAGTTCTCATATATACTTCGTACACGCTCCTGCGTCTGAGTCTGATTTTTGACTTCGTTTTGTTACAGGAGCAGGTTGGGCTATATTTATAGAGATAGTAAGGAACTGGTCAAGCATAAGGCAGAGTTGGATTCTCCGCGATCTTAGAGCGGACATTCCTTTTGTGTTTGGGAGAGATTAGCTCAGAGTTTTGTCTGTCAAAGGCCCATCCAAATTGTCAACTCTATCCTCACTGTTTTACGAACTCTGTGCCCTGCATTGGGCCCGTAAAAGCCAGTAAGGCTGAAGAGAGAGAGAGAGAGAGAGAGAGAGAACCGTTTGGCTATTTCAAAGGCAAGTGAAAAGTTGAAAACCATAGTCAGCTTAGATAGCTCTTCTTTGTTTTCTACGCACTAGCAGAGAAACTAACCTATATAAAGGCCTAACATTTGTAATATTTCTTTTTTTATTGTTAAACTCATAAACGAAGCCTTTGATCCACAGATCACCAAGGTAGAGAGCAGGGCAGTGTGAGTTTTGGTTGAAAGTTAATTTTCAACTCAAAGCTTAGGTCTCTGGGTGGTCGAAATATGCCAGCCGGAGTAATGATTCCGGCGAGAAACATGCCATCGACGGTTGGGAGAAATGGGAGTGTTGGTGGGTTTGCATCTTCTTCAGGACTTTCTCTTGGCCAGGTCTGTGCTTAACATTTTCTTGATTACCAACTTATTTATGTCTTTAATTAATTTTCATTGTCTTCTTTTTTATCTTTTTCAGTGATCTTTCTTCCTTTGTTCTTAATTTTTGGAGACTTAAACATCTTCTAAAGATCAGATCTTCTCCTTCTCTTCCATTGTTTTGGAATTAGACAGAGTTGTCTTACATACAACAACCAGTTTTAAACTTTTAATTTACAACAACCAGTTTTAAACTTTTAATTTACTTTTGCAAGAAAAATCCTTCTCGATATTCGCAAATCCTGTCAAGCCATCGGCTTTACGCCCATATACACAAACACTACACACAAAGAAGTTTCTCTCCAAATATGTTTTAACACTGACGTTTACCAAAGCAGGACCCACCATTCTGCGACATGTTCATTGTTTATGTTTCAAGGGTTTCCTAATATATACATATATATATTTTTGTGATCGCTGAAAAATCATGTCTGGTTACTTGGTTTGCCTTGATGTTTCGAAGCAAAAAATTACATTTGTTTAGGTTGAAAAACCATAAGCGTCCTTCAGGAATCTTAAAGATCTGTAGATAATGTTCCAGCCAAGCATGATGGAGAGTCAGCTCCAGCAACTGGACATGACCCAGAATGTAAACACACCCGAGATCGAGGCTCCTCGGATAGGAGACGATGAATTCGACAGTGCCAATACCAAATCTGGCAGCGAGAACCATGAAGGTGCCTCCGGCGACGACCAAGACCAACAACGCCCGAAAAAGAAGCGCTACCACCGCCATACTCAACAACAGATCCAAGAAATGGAAACGTAGGCTTGAGCCGAACTGAACTCATTGAAATGCCCTTAGCAACTTTATTTTCTAATTGATTATATCTCTCCTCTAATTTTTCTTTTCTTCCATCTTTTGTCTTTTTTTTATAGCTTCTTCAAGGAATGTCCACACCCGGATGACAAGCAAAGAAAAGAGCTGAGCCGTGAATTAGGGCTAGAGCCATTACAAGTTAAATTTTGGTTCCAAAACAAGCGCACCCAAATGAAGGTATAACGTTTACGCATAACCTTTGATCTGTAGATTCTGTTCTTTGCAAATATAGCCAATAAATACCAAATTTGTTTCATCAAGTGGCTGTAGCAATATCTTAGTCTTTCCATTTTTGAAAGTTTCCTCTGAGAGTCTTACGTTGGTGATAGTTTAGTCAAAAGACTCAACTCAATTCAACTATTTATCATTCTATGGCAAAGTCTTTACTTCTTCAGCTTACTTGGGTTGACCCTAAATTGACTGCTGTCTGGCAGACTCAGCATGAAAGACATGAAAACACACAGCTGCGAGCCGAGAATGAAAAGCTTAGAGCTGAGAACATAAGGTACAGAGAAGCTCTCAGCAATGCTTCATGTCCCAATTGTGGAGGGCCAACTGCCGTTGGAGAGATGTCTTTCGACGAACATCATTTGAGGCTTGAAAATGCCAGGTTAAGAGAAGAGGTGCAATTTCTGTTGTATTTCATCCATAATTTCTTCTCCAATAACGTTACTCTCATTTAACCCCCCCCCCCCCGACTTTTGCTAACTGATTATTTTCCTTCTTATGTTTGAAGATTGATCGCATTTCGGCCATTGCTGCAAAGTACGTTGGAAAGCCTGTGGTGAGCTATCCTCTTTTATCTTCTCCAATGCCTCCACGTCCCCTAGAACTTGGTGTTGGTAATTTTGGGCCGCAGCCAGGCATTGGAGGAGAAATATTTGGAGCTGGAGACTTGCTCAGGTCCATAAATGCACCTACCGAGGCGGATAAGCCGATGATAATTGAGCTGGCAGTTGCAGCCATGGAGGAACTAATTAGAATGGCCCAGATGGATGAACCACTTTGGATGAACAGCATTGATGGAACCAACGTGCTCAATGAAGACGAGTACGTCAGGACATTTCCGCGAGGAATCGGGCCAAAGCTAACGGGTTTTAGATCCGAGGCTTCAAGAGAAACTGCTGTTGTTATCATGAATCACATCAACCTTGTTGAATATCTCATGGATGCGGTATGGTTCGTCCTAATTATCTCTGTTTGTGTGTTTGTGGTGTGTGAATAAATTTTATCCTAATTGGTTCATTTGCGACGATTTCCACTTTTCAGAATCAGTGGTCTACGATATTTTCTGGCATCGTATCAAGAGCAATCACATTGGAAGTATTATCAACAGGAGTGGCAGGGAACTACAATGGAGCCTTGCAAGTGGTAATAATTAACTTCAAGACATTGTTATGTACAATTTATTTGTTTCTCTTCTTCACATGAGTAGAAAGCTGAATTTTGATTTGTTTCAAGTGGAATTATCTAAGAAGAAGATCAGAATGCATTATCTATCTAAACATTATATATGTAATCTTCCAGATGACAGCTGAATTTCAGCTTGCAACTCCACTTGTGCCCACTCGGGAGAGTTATTTTGTAAGATACTGCAAACAACACGCTGATGGAACATGGGCTGTGGTTGACGTTTCCCTGGACAGTTTACGTCCTAGCCCAGTGGCAAGATGCCGAAGAAGGCCATCTGGGTGTTTAATACAAGAAATGCCCAATGGATATTCGAAGGTAATTGGACATGGAAGTTGTTTCTCACAATTCTGTAGGCAGTAAGACTTCCACTTCCAAAATTGTTCCTCGTTTTATGTATGTCAGGTAACGTGGGTTGAACATGTTGAAGTGGATGATAGAGGCGTTCACAATCTATACAAGCAGCTAGTTAGCTCTGGTCATGCATTCGGGGCTAAACGGTGGGTTACTACCCTTGATCGGCAGTGTGAACGGCTTGCGAGTGCCATGGCAACAAACATTCCCACCGGCGATGGTGGTGGTAGTAACATATTACTCAAAACTCTTATCAGTAAATTAAATTAAAATAATTTGCAATAGAGTCCCACTAGGGGACGCCAAAAAAGTAAGAGACACGAAAAGTAGTAACGGAATGTAGATGTAGATGCCTATATTAGAAAGCAAATTTGTCTTTATTTGGAATGAGGGATAAAAATGGTCATTTGAGGCTAGATACTATATAGAACTGATGCATCTTGCACTGGCCTTTAATTAATGAACAGTGATAACGAACCAAGAAGGGAGAAAGAGTATGTTAAAGCTGGCAGAGAGAATGGTGATCAGCTTCTGTGCTGGGGTGAGTGCCTCTACTGCTCATACATGGACCACATTGTCCGGAACTGGGGCTGATGATGTTAGGGTCATGACCCGAAAGAGCGTGGACGACCCCGGAAGGCCTCCCGGAATTGTGCTCAGCGCCGCAACTTCCTTCTGGCTTCCGGTTCCACCACAAAGGGTTTTTGAATTCCTCCGGGATGAGAACTCTCGAAGCGAGGTATGTGATGAATCTTCAACTAACAAAAATAATTATATTTTTTGTTCAAGGAAAACATATAGTATTCAACGGATCAATATGCTGAAAAAATTTATGTGACATATACATACAGTGGGATATTTTGTCTAATGGTGGAGTTGTCCAAGAAATGGCACACATTGCTAATGGCCGCGACACAGGAAATTGTGTATCTCTACTCCGGGTTAATGTAAGTGAATATCAAGTTCAATTTTCATAAATTTAACGCCTAATTATAATCTTATGATATATGATTTAATTAGCCTAACATGGACATGTGAGTTCAGAGCGCCAATTCAAGCCAGAGCAACATGCTGATTTTACAAGAGAGTTGCACCGACCCAACAACCTCATTCGTAATTTATGCACCAGTTGACATAGTTGCGATGAATGTAGTGCTTAACGGGGGCGACCCGGATTACGTGGCCCTCCTTCCATCAGGATTTGCTATTCTTCCAGATGGAACGGCGGCTGCTGCGGCGGCAACTCATGGAGCAGGCATTGGTGAAACCGTGTCTTCAGGTGGATCCCTTTTAACTGTCGCTTTCCAGATTTTGGTTGATTCGGTTCCCACCGCAAAACTCTCTCTTGGGTCGGTTGCAACTGTTAACAATTTGATCGCATGCACCGTTGAAAGGATTAAGGCTGCCTTGTCATGCGAGAATGCTTGAACCTTTTATGCCTAATCCACAAAGGTAAGTCAATTTGTGCATTGAGAATGCTGCTGTCTATATATTAACCTATTTCGCTGTTTGCTAATTTCCTCTTTATTTTTTTAATATTATTCATTTATTATTTTACGCCATAAAAATTTAGTTTTTTATTTTTAAATTTTATTAAACATCACACATTATATAACAGAAAATTATGAGTAAGTTATACTCATAAAAAAAATATGAATTAAATTAAAAATCTTCTAGTCTAATCCTATAAATTGCATCTATATCACCCAAAAAAATGTAGCTTACACGGATTTGATTTTTTCCATTTTATGTACATTTTCTAGTTTTTATATCTATTTACTAATTGTTCTTTGTTTAATCTTGTTGCAGTTAATTAACTGAAGGAAGAGAAAAAGAAGAAAATTTGACTAGAAAAGGTCTTGATTTTGGCTTATAGAAGGAAAGGGCCAAGGGGAGAAGTCAAGAACGCACCTTAGTTACACGATCCTTTTGTCTCATGGGTTTTTTTTTTTTTTTTGGGTCTAGGGCAAAAACAACCTAATTATTTGTGGCAGGTGGAGATTAAAGGGGTTCGGGAATTGACTTCCCCCAGAACAAATGTACAAACCTTATTTTACTACATAAGCTTGAACCTTCTTAATGAATTTCTCTTCAATCTATTATAGTTTGGCTTCACGTCACTCGTTATTGTGTGTTTTGGAAAGCAACTACTGTGTGTGGAAGATCTCACGCTTGCTTGCAGAGGTTGGCTTCTTCTTTCCACGTCTTAATTCAAAGCTTTTATTTTATTTTTTTAACATAATTCAAAGCTTTTGAAATGTAATTGTAATTAATAAGCCATTTACAGCATTCGGTTGCTATTCAATCTTATCATTATACACATAATATTTGTTTCATATTAACTTCAATTTTTAGACACATGTACTTAGAAAATCTTTGTCCTTAGGTCTATTGCATGTCAAATTTAATTGTTGTACACATAACACATAATTTTTATAAACATAAATAAATTAGTGAGACCCATAATGTCTTTCTCTCTCCCCCACCCTCCCAATCCTGTCCTTTTAGCATTTCCGCTATAACAAATCAGTGACGTAAATCAAAATAATTAATGAGGAGATGGAGTCAATTAATTGACCCCTGATCCTTGTTTTGCAATTACTAAACAAATAATCAAGAACAAGAACATGACATCCACGACCAAATTTAATTCTCTGTCCCAAAATGAAAGTGACTAGGTGAACGAATCCGAGTCTTAATTGCCTCATCGACCTTAATTGCAAGCCTGCATATCAGTTTGAGTTAATGAAATAATTAATGTTTTTGGGTTAATTGGTTACGATTAGAAATCAAGTTGAGATATTCAATACTAAAGACGACACAAATCCTAACGTTCATTGGCAACTAGTGAAATAATTAATTGTTACACTAATTTTATGTCGATTTTATCTTATTTTCACTGTTTTTTTTTTTTTGGTCTTTTGTGAACAAGTCTCTGGCTCTCTGCTGGTTTTATTTTTACCTTAATCAATATTTTGTGTTGATTAATGATGTACTTGCCGTGTGACCTAATACGTGAGAGTCTGGCAGATTAATGAAAAATGCAAATACATCGTTAATGAGGGAAAGTTTTTATTTTTTCTTTTAATTTGTTTTGAATCTGTCCTTGGGAAATCTCTAAAACTCTCCCAAGACTCTTTGTATGTATCATGTATATAAGGCCATGAATCATCACAAAACCCAAATATGACGCGACAAATTAATATGAAAGGAATTTGAATTATCGTTACCAATTGCTTGTAAAATCATAAAAATATTGAATAATTTCTTGAAGTTTTCATTCGAAATTGATCTGTTTAATTGCTACGGTTGTTTATCGTCACAGATCGTCGAGGACCAAATCAAGATTCTCGCATGGCCATAAATGCTGCCCTCTATACTTAATCCTTCTTTTCTTCTTTTTTTTTTCTTGGCAAAAATGTGTGCCCACAATCCCGTCATATAAATTAGAGACGACACAAAGAATTTGGATAATTAGGTTTCAGATCAAATGTTGAACTTTTGGCTTAGCTTCACCATCATTCAACTATTTTGAAATGCAAAGTGCCAATTTCACAAGCAAATTCAAACCCGTAGCCAATTACAGCTGAGGAGCGGTGGTTAAGTTCTTATTACATCCTCAAGGATGCTATAATCTCTGGGAATATGTAGTTCTAATTTGTAAGGAAAAAAAATATAAATATAAAATTTAAATACAAAATAATAATATACATTAACTATTTAAATATTAATTATCGATTGAATTGTTAGTACGCTACAATTAACGATTTAAATTTAAATATAATTTATATTATTATTTTATATTTAATTTTTATATTTCTATTGTAAGACTCACTTTAAAAACTTTTATTATTATGCTGTGCATGCGACGAAGTGGGCATACTCAAAAGAAAAAAAAAAAGAAAAAAAGGAAGCGTGGAATCTGCGCGTTTTTACAAGTTTGGCCTTTTCCAGTGTAGTCTGTTTGGTTAATGCATGGAAAAGGAATTAGAAAGAAATCTCACATTTCAAGGCATTTTCGGTTGATTGGGAAGCATTAGAAACGGATTAGAAAGGATAAAAGCTGCAAGCGTCAGGAGCAGAAAGTAAAATCAATTGGAAAATTTTTAAAAAAGTATTGAATTAAAATGACTAAAATATCTTCAATTAAAAGTAAAAAAAAATATTCAACTAATTATATGTGAGAATATTTTGATATTTTTAATTATATATATATTTTTTTATTATCTATTTATACAATCCAAATACAAAATTTTATTTTCTAATTATTTTCTTATAACTTTCTTTTTAAATTATTTTCTTCCTACTACTTTCTTTCTCACCAAATTCTTACGATCTAAACACAGCATACAATGTCCATCTGATTCATGGAACTGAGTTTCTACTGTTTCTAATTTGCAGACCTCGGACGGCTAATGGTTTAGTATTTTTTCAGTTCCCACCCCGCTTCTCCCCGTTTCCTACAAAGTTTGCCGAGAAAGGTACGCATTTTCTCTTGAATTGTTTTCAATTTCACCCGTTTAGTTTTGCATAATTGCAATGGATAAATTCTTTATTAAGGCATAGGTCAATCAAGTCGAACAAAAAAAGAAAATGCGCTCCTTTTGAACGAACCATAAACGTCGGCGTTTTCACCCATGCGGATGCTTTCCTTTTGGGGAAAATTTTTAGTTACTAAAGCCATTGCTAATCAAATCGATCCACCATTAACCGATTTAATATGGTATTTTATAATTTAAACAATAATCTATTTAGAATTAATATACAAAAAATTATAAATTTTATATAAAATAATAAATCTAATATTAATTTTAAAAATACTAATTTATTCTTCTTTAAATTTTTTATCTAACACACAATAATTTTATATAAAAAGAATATATCATTTTTTATTGTTTTAATAACGTAAGAATGATATATGTTAGTAGTATATTATTAAAGCAGATAAATTTTATTTAAAAAATTTTACAAAATATTAGATTTATTAAAAAAATTAAAAAAAATAAATTATTATTTTTTAAAATTAATAATAAATTTATTATTTTACATAAAATAAGTAATATTTTTTTATATTAATTCATTTATTTATTATATATATAATAATAATTATTATTATTATTATTTTTTCTTTTTGGTTGAAATTAAATTTTTAAAACGTTACATAAAAATTAATTTCTAACCTACCGCGTGTCGCTCACTTGCAGTTTGGTATCTTCACAGCTGTAATTCTCGGCAGTTCCCCGCCAGTGACTGTGTGCGCGCGCGTGGATGAGAGAGAGAGAGAGAGAGAGAGAGAGGGAAGAAATGAGCGAGACAAGGCCGGTACCGAGGAGGGAGAGTCCGTGGGGAATAACAGGAGAAGGCCACCCTGAACCAAAGGCTCACAGATGCAACGATCGAGCCGAGGACGTCATCCAAGTCTGTCTTCTTTTTTGTTCTCTTTTTTTTTTTTTTTATTTAAAGTTTTTGTTCCTTTGCTTCTAATTGATCTTAGACTTAAATTTTTCTCATAGGGACAGATATTGTAAAAAAAAAATTCTAATTTTTTACTTTTTTATTTTTTTAAGATATCTTAAATTTAGACCAATTGGTTTCGATGCGAAAGTCTCTTAGAATTTTATTTTACTGACATACTGTCACTTTGAGCTACAAGCTCGCGGCAGTGTCTGATCGGGTTGTTAGAATAGCTAAATTGCTCTCTTTGCAGATATGGACCGATGCTTGTTGTAATTCTAACTCTGCGGTTGAATATAGGTATCTATTGTGCATCAGAACTCTCAAATAATCATGTAATAGTGAAACAAGAAGCTGAAAAATTGTGATCGTTCTGCTTTCGGATTTGTAGGACTTGTGAGTTCATATTTTGTTCGGGATTTTGGAAGGCGTAAATCCCAGTGTTAGAATAGATCAGGCTAGGAAATTAGTTCTCACTCTGAAATCAATGTCAGGTCTCAACTCCTGATTGCGGGATGCAAGTGTGTGTTACACATATTGGATAATTTATGAACCGAAGAAGAGATAAAAGATTGCTAGCTGTAAAGAAAGGGACAGCGTTTGTCTTCAATTCTGATGTTGGGATAATTTGAGTGAATTCCTATTCTAACTAGTTTGCAGTGTCAATTAGGCCTGGTTGTTTTCTCTTTTGGTTATGTTTCCATAATCTCTGATGCAGGCTTGTTTTGAGGGAAATCCATTTAAGACGGTTCCCGGGCCTTTCAAGCTCTTCTGGCAGTGCATGCGTTCAAAACCTGGGTATGTTGACATACACTTTCTGTCGTGGCTGTTCGTGTTCTTTGCCACAACTTATAAAATTCTAATGACTTTTCTAGTTGCTCTTGATTGGAAATCCTAACAACAAACAGGATAGCTATATTCCTCGTATCTTTTCTAGGGAGTTGCCTCGCATTCAGTTACTTATTTGAATGCATAATCTCCTGAATCATTAGCGTTGCTTGACATTTACATTAGCGTGCAAATTTGTGTCGTCTTTTGCAGGGAGGAACCAACAGAACCTTACACCTATTTGCAGATAGATCCCCCAAAGAGAGGTGAAACTTGAGTGAAATAATTCCTTCCGATGATTTTTATGGGTTTAGTTTCTTTTTCCTCATTTCAATCATATAATCTGTAGACTTCTAACTTTTGCTCTTTCATTTTGGATGAGAACCTTGCTTTTTCTGAGTTAATAAGGATTTTGGTGATGCAATCCTGAAAGTTTCAAAGAAATATTTCCATGGATACACAACTATTAGAAAGCTATTTCATCACACCATTTTCCATTCAAGAGTCTTCCTTTTAACATCGAATGTGTTGAACAATGGGTCAGATGATTCTGATCCCGGACTAAAATATGCAATGGCTCCCCTTTAACTGATGCAAAATGCAACTCTGGCTGTGGTCGGTATTTAGCTCCACGGCAAGGTGAACTTTGTATATCCTTAGATTGGGCCGGTGTTTGGAGTATCCGTTTTGTTGTTAAACAAGAGCACTCTGTGTATTCTATAGTCGACTAGCTTCTTAGCTGTTATGCTGGCATGTTTCTGCTAGCATTTATAAACCAATTACTAAGTCGTAAACTAAGCTCCTCTTCAAGGAGAAGCAGCCATTTGTATGCAGAGTTGCTGCAATCTCTATTGTGTTCCAAAGTGAACAACTCGAGTAATCACCGGACTACACCGAAATGGGCAAATTTCCAGTGACCGGTTGGCTGTGTTTTACTCTAACCTTGTTGGCGTGCAATGCTGACATATGCCAAATGTATTGTCAGAAGTTTAGGATAGGCTTTCCAAGGGTAAGATTATGGTCCACCGTTCACGGTGTGTCCAACAGCTTGGCCGTGATGAATTTGAGAATCTTATTTACTTTAATGATGTAGGCAGCAATTGAAAAAAAGAGGGGGTCGCGTTCAAGGCCTTGGAATATGCTCTTGCCGGTAACAATGGAAACAAGAAATTGCAATTCAACTGAACAGACAGACAAGCAGAATCAAAATCGAAGTAAGCGTGCCAATCAACGGGGTTTAGATTGATTTTGTCTCGTGTGGTGATTACCTTCAAAATTAAAGGCTGAGATTTAACAACAGTATTGATAAATAAATTAATTGTTGTTTAATCACTTAAATCTAACATAATAGGTCATTTAATGAACCGATTTGAAATCATTTACCGACTGCCAAACAAATTGGAGACGCAGTAAAAATTACTTGGCTTGCAATTGCCCACTGCAGATTAAGACATTTTTTTTATCAGTAAAGTCTAATTCTTGAGCTTGAGTCTAAATTAGAGTCGACTAACTAAAGCAAAATTCAATCCAACTTTAAGCAGGAAAGTTAAGCTGGTAGGCCAAGGGGTCCGCAATCATTGAAATTTGAAAGCCGGTGGTGAAATTTGACTGGACTCATGGTTGGGCCTAGGAGCCCGATCCAGAAACCTGTGGATGTATCTATTATGGACTGGCCTTGCGGGCCTCTACTTAGATTGAACTGATATCAGTATGACCAGGCCTCAAGATCCAAATCAAACCTAAGACAGACCACACGTCGCTCAATTCTTTCCGACCGGCTTGTGAGCTTTGTAAATTTACCTTTAAACCCTCGAATATTTTGCTTTAGTACGAGGATAATTTCGTCCGTGTGCCCTCACACTCAATCGTTCGTTTGGGATAGCGTAATTCTTTTCAGAGACAACAAAGCCACTTTCTGATGCTCAATAGCTCTGGACAATGGCTTCTTCAGTAACCTATTCATTTCAGACCAGGTCAGAACCCTAAAAACTCATATCATTGCATTATCTTTAGTCCCTTTTTGCACTGCAAGAGCAGTGAATGATGGTCATTTGTGGGTACTTTGAATTCTGAAATTTAAGAATTCCTTTAGCCATTTGATTGGTTCTAATTGACTAGTTTGTGTGGGCTGAAATGGGTATACAATTTTGGGTCTATTTCTTTGGATTCTTTTGTTTGCATGCTAGAATTTTGTCTTGTGGTCAAGTCCTTGATTTGGTACCTGCAAATGAAAGAAGCAAGTTTTGGATTTAAAGGGCAAGGGATGAATGCGTGAAATTGCTTCCCAAGTGCTAATCGAACCTCGCCTTCACATCGGTGTTTGCAGCAAAACAGTTTGTTTTTTGACAGTAATGCGAACTATCACCAGTATTATTACTCTATTCTGTGTGTATTTCTCAATAATTTAAGATTTTTCAATACCAATGGAATGTTGAGTGTACTGATGAACCATCCAAGCTGCGGTTTCAGACATTTTGGGGACTATTGTTTTTGCTGTGTTTCACAATTGTACTATTTCCTCCAGAATTATACCATTCCTGGTATCATTTCATGGCTTAAAATAACCTTAATGGAATTCCTTCATGTATTTGAGCTTCACAGGTTGTTTGGACAGTAAAAAGTTTGTGGTTATCAAGTCCCCTGTAAAAGCAGGGAGGTAGACACATAAAAAAAGGATCTGGTTTGCTAATATAGTGTCTCTCTCTCTGATGGGATGTCACTGATTACACTGTAGGATAAGAAAAAAGAGAAGCAACGTTGAGGGACAAGGAGCAATATGTTTAGTTTTCAGTTGCTTAGATTATTTCATTATGTGTAGCTTTCAGGTTGTTCGATGTTAGACCTATTAATCTGTGGTCTCAAATTTTGATGCAATTGTTATCTTTTTTTACTGTCTCAGCAATTTGAGATCTGGAATTTTGGGTGAGAGGAATGGAATATCTGTACCTAATGTTCCTGCAACTCGTGTTGGTTTCATGAGGAGGGCTATAGTGTGTAAGGAGTCCCGAATCGGAAAACAACCAATTGAAGTGCCAGCTAATGTGACTATCACATTGGAAGGACAGGACTTGAAAGTAAAGGGTCCTTTGGGGGAACTTTCAAGGACTTATCCACGAGAAGTTATGCTTGTGAGGGAGGAGAATGGATTGCTTCGGGTTAGAAAAGCATTGGACACCAGAAGGGCTAACCAAATGCATGGACTTTTCAGGTAATGCTTCTCTCTTTCCAGCCAGGCCTGGCTTATTCCAGATTTTTGTTATTTCATCTTTGTTATATGCACATATATGAATGTAAAGAAGCTATTTCAGGTGCTATTTGTGTTTGACATGTCTGCTGCCAAAGACATATAGGAAAGGCCCATTTAGTAGAATAACCTACAAATTTGCTGAAATTGAAGGCACTTATCACAATGCTCTTGTGGGAGTTGAGATCAAATTTTACTTGGGACTAGTGACATTTTACTCCCGACGTCAAAAAGAGCAGTATACTTAGATAATATAATGGTGTCAACCCTGAAATTCAGTAAGTGATTCCTGGATGCAAACCAACTTGGTGGACAATGTTAGCAACAAAAAGTTCTATTGAAATAATGGCCACAGTTTGATTGTTAAGACAAAAAATGCTGGCAGCAGTCTCATACAGCTTGAGTGCCAACACTTCTCTTTTAGGCCTTATTTCTAAATGTCCTCATCCTTTGACATACGATCCTGCAATTTTTCTTTCCCAAATTTGAATATTTGGGAATTGTGCTCTCATCATTAATTGTTCATGAAGAACATGAGAAACTGCATTCAAGACACTGGAGTTGACTGCATAAGATGTTTTTTCTAGTTTCATTTTGTGCTATACTGTCTTACAATACCTTCATATCCCCAGGACACTCACAGACAACATGGTGGTGGGAGTATCAAAGGGATTCGAGAAGAGACTTCAATTGGTTGGTGTTGGTTATCGTGCCACAGTAGAAGGAAAAGACCTGGTATTGAGTCTTGGGTTCTCTCACCCGGTTAGGATGGCAATTCCTGATGGCATAAAAGTGAACGTGGAAGAGAATACCAGGGTTGTTGTTAGTGGACACGATAAGTGTTCCATTGGTGAGTTTGCTGCATCTATTAGGAAATGGAGACCTCCTGAACCATACAAAGGTAAGGGTGTGAGATATGCTAATGAAGTTATAAGATTAAAGGAGGGAAAAGCAGGGAAGAAGAAGTGATAAATTTTCTTCCTTTATTTTCATTTGGTTATCTTGTAATTTGCTTGTTTGTATGCATCAGCTGTATGAATGTACTTGACTGCAACTAACGGTGAATCATTAAATTAACAGGCGAAAGACCTTCCTTTTTTTTTTTTTTTTTTTTGGGAAAACAAAAGATTTTGTTGTCCATTTGAGAGAAAATTGCGTTGTGAGAGAATATGGAAGTGAGTTGTACTCAACGACGCTGGAGACTCTGGTTATGGAAGGTGGTGCAGAAGGTTCTGCTATCTACCTGCATTTTGTGCACACCCTCATTCTCATTCTCGCTAATTTGACACTGGTTCCGTTTTTGTTTTTTGAAAGCCGAAGTGACCAAGAGAATAGGTGTTGTTTGACTAATTGTCGTCGAGGCTTGACAAAAACCTAATCCAAAACGATGATAGCCTTCTCGGTCCCGGGACCAGCCGCGCTGGTTTTGCGGCAGACGAGAATGTGACCTGGACTCTTTGAAGCTTTGCTAAGCAAGCCCATCGAGGAACAATGAATCCAAGTGAGCCATGAACTTTCTTAACACACCACAACGGGAGTTTGTCCAAGTCTTCTACAGGGTGAAATTTGAACAACTATAATTGATACAATGTTTCGTCAATATTAAAGTAATGAAGTATTATTTATGCCACCTGAGGTGGTAGTTTAAATAATGATCTAATATATTTTCTGCTATAATGACTTGGATTCAAGTCTCATTTACCCGTCGTAAGAATTATGTCGAAAGCACGATAGTAAGTTCAACACTCTTTAATATTATAATCGTACATAAAGAGGCTTGTTTGGGCTTCTTATTGCTGGGATGATGAGTCTATCTTATAAAGTGATTAAATAAAGTACTACTACGAGTGACCACTGACTCCAACTCACACATACAACATATTTACGAGTATCCGTTGTTTTTTAAGGATAAAAAAAAATAACGTATTATTTATGTAGGCCGGCATCCAATAACACGTAGATTGGTATTTTGATGTTCGCAAAATTGTTTCAGATGCGCAGCCCCTAGAATGTCCAGCGAAATTCATGGCCCTTAGCATGCGTGGGCAGAAAAAATCCGAGGAAGCATGCCCTGTGGAAATGGCCGGCCATGACTCAAAGGGCCGCGTCCAGCCCATAATCATAAATGCAAGGTGCCCTGTTCGGCCCCAAGTCTCAAATCTATTCAGACTAGCAGAATTTTGCACAGAAAACAAAAACCATGAACCCATGAGTAATCACATGGGGCGGCACGCGGCCGGCACCTCTCATTCCAGACATTCATCATATTCATCAGTCATCACCCATAGCCACTGTTTATATCAGTGCTATCAATAGACATTAAAAAAGCAGCAAGCGCATCCATTATGAATTAACGAACATCCAACGCGCATTTACCCAAAGATCATTCCTAACAGAAAATTTTCCCCGTAATTTCCACTTTAAGTCCTGAAGCATTTACCCTTTAATCAGAATCCAAAAAGCAGAAGGCAGATTATGGATAAGAAATGGCCAGGATTCACAAACATTTCCAGTGTGCAAGCAAATGAAATAAACCAAAAGTCATATGAACATCAGACAGCAAAGGTTCCTCACTACCCAACATCTAAAAATCTGCAGATACTGAAAACAGCTATACTGAAAACACCATATTAGAAAAAGCTGCCCTACAAGATGCATTTACAACTTCTCTTTCCTCATTTTTCAAACCTCTATACACTCAATCAGACCCACGGCTCCTCCAAATGTCTCTGCACCAAAAATACCAAATATTAATCAATTTGGTAGAAAATCTAATGCTCAAAAAAAAAAAAAAAAAAAAAAAAACGAATTGCAAGACTGATAAACAAGAATTTAATACTGTTAATAAATTTAGCCCATCGTATGTTTTTGATGAGCGACATACAGGCACTCACCTAAGAGCTGGATGATGCGCCCATTGGCTCGTCATTGACCTCAGAAGTGGAATTAGAAGAACCCGTTGAGTTCTCATTGTCATCATTCTGACAAATTCCATAAACCAAAAAGAAAAGAAAAGGCCAAGCAATAAGAACCAGAAATAAGAAAACCGATGTCCTCACAAGAATGAAAAGAAAAACAAAGCCGAAACATAATTTATAACCTTCTTCTTCTTGTACACATCAACAGCTATCGCATACTCAGCCTTCTTCTTAGCCGCCTTGTCGGCATATGGCGCTTTCTCCTATATTTTATAAGAAACTTGTGAGCAACAGAGAAGTAGGAGTTTTTCAGCAAATCAATTTAAAAGGCAAAGTGAAATCAGAATCCGGCCCATTCCTTTTCTTAGATCAAGTAAAGATAAAATAAGCATGTCATAAACAAAACTGAACCGTTTGGCCACCGATATACAACGATTATTCTGTTGGCTTTTCTAAACATTGATATAGCATAAAGAAATTTGATTATATTACACAAGCAGACATTAATTTAAATATTGATGCGGCATAAAAAAAAGAATTGATTATCTTACAGAATCAGACATTGATTTCCATTTCTCGCCGCCAGCCTTGGAAACCTGCACATTCACAGATCTCCGTCAATATATTTTGTCATGAAGCTGCCAGTCTCTGCTCTGATGGCCAAGAAAACTATGAAATCTAAACCAGAAAAGCAATTAAAGCAAGTTTTCAAATCTTACAGCAGCAACAGATTTGTTATCTGGAAAGTTCTCCTTGAAGGACTTCCTGAACTCCTCCCTGCCATTCAACCGAGAAAAAAAAACAGGGTAAATTTACAATAAAAATCGATTAAAACAATTAAAAGATTAAAAAAAAACAAAAAAACAAAAGAAAAGAAAATAAACGTGGAAACCAGTGCGCATGGAAATTGAAAAGAGAAACTGACATGAAGACGAAGAAAGCAGAGGGAGGACGCTTAGGAGCATCAGAGTCCTTCGAGCGTTTCTCCTTTGCCGTCTTGGTCTCGGTCTTGCCTTTCCTCGTCATTCTCCTGCAATGCCAATTGCCAAACACAAGCATGATTGCAACACACTCAACGAAGTTAGCTCATAATCGCACAACTAAAACAGATCCGAAAGCACTAAATCAGGCCAGTAGATATGAACATGCAAAATGCTGCTAAGCAGATTTATGGCGCAACAATGAAGCAAACAAGAGGAAAAAGCAGCATTTTAGATAGACGAAATTGAACCGAACCGGAATTTGCGAAGCAGAAACGAATGACAGTAAGTCAAGTCGGCAAAAAGCATAACAGAGCAGCAAAATCACAGGATATAGCAATCAAACATTGAACGGAGCGGAGAAGTAAAAAGCAAATCAGAGGTGAAAACAAAGAGAAACACAGAGAGAGAGAGAGAGATTACTCGGAGTCGAGCGTCTTGTGAGCAATCGCAGCAGTTCTCGGTCCCCTCATGGCGTCGTCTTTTCTTTTGCGCGACAGATTTTTAGGAGAGTCGAAGAGAGCGACGGAAACGGAGAAAATGAAGATGCAACAATAAGGTATTTATAAACCAAACTGAATCGTGTTTTTAAATTATTATTATTATTATTATTATAATATTTAAAAAAGTTATATTTTTTTTATAAAAAAAAATTTTAATACAACTAATTAAATTTAATTTATAATTAATTAAATTTAATGTGTAAAAAAAAAATAATATATATTTTATCTATTTAATTGTACTTATAATTAAAATAATTACAAACTGTATTTAATTAATTATATTTAAATATTTTTTTTAAAATTTCTTTTTTTTTTTCGAAAAAGTAATCAGCTCTTATATTATTATTATTATTAAATTAATTTACTTGGGCGGGAGCAGGCAACGCAAGGCGTAAGCGAGTGGGGAAACGGTACTCGCAGAACTCGCCAGGATTTGACGCGTGTGAAATTGGGACGGAAAGTGTTAATGTGTGACCGTTGCATATTCCGCGAGTGTGGATTGTTTAAAGATTTCCTGAATGGCGGTTTTGTGGTATCTCTGTGCAAAAAGTAAAACCGTTCAGATTCGGAACAAGCAAACGATGGGACGTGCAAAGAAGCGTGAGTGAGTGAGCCCCACCACTCCTCTGCATTGAATGCTCTTTTCTTTAAAAAAAAAAATCATCAGAAGAAATATTCAAAATATAATATGTCTTGTTATCTATGTAATTATATTAATTTTATTATAATAAAAATAATGTTATAATTTATTGTATTATATTATATCAATTTGATTATATAAGTAAGTATGTTTATTGCATTCTTGATGTTTCATCTGACCACCACCTTTTGTTAGCAACTGATGGAAGAAAATTACAAATTGAAAGTTCTGCAGTTGGGCCATATTAGTGATAGCTAAAATTGGAGTACTTGTTCGTATTATTTTTCAAGCAAAAATTATATTTTGTATGGAATTTTACAAATGGTAAAAAATTATTTATTATCCTCTGAAAAGTTAGAGCTCAAACCCAACTGTCTCGTGTTTACGAGGCCACGCCCATGACCCAGTGTATTTGGTTTGAAGAGTATAATCTCATTTTGTTGTTACGTGGTTCAATAGTCTGCTGACTCTGATCCATTATGTTCTCTTTTCCATTTTTTTTTTTCGACTTTTTTTTTTTTTTTTATCAATTGGAGAGTTTAAAAGCTTTCTCCTCCTCCTCCCCATTCTTTGTCTGTAAAATTCTCATAGTTTTCCTTTTCATGCATGTGAGCGGGATCCAATTTTCTGGTGAAGACGGTTTTCCGGAATACAATGAAATTTTGGGCTACTTCTGATATATCCTTATTTTGGGCAAACAAATAGGGCCAGTCATAATGGGCTCGTCTCAAGGCCATGATAAGTAAACATAAAAAAATGTGGCTGATTAGATAAAATGCCTAGCAGGCTGGCGCAATGGGGCCACGGCTTACGGTTGCAAAATAAGACGGATTGCCACAACATCATCCAAGATCCCAGATATATGCATCCGTATATGTAAAACGGTTGATAGACCAATTGATTGTAAAGGATCAACTTTTTGAGCTAATGGGCAGCTCAAAAATGCTTAGATTGGACTCGTTACTAAACGAGAGATGAACTTAAAAGCTTGTGACTCGTCGTTTTACGAAAATAAAACGAGATCGGCGGGGCTTTTACGGTAATTGATAAGCAATTTGCTTTTCCAATGTAACAAAAAGAACACCAATATAGAATGGATGCAAAAACATACTATTTATTTATTTTTTATAAAACAAAGGTCAAGAAAGACTGCAGGAATTGCACAGTGAGTCTACAGTACATAACAAAAATACCAATCTCTCACAATTCTTTTTTCACAAAAACAAAATTTTCAAAAAAAAAAATATTAAATTACTTTGGTTAAGAAGCATACTGGGTAACTAAAACTTTATTGAAACAAAAAACACCCTCAATCACAAAAAATAGACCAAAAGGAGTCGATCAAAACCCATAGTCAACTCGTTCAATCCATTAGTTCAATAATTGCACCTTCTTGTCATCCCACTTCTGCAACCTTTTCATTGCTTCTTGGACCTGCAATTAAATCGTTGGCATGGGCATTTATTTTCCGTAAAGTTAGTGTGGAAACTATCTCTAGAGAAGCTCGAGGCAAGCACCCCTCAAGTTTCCAATCCTGAATTGGAGTCTTTCTAAGTCAAGTCTCCGCCCATGAAAGGCCAGTATTTACAATTTTATAAATAACATTATTATACAATTATATAATTTGTGATATATAAAAATATATATAATTAATTCAATAGTTTATTTATTTTTTTATAATTTAATAGTTCATATTCTTATATATTAATTTTGTATCTACTATTAAGTGTCTGTATATTTTTTTTTATATAAATATTAATTACATTTTGTCGGCAGAGCATGGGACGCCTCCTTCTAGAGCCCATAGTGTGAAACATAATGGCAACGGCTCATCTCTGCTCGCTTTAGCACAGAAGTGCACCGATCGTCTGAACGAAACACCACATACGTTCAACGCGATCTGTAATTGTAGGATTTTGTGCACGTGTTCTTATGTAGGAACCACTGCCAAATCAAGATTCAAATACTAACCTAGCCATACATTGAGTAATTTATTTAAGCTCCTCAAAAATCGTTTCGGCTATACCAGTGAACTGGTTAAATGAAATTTTAATGGGCTAATTTTATTTTTTTGTTCTAACTATTGTTTTGACGAAGGATACAAAAAATTTTACCTCTTTATTCCAATCAGTCCGAAATGTGACCCATAGCAGAATAATGGTTTGCATTGCCGTGCCGCCAATCATGCCTGCCCATATTCCCTGCGTGCAAAACGAGCCCATGAAGCAATTACAGCAAGAATAATGTTATTTATCTTGAATTGACATTGTTAATTATACTGCATATATTAAAAGGAAAAAATATATTTAATAATTTTTTTATTTTTTTATTTTATCTCTTTTCTTGTACGTATATTTCAATCATAGTATTTAGTCCAGATGAATATCTGTACTCTTACAGCTAATACACAAGTACGCAAGTCGCCCGTGAATGTTTCTCATTAGACGAAGAATAGAGTGGCCTCGGGCTTATTACTGAAACTCTGAAAGGCTGTTGTTATCTACAAAACAGAGAGAGATGTGAAGTGTTCTACCTTAGCTCCCATCCTGAAGTGGAAGCCAAGCAATGCACCCATTGGTATCCCAACAATGTAGAAACAACCCACGTTTACGTATGCAACAAAAGCTTGCCATCCGCATCCAACAGCCACACCTTCATTCACAGAATGCATTTGTATATGACAGAGTTAGAAGGTAGCTAGTTAGGATCAATAAAGCAGGCGCATCATGAAAACAATGAAGTGATAAAAGCCAAATCAATATGAAGTCATTTCCTCTTTAAAAAATAAGATTTAATTACCAGACAAAACAGGCTGAATCCCATTAAGAATTAGTGTAATAGCGAGAAGGGGACTGAGATCTGAAACGGCGTTAGCCACTGCTTCGCCTTCTGTGAACAAATAACTGATGACATTGCGTAATGTTCACTACTATTGCCAGAATGACCGAGATAATAAACGAGGCCAATGTCACAATTACTACAGAAAATGCTGCTGATTTTGGGTTTCGGGCTCCCAGTTCGTTGCTCACTCTCACACTGCTTGTCCGAATAATTAAGAAATCTATTAATGCCATAATGCGTATAAAATAATTAAGAAATCTATTAATGCCATAATGCATATATAAGGAATGTAAAAAATTCGATGGAAATTGAAGTTCTATTTTCCTCTCCCTGAAATATTGGAAGTAAAATTAAAATTAAACTGACCTGGCGGCTGCGTTGAACCCGACCGAGATCATGAACACCGCTCCAGATATTGTCATGCTGCGACATAGCAAACAAACAAATTTAAGCACATTTATATGTCTCACAGGGTCACGACAAGTATGATGGATCGAATTGCACAAGGTAACAAGCTGGTTTTTTCATGCACCCAAAAAAAAAAAAAGCCAACAGTACTATCACGCGAGTTTGTTTGAGGAAACAAAAACACAGAAGATTTCTTTTTTTTTTTTTTGTCTCATTTTTATTCAAAATTCGTTAATCAATGCCCCGTAAAGAAAGAGTGACGACTATAGTAAAGTTGAAGTTAGCGTAGAACCTGTAGATTTTATGTGTGATTTACTTATCGTTCCACATCTTTCTTAAAAATTTTTATCGCTTTTAAACTTGGATCAAACGTGGGTAGAAGTCATCTAGAATTCATCATGTCGATCTGATCGGAATTATTTTTTTTCTTTTGGAGGATTTCTATTTTAAATTTTTTTAATAAATATAATTAATTCATTATCTTATTCTACATAATAAATAAATTTTAAAAAATAAAAAATAAAAATAATTTTATTTAGTATAAAATTATGAGTAAATTAAATTTTTAAAAAATAAAAAATAAAAAATATTTTTTTTTAGCTGAAAAATTGGAATTATTGTTTATTCTTTTGCAAGGCCAACCAAAAACGAAACGACTTACCTGGCTCAAAACTGTGGCACTAATTGCAAAACAGGGGGAGGGCAAAAAAATTGCAAAACAGGGGCCCACCTCGTATTAATGTCAACCAAATAATGGACAAATGCCAAAACGTAATTAATCTTACCAGATTGAGAGAGAGTCCAAAGCCAACTCCGGGTATCTCTAGCAAGCCGGTCAACAGAACAAGAATTTGAAAGTACCACGTCTCCAAACACAGCATCACCGCCGATGCAGCCGATAGCTTGAAGAAGTCCCACAACCCAGAAAAGGCTTGCAAACTGAAGCCATCCCATGTATACTTGCACTTCTCGCTCTTCACTATGTAAACAAATTGAGCCACCAAGACAATCCACCAGGACAAACTCAACGTTAGAGACGCACCCAGCAATCCCAGCTCAATCTTGTACACTGCCACCCAACTTATCACAAGGTGCATGAATAGCGTGGCTGCGGATATGCATGCACTAGGGATCACTATGCTTTGAGCTTGCAAGAACTTTTGTATTGGGAAGTTCACGGCGTAACCAAAAATCTGAGGAATGAGACCGTAAACGAAAAGCGCAGCAGCCGACGCTATTTCGGGTGATTCGCCAAGCAAAATCAAAATGGGTTTGGAGAAGATGTACATGATGGTCAGTAGGATCCCAGTGAGACAGAGGAGGACCGTTGATCTCTGAAGATATATGCCTAGCAAACTGTATTTTTGGACACCAAAGGCTTGACCACATAGTGTCTCCACGGCACTGCCCATCCCCAACTGTGCAATAAAGTAGAGATATTTTATAGCTACTTATTTTTGAACAGAAAATAAACAGAAATGCATAATCTTCTTGTAAAGCGTAAATTTCGAGTTTAAAACAATTAAACTCGAAAATACAAAAATAAATTACAAATAAAAATTTAAAGATAAAAGAAATTTTACGTAGGGTCGATTTCCGTAGATCCTCCGATTAGTGTTCCTTTTTTGACTCCGTCAAGGGCTGCACGAGTTTGATATTGACAGAAATAAATTCCACAACTTTTTCTTGAATTCGGTAGACTGAAACTGGATCTGATTTGGACATTTTGACTATGATTAAGAACCGCAGAGACCTGATCTGAACCGATCTGGTTTAATTTCACCGAGTGTCGAAGGGATTTGTTCTCGGATGAGCTACTTGGATTTTGCTGAGGGCCGTTTGAGACTTAATCCCAGCTGAATTTGAAGTAATTTGATATTTTCAGATCTATATTCTCATAAATTCAGATCTAGAGCGATCAGAGAATATAAATTTAAAAATAACTTTAGAAATAGAAACAGCAAATTTTTTGGGTATTACCCCTGAAATATCTCTCAAAAAGGAGTTAGGAGAGTATACTGCAGAGTAAAAGTACGTAAGAAAAGGAGAAATTTTCTTGAGAGATTTTCAAAATTTTCTTTTTCTCTCAAATTCTCTGAATTTTTCTGTTTATAGATTTGCCGAATATGTTTTGAACTGAGGGGCAGGGGCCTATTTATAGGATTTCTTTCCCATGTAAACATCACATGGGAAAAGAATCTTTTAATTAATTTTCTTTTTTTTCAAAGTTGGTTGGCGTTACCGACTTCAAAGTCGGCAACGCCAATTTTGACTTTTCTTCTTCTTCTTTTTTTTTTTTTCTTTCTTCATTTACAAATGCCCACACTTCAAGGGTCGGTAAGGAAGAATTTTACAGCAATGATCCGAACCGAGTCTTGAAGTCCAGTTTGAAACTTGAGATGTCTTAATGAACGTTGAATGTTGAAATCTTCTATCTCTGACCATGCCTGCTGTTGTTGGATCGCAATAGGAACCCGATACGATCTTGAGAAAGTTAGCAGTCCAGCCAATATAAAAATTGACATTCTGGCTCCAGGTGCGTTCGAGCTTCCATAGCCCGCAAACGATTTTTTATATGTCTTAAAGTTCCAGAACTCTGGTGAAGATGATCCGGTAGGCAAAGAACTTGAACCTCCCCAAGAGGAAGGCCCAGCACTTTGGAACTTTAAGACCTGCGCACAGAGAGACGGGTTATGGTGATGATTCCCGAATCTGCTTCGACGTAAGGAGAGTAGTTGGAACTTCCCTGCACGTCGCTGCATTTGTAGATCCAGGAGGACGATCAGAACTTCTCGGCTCGCTGCGATAGATGTGAACTAAGGAGAGTAGTTGGAACTCCATGACACCGATGGCGTTGGAGAATGAGTTTCGAGGGTTTCTAGGGATCCCTCGAGAAAGACTACTCCTTCTTTTCTTAGCTCGTGCACCTCCAACTTCTTGATCAAAGAACTTCCTGAGACAAGCGCAGAGACTAGCCATTTTCTTTTGAGAAAGAAGAGCTGAGGGGTGAGTATTACAACTTGGGAATGCAAGATATATATATACATACGATAAAGATTTTTTTTTTTTTTCTGAAAGTCAAAAAAGAAGGTACGCAGATTCGAGTAGGGCCATCCACGTCTCTTTCCTGCATAAGAGATAAAAGAGGCAGCGGCTGACGCGTGACACGAAAGTCGTTACCGTGTGTTGCAGAAGTCGTTGCCGTGTGCTGCAGAAGTCGTTACCGTGTGCTGCCAAAGTTGTTGCACCTTATCTTGTCGGTCGTCCTAGCGGGGCCCGAGGTGCAATTCCAAGTCAAGCTCGACCTCGTCTGGTGGGCCGATGATGTTTACGTCGACGTCGACGTCGCTTTCCAGCTGGTTGATGCTGCCGGAATATTCTGAAAAGAGAGGCAAAGTTTCGCCGGAATAACTCCTTTCTGCTAGAAAAATTCCTCCTAGACTTAAGTATCTAGGAGGGATGAATCCTTGGCTGACTCCGTAAGACCACCAGGACCAGCATGCATTCTCCCATGGGCTACGACTTTGATGAACATACCGTGGAGAGACCATTGCAGTGGAAGAACTCGGACCTACTTCATTTGAGGGCGAAGCTGTACCAGTGGGATTTACTATCGGAACGACAGACTGTTCTTTGGAAGAAGCAGTTCTCAGTGCTGGTTTCTTTCTGCTTCTCCGATTCTAGAACCAATAAAACACTTTTTTTCCTTCGATTGCCCCGAGCGGGCGCAATCGTGAGACAAGTTGGTAAATTTGAGATGCATTAGGAATAATACCTCCATTGTTGTGGAAGACTTCCTCCAAAATTTGCAGTTGTGTCATGGTCGGTTGCCACATTGTGCGGGGTGATCTTTCTTCTCCCTTGTCTTGAGGTTCTGCAACTGGTTCCATCTTTCTTGTGGCAGAGGAGCAAAGGTCTTGGTATGTGGTGAAGATCGGTTGAGACTGATGCTGAGTTTCAGACTCAAACCCTCCGTCGCTTTTATATTTTTGGGCCGTTCACAGTTTATACTCATGCGGGCCAGGAGTTGGATTAGATTTTGAACTTGGGTTTTGGACTGTATCTGGAACTTGGAATTTTTGGGTTTTGGGTTTTGGATTGGATTTGGGTCGAGTGTTTGGGCTTCTAGACTTGAGTTTTTTTTGGATTTGGGTCGAGTGTTTGGGTTTGGGATTTAGTTTTCAGGCTTTTGAGTTGGACTCTGAATTGGGCTCAAGTGTTTGGGTTTGGATTTTCGGTTGGTCTTTCAGATCGGGACTTCGCAACTTTTTTTTTTCTATTTTTTTTATTTTTATTTTTTTTATTTTCTTTTTTCTATTTTTTTGATTATTTTTTTTGATTTTTTTCTTTTTTTTTTTGATTTTTTTTTAAACATATTTACACATAATACTGTTTCAGAAATTTACCATTGACTGGGCCGATTCGGACGCCTTCTTGGTCTGACAGCATGTAAGCGTTGTGAGTGTAGGCCTCCTGCACTAAGTATGGCCCGTCCCATTTGGAAGTAAGCTTGTCACCAGGCTGATGCTTCATGTTGATGGGTCGTCGTGCAGCAAGAACAAGATCTCCAACTTGAAAAGATCGAAGGCGGACCCTGCGGTTGAACGTGTTGGTGAGCCGGGCTTGGTAGCACTCAAGTTGCTGTTGTGCTTCGAGCCTCCTTTCATCGAGGGCTTCTAACTCATCCAGACGTAGGCGAGCATTCTCCTCCTGTGTGAGTCCTTCCAGAACAGCCATGCGCAGGGATGGAATCTGTGTTTCCAACGGCAGTATTGCTTCGACACCGTAGACAAGTGAGTATGGCGTCGCCTGTGTTGGAGTCCGGTAAGTTGTACGATACGCCCATAATGCCTCCGGAATTCTGTCATGCCAATCTCTTTTGGATTTAGAGACTACCTTCTGCAACAGGTTGCATAAGGTCTTGTTGAATGCTTCAGCCAAGCCATTTGCTGGGGCATTGTACATGGATGACTTGTACTGCTTGAACTTGAACTTCTCGCAGAGTTTGTCAATCAAACTGTTGTAGAACTGCTTACCATTATCAGTGATGATGAATCGAGGGACTCCGTAGCGATAGATCAGCTGAGTCCGGATGAAATTGGCAACATGCTCCTTCTTTACCTCTCTAAGTGGAATGGCTTCAGCCCATTTTCAGAAGTAGTCGGTTGCTGCGAGGATGTACAGGTGACCCAGGGATGACTTTGGCAAGGGCCCCACTAAGTCGAGACCCCAAGCTTCAAAGGGCCAGGATGAGACAGTTGGATGCAGTGGTTCCGGTGGTTGATGTATGTAATTGGCATGAAATTGACAAGCTTGACAAGTTTTAGCAAACTCAATGGAATCACGTACCATGGTTGGCCAGTAGTATCCTATCCTTCTGAGTTGGAAGTGCAACTTAGGCCTCGATTGATGTCCGCCACAAACACCTGAATGTGCTTCAGCCAGAGCTTGTTTTGCTTCTTCATTGCCTAGGCAGCGAAGTAAAACTCCATCAAAAGACCTTCGATACAGAGCATCCTTGAGATATATGAAGCGGGGAGCTCGTCGTTGAATTTCAGTCTTATGACGACGATCTTCGGGCAGCTTCCCGTGCTGCAGGTAGTCAATGATTGGTTGGCGCCAATCCTCGTCCTCCGTGAGACGTACAGATACAGCGTTGGTTGCTGTAGTTTCTTCATCATCTTTCTGTGGCACTATCCATTTCTGGCATACGGCAACAACTGTAGCCTGGATTTCTGACTTTACAAGAGAGGTGGCCAAGTTAGCCAACGCGTCTGCCTGAGTGTTTTCTCGCCGAGGCACATGCTCCAAGGTGATGCTTTCAAATTCATCCATTAGCTGTCGAGCACGTTGATGGTAAGGCGCAAGGTCCTGTTTCTTGACATCATACAATCCTGTAAGTTGGTTAATGACGAGTTGGGAATCTCCATGGACTTCTATAGTTGGAATCTTCATATCGACAGCCATTTGAAGACCAATGATCAAAGTCTGGTATTCAGCAACATTATTTGAACATAACTCACTGAGAATGATAGCATATGGTAGTATTTGTCGTTGAGGAGTGACAAACACTATGCCGGCACCAGCACCATCACGCCTTGCTGCACCATCAAAGAACATTGTCCATGGTGGCAGTGTCTCAATGTAAAAGACCTCTTCATCTGGAAGATCATCTGTGAACTCCCAATCTGACGGAATAGGGTGATCTGCAAGGAAGTCCGCTAGAGCTTGTCCTTTGACTGCTTTTTGAGACACGTAGACAATGTCGTAGCTTTGTAGGATTACTGCCCACTTGGCAAGTCGTCCTGACAAGATTGGTCTGGATAAGATATATTTGACAGGATCAGCTCTGGCAATGAGACGTACCGTGTGAGCTTGCATGTAGTGTCTCAGCTTGTCAATGGCAAAGAATAGTGCTAGACATGTCTTTTCAATGGGCGAATAACTCAGCTCCGGACCGTTTAGTGTTCTGCTCAAGTAGTACAGGGCAACTTCCTTTCCCTGCTCGTTTTCCTGTGCAAGCAAAGCTCCCAAAGATCTTTCATGCGCTGCAATGTAGAGAATCAATGACTTTCCTTGAATTGGAGCACCTAGGACCGGTGGATTGGAAAGGTACTTCTTTATGCTCTCAAAGGCTTTGCTGCAAGCTTCGTCCCACTCGAAGTTGACATCCTTCTTCATCAACCGATGGAAAGGTTGACATCTCCCAGCTAAATTGGAGATGAAACGGCGAATGTAGGCCAGCTTTCCTTGTAAACTTCGCAGCTCGTGCAGGTTTTTAGGTTCAGGCATCTTTTGAATTGCCTCAACCTTTGACTGATCAACTTCGATTCCACGATGGCGCACCACGAACCCAAGAAACTTTCCTGATGTGACACCGAATGCACACTTGAGAGGGTTCATTTTGAGCTGATGCCTCCGAAGTCTTTCGAACACTATCTTGAGATCCTCGAGGTGGTCTTTTCGCTTCTTAGTCTTTACAACTAAGTCATCAACATAACATTCTACAATCTTGTGCAGCATGTCATCAAAAATTTTTTGCATAGCACGTTGATAAGTGGCGCCAGCATTTTTTAATCCAAATGGCATAACTTTGTAGCAGTATATACCTTTTGGGGTGCGGAATGCTGTCAACTCCTCGTCTTCAGGTGCCATTCTGATTTGGTTATAGACTGAAGAACCATCCATGAAGGACAATGCTTCGTGCCCCGTTGTTGCATCGACTGTGATCTCCGGTATGGGCAACGGAAAGTCATCTTTCGGGCAGGCCCTGTTAAGATCTCGAAAATCAACACATACCCTCAATTGTCCATTCTTCTTTCTTACCGGGACAATGTTGGCAATCCACGTTGGGTAGGTGACCTCTCGGATGAAGCCAGCATTGATCAGCTTGTTAACCTCCTCCTCGATTTGTGGAATGAGTTCCGGGCGGAACCGTCGTTGTGGCTGCTTGACAGAACGAACACCTTTCTTTACTGCTAGACGATGTACCGGGATTTTTGGGTCAAGTCCAGACATTTCTTTGTAACTCCATGCGAACACGTCCCTGTATTGACTTAATACCTGAACATATTCTTGTTCTTCTTCTGCAGTAAGTAAAGCACTTACAAATGTAGGTCGAGGATCTTCCAGAGAGCCAAGATTGACCTCCTTGAGTTCATCAATAGTTGCTTGGCCACCATCTTCAAGTTCCGGGGGAGCCTCCTTCACTTCACCGTCTGATGAGTCAGACTCAGCCTCCTCGCTAATTGTGACATGAAATGTAGAGCCTCTGACTTCACCTTCTTTGTTTGACTGGATAAGCATGTCTTGTTTGGTGGTGGTGGTGACGGCACGTGCATCAGCTGTTCGGCTTCGGCTCTTTAGCGTGATCCGCACAGGTGACTTCTCCTGATAGCCTAAACCAAGTCGGGACTGTAATGTTTGAGAAGCAGTGCCATGTGTGGACGGCAGCGTACCCATTGTGCTCGGGTTTGAGAAGTCATAGTCTGCCTTGGCCAGGAGCTTGTATGCATTAGGATCAAATCCTTCATGTGTTCTTTTTTCTGGAAGTGAGCCACCTTCGACTGCCCCCGTGTATGGTTTGACGAAGCCTTTTAATGGTTTTGAGGACAAAACCGGCTCAATCTTTGGTATCGGCAGAGTGTAAGTCCCCTTCAGGTTGTGCAGCTCTTTTGTCTCGGGTTGGCTATGTCCTTGCTCCTGTTTAGAATCAATACAATAAGAGAAAGGGGGTTGACCTTCTGAGCGTCGTGACTTAGGCACATAGCGTAGGACTGGAGTGGAGCTTGAAGATACAACATCCTTCGGACAGAGTTCAGTAGGCTGTGGCAGCTTTTCATTTGTTGGAGCCTAGGGTTGAGCATTGGCAGGTTCTTCGACAGCTTTTCCCTTTCTGTGGATGCCCCCAGTCCAAGTAGCTTTTGATGGAATGATCTCTGGATTGTCTGTGTCGGTGTAGAAGACTGCATCCGCCAAATGTGATTCAGCATCATCGAACGGCTTTAAGTCAACATTGACCTTTTGAACACCACCATTGTAGTACTTGAAGCACTGATGCAGGCTTGAGAGCACAACTCCATTTCCATGAATCCACGGTCGTCCTAACAACATCTTATATGTAGTACGTGCATCGATCACGTGAAATAGAGTGCTAGAAGTGAGATTACCGATAGTTAACTTCAAGCGAATCATCCCAATCGCTTTCTGTCCTCCTTGATTAAAGCTATGAATCATCAAGCGGCTGTCTGATAATTCATCAATGCCGATGCCGAGCTCCTTTATGGTGGATTTTGGGATAATATTGACTGCCGAGCCATCGTCGATCAGAATACGTCGGACCTTCTGTTCTCTCACATAGCCTGATACATAAAGCGGCCGATTGTGGGGTTTGGACCCCAGCAGGAGATCCTCATCTGAAAATGAGATAGCAGAGTAACACCCGACGTGATTTTGGTTCGCCTGATGCTCCGCTGAGTTAGAATCATTTGATGGCTGAGATTCAGCCGAGGTCTGGAGAGTATTGCTGACTTGATTTTGCCACACTTCTGTTGATTGCAAAGCTATAAACAGCTGAGGGTTAGCAAGAAGGGTTTGGAGAGCTTCATATACCTTCTCCGTTGTCGACTTTTTGTTGTCGAGCGGCTCCTCCTTACGGTGTGTCACCTCTTCTGATGGTTTTGAAGTGATGGTGGTCTGGTTCGCCGAGGTTATGCCTTCCTGGTCCAGAATGATTTTATTTTGGCTTTTGAGCTTCATGATTAGCTCTTTTAGGACGAAACATTTCTCGGTTGGATGACTTACTATCCGGTGATATTTGCAGAATCTCGGATCGCTGACTCGATCCTTTTCATTCGGCCGCTTGCACTCTGGGAGTTCGATCAGCTTCGCCTCCAAGAGTTGTTCAAGAATGTCGGGGACGTCTGAATCAGGGAATGGATACTGCTTTTGCTCCAACTCTCGCAATGTCACCTTCCACATTCCTATTGTTTTGACTGAGTTATTTGGGTCGGAGGATTTACCTTAGCTTTAGCTCCCACTTTTACTGGTGCGGCTTCAACAGTCATCACTTCTTTTCCTTTTTCGGAGCTGTTGGGTTTCTTAATCTCCCTTCTGCCCCCTTGCTGGTCCAACTGGATGGGAACGGTGCCTCCGGAAGTCTGGATGCTTATCTCCATATCATGTGCGCGGGTCGCCAGTTCTTCGAAGGTTCGAGGTTTGACACCCTGCAGGATGTATAACAGCTCCCAATGCATTCCCTGGATGCACATCTCCACAGCGGAAGTCTCCGTCAGGCGATCTTTGCAGTCCAAGCTGAGGGCACGCCATCTGTTGATGTATTCGACAACGGGCTCTCCTTTCCTTTGTTTGGTGCTGGTAAGTTCCATCATACTTACCGTCCTTCGAGTGCTAAAAAATCTGTTGAGGAACTCTCGTTGTAGCTGTTCCAACCTGTCGATCGATTCTGGTTCAAGATTTATGAACCATGTGAAAGCGGTCTCCCTGAGTGAACGAACAAACTGCTTTACCAAGAGATCTCCATAAGTCCCTGCATTGTTGCAGGTTTCAACGAAGTGGGCGATGTGCTGTTTGGGATCGCCTCGTCCGTCGAATTGTTGAAATTTGGGCGGCTGGTAGCCCAAAGGCATGTTGAGACTTTCGATCCGTCTGGTGTACGGTTTGAGGTACATCTGTGATCCTTGGAAGGATGTAGTTTGTTGCAGTCGGATCGTATTGGCTATCATTTCCTGCAATTGTTGAACAGATAGCAAAGCTACAGAATTTGAGGGTGGCAACTGTGTAGAACTACCTGGTCGCTTTTCTGCAGTGAAGACGTCAGCTGGTGTGGCTTCTGGAGTGAAACCGGGTGGATATGGTTGCTCCTCGCGGATCTCAGGATCAATTTGGATCGGGGCTTTTCCTTTGAGAGGGGCGATCTGTTGATCTTTTTCCTCCACGACTCTGATCAGCTGCAAAATTTTACTCTCCAATTCTGAAATTCTTTCTTCTGTACTGGTTGTGTTGGTCATCATGACGGCAACAGATGAGGCTCCGGGAAAGACTGGGGGAGAAAACTCTTCTGATTCTTCTGTGTGAGTCGGATTCTATTGAGCAGGCTTCGTCGTGTTGCCCCCAACTTCGATCGGGATGGGTGATCGACTCCTCCATGCGGCAAGAGAGTCAGGGGAGTGATCTTGTTGTGTGAGCTATGGACTCTTCATTTCGACATTTTGTCGGGTTTGGACGGCAAGAAATTGTGTCCGTCCCCGGGTTTCTGGACCTGCGTACCCAGGTAGGGTAGTTGATGCAGGCAGTGGAGCCGTTGCCTTCTTTTTTGTGGCAGCAGTTGTACTCCTTTTCGGTGCCATTTGATGTGCTGAACACCTGTAAAAAAAATTTTTTTTTACCTTTTTTTTTTTTACTTTTTTACTTTTTACTTTTTTTTGTCTTTTTCTTTTTTTTTTGTCTTTTTTTTTTCTCTCGACTCCCCTTTTACCTCTTTTTTTTTTTTAAGGAACAAGAGATGAGAGGTGAAGTTGTCCCACTGGACGTGCCAAAAATTTGTAAAGCGTAAATTTCGAGTCTAAAATAATTAAACTCGAAAATACAAAAATAAATTACAAATAAAAATTTAAAGATAAAAGAAATTTTACGTGGGGTCGATCTCCGTAGATCCTCCGATTAGTGTTCCTTTTTTGACTCCGTCAAGGGCTGCACGAGCTTAATCTTGACAAAAATAAATTCCACAACTTTTTCTTGAACTGGGTAGACTGAAACCGGATCTGATTTAGACGTTTTGACTATGATTAAGAACCGCAGAGACCTGATCTAAGCCGATCTGGTTTAATTTCACCGATGGTCGAAGGGACTTGTTCTCGGATGAGCTACCTGGATTTTGCTGAGGGCCGTTTGAGACTTAATCCCAGCTGAATTTGAAGTAATTTGATATTTTCAGATCTATATTCTCATAAATTCAGATCTAGAGCGATCAGAGAATATAAATTTAAAAATAACTTTAGAAATGGAAACAGCAAATTTTTTGGGTATTACCCCTGAAATATCTCTTAAAAAGGAGTTAAAAGAGTATACTGCAGAGTAAAAGCACGTAAAAAAAAGAGAAATTTTCTTAAGAGATTTTTAAAATTTTCTTTTTCTCTCAAATTCTCTGGATTTTTTCGGTTTACAGATTTACTGAATATGTTTTGAACTGAGGGGCAGGGACCTATTTATAGGGTTCCTTTCCCATGTGAACATCACATGAGAAAGAAATCTTTTAATTAAATTTTTTTTTTTTTCAAAGTTGGTTGGCGTTGCCGACTTTAAAGTCGGCAACGCCAATTTTGACTTTTCTTCGTTTTTTTTTTTTTTTTGCTTCATTTACACTTCTTTCCGTCTTCAGTAAAATAAAAATAAAAATAAAAACAAAAGATAGATGGGCAAACAGTTTGCAATTTACGAATATCCAGAGACATGGCGATCGGTCGTCTTGAGCTTGTAGCCAAAACGAGCAAAAGACAATCCTTGACCTCCCCTCCATTCTTTTTTTTTTTTTTTAAAAACAATTAGTTTAAATTTAAGATATCTAAAAAAAAAAAAAAAAAAGTCATGGTAATGGGTCTCGATGATCATATATATATATATATATATATATGGAGAAAATTGCACGTACCATGACGCCGTAGGCAAATACTTGAATACCGTTATTGCCGAGAGAGGCAGCGGCGAGCTCAAGATTACCAAGATGACCAGAGAAGATCTGGGTAGACATTGACATGAAACAGCCGGCCAGGTAAACAAAAACAGCAGGTGCGGCTAAATGAAAAAGGAGCTTGGACTCAATCCATGTGGCTGCCCGGATACGTTTCAGGAGTGGGATTTGGGTATCAGATAGTATGCTTTCAAGCTCGCAGCTTGATTGATGTGCAGCGTTTGGCACTGTTTGTGACAATGGTGGAAAGGATTGCACCAACGGTTCTTGAAGACTTTCTGTAGGAGCTGCCATATCTGATTAACTGTCTCTTGGATATGGCCTGTGGGCAAAGTTTAGAACTACTTAATAAGGCGTGATGACGAGAAGGGGTGCGTGCTGAATTTTATAAGGTTCCAACTACAGTTAACGTGAGGTGCATAATCCCTGGCTCCACAAGGACCTCCCAAAGCGTAAGTAGATAACATGTAAATTGCTTTTCCCTTCTTTGATTGATGTGGTGAAATCGAGAGTGCAGAATCTTTTATTCTATGCTATTCTATTTAATTTTAACCTTTCTTTTCTATGAAAATTCTTCAGACTAATCACGCAGCTTGGCACTTGCACAATTGTTCCATTATTCAAGTTCTATATATTAGAGCAAGATAAGATTCTTCAGTACCAAATGATTACGCTTATGGTGTTCAAAAGAAGAGTAAAAGAGCAGATGTGCTTGTGGGCTATTCTTATTCGTTTAACAGATAGTTCAACCCACAATTATTTGTAGGAATTTGCCGTCTCATGGGGAAAATTCGCAATAATTGAGAAGAGAACGATGGTAGAAATTATTCCTAACTATTTTGGGTCATCAAAACGGAAAAGTAAAAATATATATTAACGATGCTCGATAAATTTATGAGTATATTATATTTATTTTAAAAAAAAGAGTTAAAATAATATTTTTTTTACGATATTTACTAATTTATAAAATTATGAATAAATTATACTCACTTTAAAAAAAATTAAAATAAAAATTTCTTTAACTACAGTAACACGAAATAGATATTAATATATTATGTTATTTTTTAAAAAGCTTTTTTAACATGATACAAAAAATAATTTTTACACATGAACGTACCAAACATTTCCTTCGCATTGCCCCTTGGTTGCGGGGACCACGCAGGCTACAATTAATGCGCATCCGTTGGCTAGCAGTGCAATCTTTCCATCCACGTTGGGAAGACAGTCGGAACGATATTACCTTCATTTAAATTAAGGGTTCGTTACGGATTGAAAAATATTTGTAATGTAATGAATTTTAAATTTTTTATAATTATATTAATAAAATATATAATAAAAAATATTATTTTTTGACTACATATATTGTTAATGTTGTTAGATAAATTATAATAATTATTATATTAAAAATATTTTTCTGATAATTTATCCTTTGATAATGCACTTTTTTTTTTATTAATTGACTGTCATCAATTTATTATGAGTATTTTAAAAGAAATATCATGAGACATACACAATCGATTTAATTATATTTAATTTTTTATTTATTATTTTAATTTAATATATTTTTTATTAATTTTTATAATTTAATAATACATATGACACATTACTGTACGTCTGTCACATGCGTCGCTGAGCATGGTCAGAGATGATGGTTTCTCATTTATTACGATAGGTAGTAAGATACAACATTAAAATAATAAATGAAGTGATTCACATGTAGCCTGAAGTTTTAATAAGAAAATGATTTGCACTAACGTTGCCGAGGGCGGCATAATTCGCGGTGGTTAAAATGAAACCATGATTTGGCGTTTTGCGATGACATTTATTGAGGCCACCGGTTCTAAAATAAATAATATAAGAGATAGCAGTATCTAATCAGTATCTTCCCATCTTTTGCAGTAAACTTGGACATCATATCTTTATTTGACCAAAAAAAACACATCATATCTTTAATTTGAAAATTTAAGTTCATGATTCACGCAAAAATAAATAAATTAGTTCTTAGCAAACGAATCCCCCGGACTAGCATGCACAATTATCAGATCCTTCGCAGCCAGTAAAACCGAAAACCCATGGTTCAAGCACAAAAGCAGCTGGATTGACTCATCAGATTGGTTTGTAATGTGATGCCACAAGAATGACCAAATCGTCAACTAATGCAGGGTTTTTATAAAAAAAAATTTATGAAAAGATATGTTTTCATTTATAAATGTATTAAAAATATAAATATTATTTGGCACTGGTACGTGGCGAGATAGAATGGACAAATTTTTAATCCAAGTGCTTTTAAACAAAATTAAATTTTAAATATACTTTGTATTACGCTTAAATATACTAATTTTATTATAAATATATTTATTATTATCCTAAATTTTAATTTTATTATATATATGCTAAATCGGTCCAGATGCTCTATGACCATATCGGCTGGCCATAGACTTTTTCTATCAAATAATATACTGTACACTTCATTTAACTTATATCATATCAACTTTATGAATTTTGACATCTAATACCGACCAAGTTAAGGGGTTGGGTCAGCTATCCATCGCTCCTTTTGAAATATTTTTTTTTTTCCGGTAGTGCTTCCGTTGCCTGGTTGGTTGGCCGAAAGGATGGTACGTAAAGGTTGCTCACGCTGTTTAATCGGCATGCAAAAGATGCTTTTTCCGTCCGATGATCCGTCTTTTGCTTTCTGCCACGTTTTGTCACTTTTGTGCTCCGGTTTTGCTCGACCTCAGTGCGGTGTAATGAGAGAGGGCAAAGTTTAATGGCCCGAGGGAAAATTTTTGAAAAATTATCTAAAATTATAATTAGTTATATTTATTATACAATTAATTATATTTATTATGTAATAAAAATATAAATAATTTTTTTATTTCATATAATTACACATATAATTAAAACAGTTATACAAAAAATCTAATCAGTTACATTTTAATAATTTTTTCAAAAAATTCTTTCGGCTATCTAATGGTATCCTATGTGAAATGGGCCTCGACAGAAACGTACTTTTTGGGTCGTTCGCACAACTTTATCAATGATTTGGTCATTGACAAAGTTACAATCAAGAAAAATTCAGTAGATACCTGTAAATAAAAATATAATAAATATAAAATAATTTAAATTATTAAAAAATATATTAAAATTTAAAAATAAATAAATAAATAAATGATATTAAATTAATTATATATTTATTTATACGTGTTTATATAAACAAATCCCACGAATCAATTATTTGGTCAAATGACAAAAACTCCTTGCTAAGTTCGCACGTGCAGGCCGAATGCTTTCGTCTATTACTTTATCACAAATCGCCATAGACACGTGACAGTAGCAGCTTACGTAACAGCGATTTGGTTACATTAAATAATTAGAAAAACAATAATGCACCCAAATCGGAGAAGCCATGTCCGCCATTCACCCTTTTAGCCTCCCTACTCTAAGGGGGTGCGGCTTCCACCCGTCTAGGGAGTCGCGTCCCCTAATGGGGTCATTTTTTGTTTTTTTATGGCGTAGGAGGAAAAGAAAACAAAATATGAGATTAGCTTTTGCATAATCCCAATAAAGTCGGTTTTGGAGAACATCTGCGTGATTAATTTGGTGTACGGAAGGGTTACTTTATAGATTTAGTTGGTCATAGGTCTAATATGATTGCAGAGTTCATGGGCATCTGGTAACAGTAAGGTTTAGAATATTACTGGGAGTTGCGCTACCATTTGGTTATTTTGGAATTTGATTCCCTTGAGGTTATACACTCATGGTTTATTTAGTTTGTTAAATTTGTTCGAGAAAAGAAAAGAATTAAAAGAAATGTCATCGTTACATCTCATTTTTTTACATTTTTTTTTAAAAATTTTTTAATCAAATTCAAACAGTATGATTTTCTCACAACTTTTTCTATTACAAATTATTATTTATTTTTCTTTTTCATTATTTTCTTTCTCACCGCTCTCTTATCAGTCTAAACAACTAAATTTTTTTAAAATTTTTTCTCTTACAAATTATTATTCATTTTTCTTTCTTATCATTTTTTTCTCACAATTTTTCATTAATTCAAATAATTTTATTTTCTCACAATTTTATTTTTCACAAATTTTTTTTTTCACAATTTTCCAACAATCCAAACATACCTTAAAAGTTCCAATCAGGTGGATACTTCACATCCGCTTGCTGTGCTGCTAAATGATATATATTTGTTGAGAGAGCGGTGCTGGGGATTGGCTTTCAGCATGTTTTAAGGGAAGAAATTAAATATACGTGCACAGGTGCATCGACCTTTTTTTTCAGAAAGGTGATTTTTCAAATTCCTTCACCCGATCTAAAGCATCTGCTAGACACCGACAAGAAAAAGATGGTTTATTGTTCTTGTTTTTTGTCTTTTTTTTTTTTTCCTTGTTCCATATGTACAAAAACAACAAAAAAGAAAAGACTTTCACACGCCAAGACCGCTTCTAGAAAGTGCCACACCAATTATACCAGCCCTCTGCAATGAATTGATTCCCACCAATTTCGCCAACGAGTGCAATGATTAACGCATGCCCAATTCACGTGCAGATTATATGTGTATGGTCGGGTTTCTTTCGTCTCTAGGACCACCCTGCACTATTTTTCCGATAAAATTTAATAAAAAATAGTTATAAAATAATTAAAAAATTATTTTTTAAAATTAAATTTTAAATATATTTAATGTTATCTTAAATACTTAGTATTATCATAAATATACTTAATATTATTCTAAATCTTAACTTAAAAAAATTTAAAATTATTTTATTTTGCTAAAAAAATTTCTACTACAACTATTTCTTAAATTCCCCAATTTTTATCCTTCCTAATTTGATAAAACTCGCCTACTTTAATTTGAACAAGATAGCGTTGAAACGTGTAGTTCGTTGAGCAATTATGAAGTAAAAGCCAAATCTTTGATTCTCCGTTTCGCAGGATACTAGTTTGACTCTTTTTGAGAAAAACAAACGGTCCTTTTTTGTTTTGGTTTTTCCTTTCTTCGTTATCTTCCTTCAACTAGTTTTTTTCCCTTGAGCTTAGTTTATAAACCATACAAAATAAACATATAAAATTGTCATACTAAAAGTACGAAATGTGATCATTTATTAATGAAATATAATAATATTAACAAAATATTAATTAATAAAATTAATTAATAAAATTAAAATTTAAAATTCAATAAATATTACTCTAAAATATAAAAATATAAATTCTACTTAATATGAGCTTTAAAAAATTCTAAAATAATAAATTTTTACAAAATATTAATATAATTATATTTTATTAGTAAACAATACACATTTATAAAATTGAGTGGGGCACATTGGTTAAGTTAGTAAGTGTAATTGCTAAGGATCCGTTTGGAAATATTGTCTATTTTTTTATTATTATTATTATTTTTAGTTTTTACTATTTATTGAATTTTTATATTTATCATTGTCAATTTTTATTTTTTCTATAAGAATAAAAAAGTAGATAGAGAAAGGATAGTGAGGGAAATGGTAAAAAGAGTATAAATAGAGAGAGAAAAAGGAGAGAGGAAGAGGATAGAGAGAGAATGAATAGAGAGAATGGTAGAGAGAGAAAAAATGATAGAAAGAGGGTAGAGAGAGAATGAGTAGAGAGAGTGAGAAAAAGGAGAGAGAATGTGGGTAGAGAGATAATGAGTAGAGAGAATGGTAGAGTGAGAAAAAAGAAAGAGTGTGTGGATAGAGAGAAAACAAGTATAGAGAATAGGAGAGAGAAAAAAAAGAGAGAGGGTAGAGAGAGAATGAGTAGAGAAAATGGTAGAGTGAGAAAAATGAGAGGGTGCGAGTAGAGAGAGAGAAAGAGAGAGAGAGGGCGGAGACAGAATGAGTAGAGAGAATAGTTAAGGGAGAATAAGGAGAGACAGAGAATGGGTAGAGCAAGAATGAGTAAAGAAAATGGTAAAGAGAAAAAAGGAGAGAAAGAGAGTAGAGAGAGAATGAGTAAAGAGAATGGTAGAGAGAGAATCAGTAGAGTGAATGGTTGAGAGAGAAAACAGAGAGAAAGGGTAGAGAAAGAATGAGTAGAAACAGAAAAATGTGAGAGAGAGGATAGAGCAGGAATGAGTAGAGAGAATGGTAAAAAGAGAATAAGGAGAGAGAGAGAGAGAGAATGAGTAGAGAGAATGATAGAGAGAGATAGGAGAGATAGGATAGAGAGAGAATAAGTAGAAAGACAAGTAGAAAGAGAAAAAGGAGAGAGAGAGGGGAGTCATAATAAGTAGAGAGAGAAAGAGTAGAGAGAGAAAAAATAGAGGGATAGAGAGAGAATGAGTAGAGAGAGATATGGTGAATAAGGTGGATTGAGAGAGAAAATGTTATAAGAGAAAGTATAAAAAAGAAAATGAAAAACAAATTAAGAAAATATCTTTTATTATTTTCTCAATTTATTTTTTTTAAAATGCTTTCAAGTTTTTAATAAAAAATAAAAACTATCACATACATGTTTTCTATTTTTTTGTGAAAAATAAACAAAAAAACAAAAAATTTAAACCATATTATACGCGCCCTAAGGACCCGTTTGGAGACGTTGTCAGTTTTTTATTTCTATTTTTTATTTTCTGTTTTTAGTTTTTACTGTTTGCTGAATTTTTGTATTTATTAATGTCAATTTTTTTATAAGAATAAAAAAATAGATAGAAAAAGGATAGCGAGAGAAATGGTAAAAAGAATATAAATATAGAGAGAAAAGGGGGGAAGAGAGAGAGAGAAAGAGGGTAGAGAGAATGAGGAGAGAGAGAAAAAAGAGAGAGAAAGAAGAAAGAGAATGAGTAGAGAGAATGATAGAAAGAGAAAGGATTGAGAAAGAATGAGTAAACATAATAGTAGAGAGAGAAAAATGAGAGTGAGAGGGTAGAGAGAGAATGAGAAGAGAGAGTGGTAAAACAAGAAAAGAGAGAGAGAGTTTGGGTAGAGAGAGAAAAAGGAGAGAGAGAGGGTAGAGAGATAATAGTAGAACGAGAAAAATGAGAGAGAATGTGGGTAGACAGAAAGGAGAGAGAATCTGGGTAGACAGAGAATGGTAGAGAGAAAAAAGAGAGAGAGAAAGAGAACAAGTAGAGAGAATGATAGAGCAAGAAAAAAAGAGAGAATGGTAGAGAGAGAAAAATGAGAGAGAGAGTGGGTATAGAGAGAATGAGTAGAGAGAATGGTTGAGGGAGAAAAAGGAGAGAGAGAGAGAGAGTGGGTAGAGGGAGAATTAGTAGAGAGAATGGTAGAAAGAGAAAAATGAAAAAGAGGGTAGAACAAGAATGAGTAGAGAGATAAAAGAGAGAGAGGGTAGAGAGAGAATGGTAGAGATAGAAAAAGGGGAGAGGGGGTAGAGAGAGAATGATAGAGATAAAAAAAGGAGAGAGAGGGTAGAGAGAGAATGAGTAGAGAGAGAGGGTAGAGAGAGAGAATGGTAGAGATAGAAAAGGGAGAGAGAATAAGTAGAGAGAGAAAGAGTGAGAAAAAAGACATAGAGGGATAGAGAGAGTATGAGTAAAGAGAGATATGGTAAACAGGATATATAGAAAAAGAAAATGTTGGAAGAGAAAGTGTAGAAAAAAAGTGAAAAACAAAATCGGAAAGTTAGTTTTTATTGTTTTCTCAATTTGTTTTTTTTTTTAAAACACTTTTAACTTTTCAACAAAAAACAGAAAACAAAATCAATACCAAACATATTTTCTGTTTTTTTGTGAAAAATAAACAGAAAACTAAAAATAAAATTTATTTCAAACGGACCCTAAACTTTTCTGTTTCTGTTTCTACTGCCTTGTGAAAGCAACGTTTCCAATAACATTATTTTAGTGCAGCGACGTGAGACCTACGTATGATCTCGCAAGACAAAGATGGATTAATTTATTATGTCCTTATGGACAAGAAAATTCATGCAATATTTCTATATAAAAATCCAGATTGTGATTATTTCTTCTCCAACACGATGTTTGGATTTTTTTTTTTTTGGGTTTTATGATGTTTGGATTTAAACTACCAATAAATCGGATATATCCAGATTTTATATACCTGTGACTTCATGGGAAAATAAATAAATAATTGAAAAATCATTGGAATTCTACTTTGTTATGTGGAATAAAACTAGGACTAGAAGCGAATGTGGATTCCAGTACATCCACAATTTTTGTATTAATGTCAATATTATACAAGCAATAAAAGCATCACATACTCGTTTATATATATATATATATTTCAAATGAAGAGTTTATAGAATTGAGTTTTTAAAAGCAGAATTTTAAAAAAAAAATTTCTTTTTTCTTTTATCTAGATTTTCAAAATGCATTTTAACTAAAAAGTTTAGCAATATATATGTAATGTAGACCCATCCGGATTATATCGAACACGAAAAAAAAAAATATATTTGCATTAGTAATTTTTCATGTAATGAAAGATATATATAGATAAATGCACGCGTATGAATATTTTTCAAATTAAGTTTGAATATTCTAGCAGTTACAATTAATTGTAATAAAAAGAATCTTTTTATGTAATGAATATAATAAAGAATCAATTATACAATAAATAGGAGATGAATGACTAAAGAAGTTTATAATTATTAAGATTAAACCTATATTTGATACTATGAAAAGATGAATAGGTCATTCAAATATTTCAAGAATATTAAAACTTGTGAAGAATGCGGAAATAATATATATTTTGTTTGTGTCCATATATTATTTTTATTGCTATGTTATATATGTACATACAAATTTACCTTCCCCGAAAAATTTTTTTGGATCCATTCCTACTTACCAGATAGAACCGGTTGAATTCCATTAAGCACAAGAGAAATGGCAAGAAATGGAGAGAGATCTGAGACGGCTGCGGCGACTACTTGGCCTCCAGTGAAAACATAGCTGATCACGTCTCGCAATCCCAGCAGTCAGCACTACCGTCGCCAATAAAACCGAAATGGAAAGAGAAAGCAAAGTCACCATCACCACAGAAAATGCGGCACACCTTGGATGGCCAGCCCCAAGTTCATTGCTCACCCTCACACTGCTTGTCACACAAGAGCGAGATCATTATCCTTATTTAATGTAATTGAGATTAAAACGAAAGTTATAAATTTGTTTTTATTTTCCTTGTAATAGCCTGGAAAAACGCAACCTTAAACTACAGGCAACACCAACAGATGCAACGGTAAAAAAAAACCGCTGCTTTGGAACCGCTGCCTAAGATCTTAAATGACATAGTGAAAGCTCTCACGCAGGAACTGCATATAACTTCTTTCCAACACAATGTATCTTCCGAAGCCATTTTTTTAAGTTCACAATTTAAGGGCTCGACATGATTGCATCATGGCATGCAAAATTGGACCATGTGTGCCTCGTATTCTCGTTGGTTTACAAAGTTCTTACAAAGATCATTAATTTTAGCATATAAACTGGAGACAAATAATATGTGTGTATCAAATCTTCTATCTGTATTTAATTGCAACGTTACAAAAACTATAACTAGAGATACGATTTCTCATGCACAATAAATTGGAAGGTGTCGAACTTGCTATTCTTTTTTTTTTTTTTTTGGGTGCTGTTAAATGGTCGAAAGAAATTTTTCGGAGAAATTTCTATAATACAATATACTAAATTTATTGTGCAACTCTATTAATTATAAGTGCAATTAAAAAAAATAAAAAAAATTACTATTTTTTCATTGCACAATGAATTCATATAAATTTGAACAATTTTCAACATGTTATATTCCGAAAATTCTTCTAAACACTTTTTTTCTGGTCATTATTTTTTTTTTCCTTTTCTTTCAGTATAACACACACATAATTATGCGCCTTACTCAAATTTATTTTAGCATTTTTTGTTTCAATAGGACCCGTTAAAATTTTATTTTCACTTACATTTAAAGTTGTGTTAATTTAACACACCTTTTATCAACATTATAAAAGATTAAGAAGAGATCGAAAAATAGCTAACCTTGCAGCTGCGTTGAACCCCGCTGAGATCATTAAAAACCAGCCCATTATTGTTAAGCTGCATTTATAAACAATCATGGAGCCAGTTAGAACACCCCATAATTTGGCAATTTCAATGGTCCATGTACCTAACACTACATGCCAAATAATACTCTCATAAATTAATTAATTTCTCGGCTGCTAATGCAACCATTTGTATGATTAACGAGCAAGAAATTGCTTCAAAACAAAAAAAAAAAATTTTGATTACCACATAGAGAGAGAATCCAAAGCCAATTCTGGGTCCTGCAGCAATCCGGCCAAAAGAACTAGAATCTCAAAGTACCACACCTCTAGGCAGAGCATCACAGCAGATGCAGCTGATAACTTGAAGAAATCCCACAACCCTGACAAGGCCTGCGCACTAAACCCAGTCCATGTGTATTTACACTTGCCAGTCCTGATAATATACAGCAACAGGGCCAGCACATTTATCCACCATGTCAGGCTCAACACCAACGACGCACCCAACAGCCCTAAGCCTATTTTGTACACTACGAGCCGAGTCAGTAAAAGATTTATACATAGCACGGCAATTGATATGTATGCCATGGGGCCCATTATGCCCTGTGCCCGTAAAAATTTTTGGATAGGAAAAAACACGACGTATGCAAATATTTGGGGTATGAGGCTATTATAGGTGTCAAAATGGGTCATCGGGTTGGATTTGAGTTGAGTCACTTCGGGTTCATGTCATTTCGGGTCGGGTTGCTTATGAGTCAAGTTATCTTTAGGTCATTTTGGGTTGGGTCACTTCGGGTTCGGGTCAACCCACAAGTTGGTCACGTCATCAAAAATGATGACGTGACATTTTTTATTAAAAATTTTAAAAATTTCAAAAATTTTACTAAAAATTCTTAAAAATCAAAAAAAATCATATGATTGAAAAAATAATTAAAAATTTTTTTTTTAAAATATTTTTAAAAATTAAAATAAAATTTAAAACTGTATAAAAAATCTCAAAATATTCTTAAAAAATTTATAATTAAGATTTATATTGAAAATAATATAATCTATACTTTTTATAATATAAAATATGTTAAATTTTTTCATTTTATTTTTTTGTTCCCTTAAAAAAAAATTTTGGGTCAAACGGGTCGGGTTAGGGTTGGGTCGGGTTTGACCCAAAGATTTTCGGATCATTCGGGTTCGGGTCATTTCGAGTTAGGCCATCCTTCAGGTCGAGTTCGGGTCGTATTTTTTCAAGCGGATTCAGGTCAACCCATCAGGTCGGGTCAGATTTTGATACCTCTAGAGGCCATAGACGAAAAGTGCTGCTGAGGAGGCAATTTCTGGTGATTGGCCAAGGAATATCAACATGGGTTCGGAAAAAATGTAGATTACAGTGAGAAGAATTCCCACTAGAGACAAGATGATGATTGACCTTTGAAGATATATGCCTAATATTTCATACTTCCCTGCGCCGTATGCTTGCCCACATAGTGTCTCCACTGCACTTCCCAGTCCCCACCGAGGAGTCAAAAAAAAGGAAAAAAGTTGCCCGATCAGTTTCAATTAGAGGATTTCTATTTTGATTCTTTTTTTTAAATAAATATAATTTATTTATAATTTTAAATTATACAATAAGTGAGATTAACTTAAATAAAAAAATTAAAATAATATTTGAATGATATTAGATTATGAGTTAATTTTACTCAAAAAAAATAAATAAAATTAGTAAGTATTGATAGATTAATGATATAAGTCTCATTATACGGATACGTTAAATGATGAACAGGAACAAAAATAGTATAATAGACCGATTGTTTTGTACAACTAAAGTTTATAACAAAAAATTGATAAAAAATACGTTTATTTTTATTACAAATATTAATCATCTGGTTATATAAATCAATTAATCAATTGTTATACATGTGTTCCTTATTTGTAATTTTCATGACCATGTATATTTTTCCTAATGATATTATTACTAGGGTGCAGTAAATTTTGAAGCTTGAAGAACAGGGAAAATTGAGAATGATTGAATAAAAACATATAATACACAGAAAAATGCCGAGTTGATCAGAGTTTGTCTAAAAAAATTGTTGTACCACATAGTAGATTTCATTTTTTGCATATGTAAAAATTAGAAAATGAGTACTCATTTGTAGTTAGTAAGTAATTGCTGGAAAAAAATTCTAATGCACCCATCATAATATAAGTTTTCATATATTATAAATACAAAGAAAAAGAAAAAATATAGAAATTTCTCATAATTTTATACCACATAATAAATAAAATTTATTTAAAATATAAAATAAATATATATATTTATATGATATAAAATCATGAAATTCATAAAACAATAAATAAAAATAACAAACATCATATAATACATACCATGATACCGTACGCAAAGACTTGAATGCCATTGTTGCCAAGTGAGACAGCAGCAAGCTCTAGATTACCCAAGTGGCCAGAGAAGATCTGAGTGGACATAGACACTAGATAGCCGATGAGACAAACAACAATCGCAGGAATAGAAAGGCGAACGAGGAGCCTCCATTCAGTTGTCGTTGCCAGTCTTAGGCGCTGTAAGAGTGGCAGACTGGCATCCGACAATATGCTCTCGAGCTCGCCGGTTGATGCATGTTCTGCATAGGGTCTAAGCATGGGTTGCTGGAGATCAGCTTCTTCTGTGAGTTCCATCAAAAAAGGCTCAAAGGTGGTGATTTGGACAATTAATGAGAGAGATAAATGTTAAGAATTTTTGTTAAATGATGAATAAGGAGAAGTAATTTAAAGGATCACAAGATGATCGAAGATGATTGATTGCTGGGGTTGCATGGTTCATCGAACAACACTGCCAGCTGCCTAGAAGTTATTTTTGGTACATCTGCCAGCTGCCTAGAAGTGAACTTTGACGTCTAGCTCCATGCGGAAAACGTTGGGCCAGTTATTGCTACCTAAAGGCCAAATTCTATCAATTTTCTCTTCCCCTTTTCTCTTTCATTGTCAATTATAAACAAGTAATTAATCACTAATTCAAATGATAATCGACCTTGTTAGTTAAGGTTGTAGTCGGAAATTCAACTCCTATTACACTCTTTCCTTTTCTCCTTTATATAGATTTAACCTTCTCCAATACGATAAAAAAAAAAAAAAGGGTAAACTAGTAGCTAATTCCCAAAAAAACTAATTAATTAGTCTCTTTTTTTATTTGTCATACCTGTTTAACTTTTTTGCTTGTTATAGATTAATTTTTCTCTTCACCATCAAATTATAGTTAAGGAAAAAGCAAGAAGATTCTGTTTATCGATTCATAGATATGAAAATAAATTAATGTTTTCATTTATGTTAGAAAACCAACCAATTACACTCTATATTGTAGGCTCCTTAGGAGCATTTCCAGCGACTTTGACCCAAATTTCATGAAGAATACTACTATATCTCTTAGTACTTGCAACATTAAGATTTATTATCTTTAACATGAAAATTTTGGAATTAGGATTTCATATTTTTAACATAAAAACTTGTAATCCTTATAGTATTAGGATTTTATTTTTTTAGTATAAAAATTAATAATATTGTTTACATTTGGATTTGATATCTTTAATATAAAAACTCTTAATCCTTATGATATTAAGATTTGGTATCTTTAATAAAAAAAGTTCCTAATCCTTATAATATTAAGATTTGATGTCTTTAATAAAAACTCATAATCCTGATAACATTAAGATTAATAATCCTTTTGGCATTAAAATTTGATATTTTTAATATAAAAATTCCTAATTCTTGTAGCATTAGAATTTGATATCTTTAATATAAACATTTATAATCAACATTAGAATTTCATATCTTTAATATAAAAACTCCTAATTCTTATAGCATTTGAATTTGGTATATACCTTTAATATAAAAGCTTGTGTTTATCAAAAAAATATAAAACCTATAATTCTCGTGACATTAGGATTTGATAATTTTAATATAAAGACACCTAAATGACATTAGAATTTGATATCTTCAATATAAAAATCTATAATCTTTTTGGCATTATGATATGATATTTTAATATAAAAACTCCTAATATTTATAGTATTAAGATTTGATATTTTTAATATAAAAACATTTATTATAGAAAAAAATTGACGAAGGATTTCAATATATTTTTTAATCTTAACTGTGAGTTTGTGAAATTATGATTTGATATCTTTAAAATAAAAACCCTATTATAGTATTTCTTATAACCCATTTCTTCTTTTTTTTTAAAAAAAAAAAGCAAGTTTCTAAAATTAGTAACCATCCCAATTTTAAATTTTGAAACATGAACTTGTTGTCCATCAAATTCTCAATGAAATTGAAATGTTAGGATTCCAAGGTCGTCAAGGAAAAAAAAAAAAGAGGACAGAAATATCTGGAGGGGAAAAACGCAATAATGATAAAAATGGCTGGAATGAAGAATTATGGACCACCAATGGCACATGCACCTGCTCTGGTGCCTATGCCCATATTAAAGCTCCAGAGAGATTAGGCGTTACTGCTGAAAAAAGTGATGGGAAGAAGAAAAGGAACAGAGTCCATTAAAGAAATGAAAAGGCCAAAAGACGCGCAATCCTAGACCTCAAAAAAAAAAAAAAAAGAAAGCGTACGCCAGTTGGCATGGTTGAAAATCCAGTTTTCCGACGGTAAAAAATCTACCATAATTTTTTTTTTTTGAAAATTAACCGTTGGAAATTTTTATTTATCTCAACATTAAGATCTCCGACAAAATCTACCACAATCAATTTTTCTATAACTAGCTGTTGGAAATCTTTATTAGTTTTCAAAACCATGATTTCTAGCGGCTAAAGATCTACTTACATTCATTCTCATTCTCCACGTTGGATAAGGATCTTCTCTTTCCAATATTAAATTTTCTTGGCATTAAACAAAGATTCGCATCTCTTTCAATATAAGAAAAATATCCATAAAAAAAATGTCCACTATCCATCCACATTTACTTTTTATTAAAATAAAAAAAAAATTGTACATAGGCCTATTACCATCCTGCGATGATCATCTCCGCTTTTCCCAAGGGTTGGACTGCAGAATTTCGACAACAGGAGGCCCAAATACAGTACTTCGGGCCTGTGCCCATGTATCGAAAGCCCCCACTGGTTAAGCAGCATGCTTCGGCCCACTGTACTCATTCTTATTGGGCCTTAAAGGGTAGTGTCTGCTCGAGTAAATTAGGCTCCAAAGATTCAGTTAGCATTGGCACCTCGCCATTTTGTTTCACAATTCATCTGTTGACTCGACACAATGGCCTTCTAGTTAATGCCCAAAACACAACACAAGGAGAGAGCTGTCTCCAGTCGCACTCCAAACCATTATTTTATTGTCCTATTTTCTTTCTTTTTTTTTTTTTTACAAAATTAAAATCTAGACATTGATGGGTATTAATTTAAAATTTAAAATTTAAAATATAAACTTGAATGACGTGCTAAAAACATATTTTTTTTTGTTCAACTTTTTATAAATTTAATATTATATTTTTAGTATTCCCTCTCGGTGCCCCAACCTCGAATACCAAACCTTTATATATATATATATATATATATAGTGCGCGCCCGCGTGCAGAACACCTGCAAAGGTGCTCACAGGTCCTTCGTATGAAAACACCAATTCCTATATATGACCCAAAAGATCCCACGAAGCTGCGAAACTAGTCCCACGGATCTAAAAACAAAAAATCAATCCTCATCGAGCTCACCATCATGCATCTCAAGAGCTAGCTGAGCAAGAAAGCTCCCATTAAATATAATCAACTGAGTGCAGTACACCTTTGCAGCTCCAACCAAAAAGAACCATAATGTGCCGTTGATATCGCTAAATATCTTTGGATTTTAAATAATAGAAAAAATATTTTTATTTACCTGTAATCAAATAATATTAATTTTTTAATTATCTCCCAACCATTTATTAAGATAACAGCTCTAATAATCAGACAAATAATGTTATATATGAGTTGATCAATTCTTAATATATGCCCTTTGAACTGACACCGTCGAGTTAAATGTGAAAAATAGCAGACGTTGGGGTCAAGTACTGAGTACATAACATTGGACGAACAAAACAAGAATCCATAAATTTCCAAAGGCCTATAACAAAGCATGTCAATGGCCTATAACAAAGCATGTCAATAGGTAAATGGTAAGTTGGCAACTAACTACATATTGCTTGCCATAAAAGCCACAAAAATAACATTTAATGCAGCTTGACATTTTTTGTCATTCCATTTAACCACAGAACAATAATGGCCCATTGCAAAAGAAATCAACAGGTGAAATTTCGAACAATGAATTACATATTACTTTCACCTTGACCAACAAAATTCTATTTTCCGGTAAAAACACGGGCACATGCACACAATTACACTGTAACTGTAATGGTTGTGCCTTGCCAGCACACCACTTGTGTCCGCCTGGAGAAGTTGGAAAAATGTATGTATCCCGTAGGACTTTTCATCCAATTATTAAAAAAAATTTATTCTCTTCTCATGTTTCCCTTCTTTGAATTTTCTCTAAATAATCTAACCTTTGCATGGTTTCCGATAGGAAAACTATAGACAAGTGGTGCTTCTTGTTAAGCTCCCGAAGAACTCAAACTGTCAAGGGTTGCCTCAGCCCTTGACAGTTCTAGACCAATAAGATCATCGGTGGTCATGTGGCTATAGGCCAGCCCCCACCGCCATGTCATTTGGATCAAGGGAGTCAGTTTCAAGAGTGGAAGGATCCACAATATTGTGCATAAGTGGGTAGTCCTGATAACTTGTCAACCTCTGTGTCAATACTTCAGGATCGGCTAGAGGGTCAGCATAAAACAGTTCTTTAGGTGGATTTTGGGTTGGGGTTGGGTTATTGGTTGTAAGTCTAGCTTGGGCCTTAATACGTTTCGTCTTGGGGTTTAGGTTAGAGCTGCGTTGGTTTGATGGGATTTAGGTCTACTTGGTTTGTTTGGGTTGGGTGGACAGTAGCATATGGTATTTGGGGTATTTGAGTGGGATAAGGCCCACTGCCATGAGGCCCAATGTTCTGGGTGAGAGTGGGGGTTAGGTCCATCACTTGGGGAAGTCTTTTAGATCTGGTCACCATGAGAGTATTAGGGTTAGAAGGGGGTGGTCGTAAGCCATTGCATTTGTCGGGATCAGAGTTCTCAAAGGTTGTTGGGTAGTGTAGTTTGTCTTTGGCAGTTGTCGGTGTTTGGGATTTGGGATGTTTGTTTCTATTTGGAAAATAAATTGGAAAACAAGGTGGATTAAGGTTGTCAGGAGTACCTATAAGGGAAAAGGCATTCATGGTTGAGGCAGAGTCCATGTGAGGTACAGTGTTTTGACATATCTGCAAGCTCTATTTTCTTAAGGGTTGACCCTTACGGCTCAAAGAATGAGATTGGGTAGTTGCTGAGGGCTTGGCGACATCAACTGGGTCTAATCGGAATCTTTCTGATGAACCTTCATTTGACATGCAAAGCAACGGTGGCTACATCCTAGCCGGGTGATCCTTGTCGTCGATGGAAGATCGACTTCTTCTAGTCTAGAGTTGGGCATCAACCTTCATGTGTGGCTTGAATGGTCTACTTCATTTAGTATTTGTTATAACAAAAAATGAGTTCTCTCTATTGGGACAAAGCCACTCGGAGTGACCCAAAATTTTGCATCAGAAGCATACCTCAGGTAATTTCTCATACTTCAACAAAATTCACTAAAATCCATTTTCACATGTCTTGTTAAATCCAACAATAAGCGGTTTGTCCACAGCAAATTGAATCATTCCAATCTTGACCTTCCTTTAAGATATGATCAGCTTTAACTAGCCTCGTAAAAAGATTTCCGATCAGCTTTGCATTGTCCCTTGTCATTTGGGTCAGTGGAAGTCCATGAACTTGGACCAATAGCAGTGATGTAGAAAGGTTGATCTCATCTAAGGCCATGTGGCATAGCCACTTTTTAATGATTAAGAGGTAACCTGCTGGCAACTAAGGAATTCTATTTAGGATTCTCTTTCGTTCTGCTGTGTTTTGGAAGTAAAAAAGAAAAGTATTCAGTTTCAGCATCTTAACTTCCAGATCTCCCTTGAGTGCCCATGCCCTCCAGAGAGTATCACGGACTAGGTTGCAACCGAATGATTTGTCTGAAACGACTTTCTCAATCAAAATAGATTTTAAGACTATCTCTGCAACGTTCCAATTATCTTGGAGGCACAGAACTACATCCCCCTCCTTGGGTTCCATTGAATCCATTGGTAGGAAATGCAATCTATAGGGCTTGTGGGTTCTCTGTGCTGCAAGAATTATCAACTTAAGTTACTCCTTAAGGATTCGGCGAAATGCTAAATCAGCTAAGTTGATTTGAAACTATTCAGACTACCAAGAGTAAGACAATGGTAGGGAAGTAAGGTATTTTTAGAGGAAGAAGGATTGAGTATGAAGCGGTGTTGGAATATAGAGGACTTAGTAAGATGGTACTTATAGGCTAGGGGTTAGAGTGTGTGTGGTTTCAGACTAGGTGAGGGGATAGATGGTGATAGTAGGTTGTAGGGATGGATGCTTGAAGAAAGTTGGTAATGGGGTTTGGTGATGAGCTTCTTTACTAGGTGATTAAACTAAGAATAGGACGGTTCAAATATCAATTGTTGATATCATGATATGTGTATGAAAGAATTAAACTCCAAATATACTTAAGATGTGCAATTTTAGTTCTCCAAAAGCGGTTCTTTCTTGTCCTGCCATTTTTTTTTTTGACCGAAGGGAAATGTTGCATTAATAAAATTCGATTTCATACTTATCTCTGACACGAGAGTGTCAGAAAGACCTACACACCGTAAGAATACAAGATAGTCAAAATGGCTTACACATGACATAGTCAAAAAGACCATTGACTAACTTGACACACGACCTGTTTAGATGAAATCTCCTAATAGCAAAAAAAACTGAAATAAGATTAGTCCTGCCATTTACATAACCTTTCCATCGCATGTTCCACCTGCAATTTTATTTCAAGCAAAGCAAGCATACTCATACGCGTTATACATATGTATTTGGGCATAGAGAAGCAAGCAAAGAAGAAACAATATAGTTTCTGACCTCTTTACTCCAATCCGTCCTAAAGGTGACCCACGTCAAAATGAAGGTTTGCATTGCCGTGCCACCGATCATTCCTGACCATATCCCCTTCATAGTACATAGAACTCACATATTGGTGTAGCCCAGAAAAAAACAAAGAAAAGAAAAGAAAAGGGAGGAGCAAATTCTACCATTCGGGTATATATTGTTCAATGAACTCGTCGCTTGTCATGATTTCTAGACTTGGTTAAATAATTTCACGATGCAAATAGCCATACAACAAACAATAATTTGTTACGTACCTTTGCACCCAAATTGTAGTAGAAACCAAGAAATGCACCCAATGGGATCCCAACCACGTAGTAACAGCACACGTTAACATAAGCAACAAAAGCTTGCCATCCACAACCAACAGCAACTCCTTCATCACGTTCAATTCACATGTATTTGTTCAAATAAAAGAGTGATATATCAAACAACTTAGTGATTTTCTTTGATCATAAAAGCACATATCTTACAATAACGTTAAGAGTGTGGTTTCATGGACAGAAAAAGTGACTTGGAGGAGATCCAAAGATGAGCTGGAATGTGAACCTCGTACATTAAAAAGCAATTCTTTTTTGAATTTTTAATTTTTGCCACCAAAAAAACTCTAATTTGTTTTTTTGAAAAAATTAATTTAGTGGATCCCGCTCATTAATTCACTTTGACTCTCTTCTCTTATTTCTTTGCTTGCCAACTTTTTTTGCTAATGTTAAATTCCCCAACCATCTCAATTTGGCTAACCATTCTTACAAGCATGGACGGACTTAGAAATTGCCCCCCTTGCCTCCCACAATATATATAAATATTAAGTTAGTTTTTATAATTGTCCTCCCTAAATTTTTGTAATGCCCCACTCTTTCTCAAAGTTGTCCTGTTTTTTCATCATCTTTTTCTTTTGAAGTTGTTTTGATAAATTTTGTCCTCCTCTAAATTTCATTTCATTATAAGTCAACACTTTCTAAAAAAGTCTTAAACCTTTATTTATTTATAAAAATTACTTTGCTAGTTATAATATAAGCAAAAACTTATTCTATTCACACAATTTTATCCACTTAAATATTTTTATAGCAAATTGAGAGTTAAAGTATGGATAATTGTTCATTGTTCATGTACTAATATTTTAGATTTGAAAGAAATTAGTAATTTTTCATGTAATGAACCAAATATAGACAGACCCACACGTGTGAATATATTTGAAATTAGGTTTGATTTTAGCAATTACAATTAACTACAATGGAAAGAATTTTTTTATGTAATAAATATTATAAAGAATTGATTATACAATACAGAAGAGATGAATGACTAAACAATTTTACTGTTATTAGAATTAAACATATATTTGATACTATGTAACGATGAATAGGAGATTCAAAGATTTCAAGACTATAAAAACTTGTAAAACAATGCAGGAATAATTTATTGTTTGTTTGTGTACGTACATATATTATTTTTACTGCTATGTTATATATGTACATATAAATTTACCTCCCCTGAAAAAATATTTGGATCCATTCCTACTTACCAGATAGAACCGGTTGAATTCCATTAAGCACAAGAGAAATGGCAAGAAATGGAGAGAGATCTGAGACGGCTGCGGCGACTACTTGGCCTCCAGTGAAAACATAGCTGATCACGTCGCGCAATCCCAGCACTACCGTCGCCAATAAAACCGAAATGGAAAGAGAAAGCAAAGTCACCATCACCGCAGAAAATGCCGCACACCTTGGATGGCCAGCCCCAAGTTCGTTGCTCACTCTCACACTGCTTGTAACACAAGAGCGAGATCATTTTGTTTATATAATGGGCTTGGGATTAAACCGAAAGTAAGAAAGCTCTATGTACATAGGAACTATATATAACTGTTTTTCCAACACAACATATCTTCCGAATCCATTTTTTTAAGTTCGCAATTTAAGGGCTTCGCATGATTGCATCATAGCTTACAAACTTGGACCATGTGTGTCTCGTACTCTCGTTTATTTACAAAGTTCTTACAAAGATTATTCATTTTTGTGTACATTTAATTGCAATCTGTAAATAGAGATATAATTTATCATACACAACAAATTAGAAGGTACAATATTTACTAATTTTATTCACTCTTTTTTTAATATAAAACACATATAATTGTAGATCGCACTTAAGTTTATTTTAATGTTTTTTATTTCAACTAGACCATATTAAAAGTACATTTAAAATTGAGTTAACTTAATACATCTTCTTTTACCAATATTATAAAAGATTAAGAAGAGATAGAAAATTAGCTAACCTTGCAGCTGCGTTGAACCCCGCTGAGATCATAAAAAACCAGCCCATTATTGTTAAGCTGCATTTATAAACAATCAAGGAACCAGTTAGAACAACCCATAATTTGGCAATTTCAATTGACCAAAAAAATATAATTTGGCAATTTCAGTGGTACACGTACCTAACACTATCGGAAAGGAAGAAGAAGAAAGAATATGTATGATCTGGCAGTGAACACCACGTGCCAAATAATACTCTCATTAATTAATTTCTAGACTGTACGGAAACACGTGAGCCTAAGGATTAAGAATTTAAACTGGATAGATTTAAATAAGTAACAAACTCATGTACTTGATATCACATTTCAATTCACAATTTTAAAAAATTGAGTTTATGAGTTATTTTCATTTATGAAGTACTTACTCTTTTCTTTCTTTTAAATATTTAAAATAATAATTCACACGTTACACTATTCGTACGATTGACGAGCAAGAAATTGGTTAAAAACAAAAAAATTTTGATTACCAAATAGAGAGCGAATCCAAAGCCAATTCTGGGTTCTGCAGCAATCCGGCCAACAGAACTAGAATCTCAAAGTACCAAACCTCTAGGCAGAGCATCACAGCAGATGCAGCTGATAACTTGAAGAAATCCCACAACCCTGACAAAGCCTGCGCACTAAACCCAGTCCATGTATATTTACACTTGTCAGTCCTGATTATATACAGCAACAGAGCCACCGCATTTATCCACCAGGTCAGGCTCAACACCAACGACGCACCCAACAGCCCTAAGCCTATTTTGTACACTACTAGCCAACTCAGCAATAGATTTATGCATAGCGTGGCAATTGATATGTATGCCATGGGGCCCATTATGCCTTGTGCTTGCAAAAATTTTTGGACAGGAAAATAGACGGCGTATGCAAATATTTGGGGGATGAGGCCATAGACGAAAAGTGCTGCTGAGGAGGCAATTTCTGGAGATTGGCCAACAAATATCAAAATGGGTTTGGAAAAAATGTAGATTACAGTGAGAAGAATTCCCACTAGAGACAGGATGATGATTGACCTTTGAAGATATATGCCTAATATTTCATACTTCCCTGCGCCGTATGCTTGCCCACATAGTGTCTCCACAGCACTTCCCAGTCCCCACTGTGGAGTCATTACTCCCCAAAAAAAAAGAGTGCCCAGTCAGTTTTAAGACTAATGATGATATTATTACTAGGTGCAGTAAATTTTGAAAGCTTGATGACCAGGGAAAATTGAAAATGATTGGATAGAAACATATAATACACAGAAAAATGCCAAGTTGATCGAAGTCTACAAAAATTGTTGAACTTCGCCGGAAAAAAAAAGCTCATTTGCAGGCCCAGACCAATGCAATTGTAACCTTTTCTGGCATTAATCAATAGCAAAATTAATAAAGGCCACAAATAGGAGGAGACAAGAGAATGACACATAAATTTTCATTTGAATTTTACTAGTGACAGTTAATTTACCTTTTTTTTTATAGTCATTCATATATAGTATATATTGATTAATTATCAAAAAATTAAAAGTCAAATATATTACAAATTTATCATTAAAAAGTATTGATATATTAATTTTTTATTAGTAATTGTTAAAGGTAAAGTAAAATGTGACTATTACAATAAACTCCTCTACATTTTTCTGCAACAAGTCTCTTTCCCCTAGAGTCTCCTATGCATTCTTTCATTCTTCAAAAAGAGACAGTAATTACAAGCACTCTTGGAGTTTCTCAAATATATCCTTGTAATCAGGATATAACTCCATAATAGATTGCACACCTTACCATGCATTGCAATACATATGAACTATATATGAATAAACCTAAAGCAAGGTCCCATATATCATCCTGGAACACTAAATTTTCACCGATAAAGGGGTGTCAGCAATCAAACCATTATCTTGTCCTTGTAACTGATATCATATACTAGATCTTATTTTTTGCAGCTACCAATTAGAAAACGAGCACTCGTTGTAGTTAGTGAAATAATCGCTCGTGAAAATTCTAATGGACCTATCATAATATAAGTTTTCGCATATTATAATAAGACCGCAGATTTGGATTCACAGCCATACGTAGCAACAAAGTGTAATCAATCGTCAATTTAGTGTAATTATATTGATAAAATGTGACACAATTAAACTAAAATATAAAATTAGATATGTGTTGCCATAAAATTTAAAGTGTAAATCTGATATGTGCTAAAAAAAAATATTTTCTTCAAAAAAATGTTTTCTTAAAATAAAAATTTATACAAAAAATTATTAATATAATTATATTTTATTAATAACTAGCTACATTATGTTATTCTCGTTTAGCTGCACAATAAGACTGCACACTGTACTCCACAAAATTTTCCCCAATAATTAATACAAAACATACCATGATACCGTACGCAAAGACTTGGATGCCATTGTTGCCAAGTGAGACAGCAGCCAGCTCTAGATTACCCAAGTGGCCGGAGAAGATCTGAGTGGACATAGACACTAGATAGCCGATGAGACAAACAAGGATTGCAGGGACAGAAAGGCGAACGAGGAGCCTCCATTCAGTTGTCGTTGCCAGTCTTAGGCGCTGTAAGAGTGGCAGACTGGCATCCGACAATATGCTCTCGAGCTCGCCGGTTGATGCATGTTCTGCATAGGGTCTAAGCATGGGTTGTTGGAAATCAGCTTCTTCTGTAAGTTCCATCAAAAAAAGGCTCAAAGGTGGTGATTTGGAAAATTAGTCAGAGAGATAAATGTCAAGAATTTCTGTTGAATGATGAATTAAAAGATGTAATTTAAAGGATCACAAGATGATCGAAGATGGTTGATTGCCGGGGTTGCATGTATACTTCATCAAACGAGGCTGCCAGCTGCCCAGAAGTTCTTTGTTTTTTTTTCTTACGTCTGCCAGCTGCCTAGAAGTGACCTTTGACATCTCGCTCCATGCTGAAAACGTTGGGCCAATTATGTCCCCTAAAGGCCAAATGGCCCAAATCCTATCATTTTCTCTTCCCCTTTTAAACTAGTAATTCATGATCCTCAACATTAGTTTAGTCAAAAGTATCTTATGGATCTTTCAACTTAATGGTAATTATTTATTTCAGTCAAAAAAATAATAATAATTCATGACCCTCAACATTAGTTTAATTAGTTGTCGTCTTTGTTGGCCATAAGTGTGGCCAAAAATTCGACTTTCATTACACTTTTTTTTTTTTTTACATAAATATAACCCTCTCTAAAATATTTTTTAGAAAATAAACTAATAAACTAGTAATTAATTCCCAAAAAAACTAATTAATTAGTCTCTTTTTAACTTTTTGCTTCTCATGTATGAATTTCTCTCTTCATCATCAAATTATAGTAAGGAAAACGCAAGAAGATCCTGTGTATCAATTAATAGATATGAAAATAAATTAATGTTTTCGTTTGTGTTATAAAATCAACCAATTACACTCTATATTGCAGACTCCTCAAGAGCATTTCCAGCGACTTTGACCCAAATTTCATGAAGAATACTAACATATTTCTTAATCCTTGTAACATTAAGATTTATTATCTTTAATATGAAAATGTCGGTATTAAGATTTAATATTTTTAATATAAAAACTCTTAATCCTTATATTAGTAGAATTTGATTTTAATATAAAAATTCATATCCTTTTGGTATGGGGATTTGATATCTTTAATATAAAATTTCTTAATCCTTGTAGCATTAGGATTTAATATCTTTAATATAAAAATTTTTAATTCTTGTAGCAATATTAGAATTTAATATCGTTAATACAAAAACTTATAATCTTCGTAGCATTAAGATTTGATATCTTTAATATAAAGACTTTTAATTCTTATGACATTAGGATTTGATATTTTTAATATAAAGACTCCTAATTCTTGTAGCATTAAGAATTGGTATTTTTAATACAAAAACTTTTATTACTAAAAAAATAATGAAGGATTTCAATATATCTCCTAATCTTAACTGTGAGATTAAGATCTGATATCTTTAAAGTAAAAACTCTATTATAGTATTCCTCATAACTTGTCTCTTAACAAAAAAAAAGAGCTAGTTTCTAAAATTAGTAACCATCCCAATTTTAAATTTTGAAACATGAAGGTGTTTCATATCAAATTCCCAATGAAATAAAAAATGGGATAACCAATTTTTTAAAGCTAAACATTTATGATTTTTTCTATTTGAAGTCTAAACTTTTTAAATTTTTTATTTAAAATCTAAATTTTTATTTTTATTTCTATTCAAGTCCTTTTATATAATTTACCGTTAACTTTTCCGTTAGATCTAACGGAAACAAGATTAAAATTAACAGTAAGAACTTGAATAGAACAAAAAAAAATAAAAGTTTAGATCTTAAATAAAAAATTTAAAAAATTTAGATCTCAAATAAAAAAAATTACAAAATTATTGACGTAAAAAGTTGATTAGCGCAATTAAAAATGTTAGGATTCCAAAATCATCAAGGCAGCAATGATGAAAATGGCTGGAATTTGCAGAATTATGGACCACCAATGGCCCATGCACTTGCTTTCGTGTCCACCCCCATATTAAAGCCATAGAGACACTAGGCGTTATCGCTGAAAAAGGCGATGGGAAGAATAAAAGGAGCGGAGCCCATTAAAGAATTGAAAAGGCACAAAGGTGCGCATTACTTAAGCGTAAGCCAGTGGGCATAGTTGGAAATCAGGTTTTCCGACGGTAAAAAATCGGCCCTAATTATTGTTCCCCATAATTAACCGTTGAAAATCTTTATTTATCTCAAAATCAAGATCTCCGAAAAAATCTACCATAATTAATTTTTCTATAACTAGCCGTTGGAAATCTTTATTCGTTTTCAAAATCATGATTTCCAACGGCTAAAGATCTACTTGCATTCATGCTTATTCTCCACGTTGGATAAGGATCCTATCTTTCATATTTTAAATTTTCTTGGCATTCAATATAAAAGAAACATCCATTTAAAAAAAATGTCCAATTTTTTAAAAGTCTACTATAATCTTTCCAAAAAAAGAAAAAACACTCTACAGACCCAGAAAAAAAAAATCAAGCAGTTGAAAATCTGCCGAAATTTTTTTTTTGTTGAAAAATCCACCATAATCTTAAAATATTATTCTTCTCACTAAGCCAGGATTCATATTTTCTAATATAAACTCTTTTTTTTTTTTTTGAGAACTTTCTGTTCACGGAACAAGGATTCATAATTTTTAAAAATTTAGAATAAAAATTTCAAACCAGTCAAATTTAGACTATAATTTTTTTTTCTTTTATTCAATATTAATGTTTCCCAAGATTTGTGAGAAGTAGATATTTCCACTAAATATCCACATTTCCTTTTTGGTATAAAAAAAACTAAATATTATTTCTCTTTTATACAAAATTAACAACTAGTTATAGATAAGTGTTATTTGATAATTTAAAGTGAAAATCTTGAATAATATGCACTAAAAGAAATTCATAATTTTTTTTTTGTAAAAAATATTAATATTATATTTTCTGCATGTACTCTCTCTTTTTTTCAATGCATATATATGCAGACCACATGCGAAGGTGCTCAGTTCTCACAGGTCGTTTGTATTAATACAGGCCTATTTGGTAATATTGTTAGAAAACCGTACTGTAAATAAAAATTTTGTGATTAAAAGTATTGAGAATAAAAATGTTGTTATTTAAAGTTGTATAATATTTGATAAAAATGATGAAATTACTTCAAAAAAATTAAATTTAATTTTGTTTGTTTGGTAAAATTATTGTTAGAACAGCTGTTAGTATATAAAATGACTATTAAAGACATGATTATTTTATTTTAATTTTAAAATTTTTATATATTTGACAATACTTAATTTAATAGTTGAGAGCATGTTGATTTTTGTATTTTAATTTGAATTTTTCCTCTAAATCTATATTTTTATTTTCTTTGCTAGTGAATTGAAGAAAAAATTTTCATTGTAAGTTTGTGAAACATAAAAATGTTGAATGTAATATAAAGAAGAATATTATCAATTTAAAAAAAATAATGTCAAAAAAATCAAAATATAAAAGAAAAAAATGTAGTTTGCGTAACGTGGTGAAAACATCAATTTTCGCAATCCAAATCATGTTTACCGCAATATCCCAGAGATAGCCTTGATTGGATTTGGGATTTTCCCAAATCACGAAATTGAAGGAGAGATTTTTATAAATAAAAAAAAAAAAAAAAGATATAAGGTTCTTTTAATATGAGAATTGTAGTTATGTAAAGTATATCTTGAAATTGTGAAGATATCTGTTATTTTGAAATTTTGAGTTAAATAAAAATTTACAACAATAATAAATTTTCCCCTCTTATATAATGACAATCCTAACAAATCTTATGGATTGTGAAGGTTATTTTTATCCACTCAATAAAAAAAAATATAGTGTAGTCATTGAGTTGTAGAAAAGTATTTTTTTTGTGCTTTTTTAAAACCATAATTTGGATAACATCAGCGGCTGCAAAACGTAATTTAAAATTAATAACCAAATATCGTAAAAATTATTTTTGAATTTCAAACACAGTTTCTGCACCTAAGTCCAACCACATTACCAAACATACCTTACATCAACTCCAATACGTGACCCAAAGGATCCGACGAAGCTGCGAAACAAGTCCCACATATCTAAAAGCCAAAAATCAAACCTCGTAGAAACTCACCATGCATCTCAAGAACTTGGCCAAGCAAGAAAGCTCCCATTGGATATGATCAACCAAGGAGGGTACAGCTTTGCAGCTCCAACCAAAAAGAACCATAATGTGTCATTGATGTCAGTAAATGTCTTTGGATTTTAATTAATAGAATGGATATTTTTATTCACCTGTAATCAAATAATATTCATTTTTTCTATTATCCTCCAACCATTTATCGAGACAGCCAAATTAATAATCAGACATGCTATACATGAGTTTATCAATTCTTAATATAATCCCCTTTCAGCTGACACCGTCGAAGTAAATGTGAAAGATAGCAGACGTTGAGGTAAAGTATTGAGTACACATAACATTGGACGAACAAAACAAGAATCCATAAAGTTCCAAAGACACATAACAAAGCATGTTAATAGGTAAATGGTAAGTAGGCAACTAACTACATATTGCTTGCCATAAAAGCCACGAAAATAACATTAAATGCAGCTTGAACTTTTTCATTATTTAATTTAACCACAAAACAATAATGGCCCATTACAAAAGAAATCAATGGTAAAACTTCGAACAATGAAATGCACGTCGCTTTCACCTTTACCAACAAAATTCTATTTTCTGGTAAAGACAGGCATATGCAAACGATTACACTGTAGCTGTAACGGTTGTGCATTGCCAGCACACCACTCGTGTCCGCCCGGAGAAGTTTGAAAAATGTATGTATCCCATAGAAGGACTTTTCATCCTGTTATTAAAAAATTTTTATTCCCTTCTCATGTTTCACAATTGAAAGTTCTCACTGGATGGAGGAAGACTGTTGGCTGAAAATTTATTCACTCTTTCCTCAGGTTACGGATAACATAAGGAAGAATGCCTCCATGGTTGAAGTAAGCCAATTCCACCTGCAATTGCAATCAGAGTTTTTAAAAGGATTAGAGAGAGAAAAAGAAAGTCCTATGCCAGGATGTGCCCGCTAAATATGAACGTTATTTGGGAAGTATAACTGATCAACTGAGCAAATAGCTCTGCTGTAAACCAACAATCAATGCTGAGCAAAAAGTATAAGAGACCAAATCAAGACACAAAGACTCAGGAAAACCTTTAATAGAATGTAAGTCGTTCTGAAGCATTTTCTTAGTGCCTGTGTCATCATAATAATTTGGCAGACCGCACATATATATATCTATATCAGTAAGAAGCTGCTCCTTTTGTAAATTGCACTAATCAACTAATATACTCTGATCTCTACTGTAACAACAGGGGCAAGTTTGATTCAGGTGCCCAAGGAGAGCTAAAAGGCTTGTTCGGACACAATAGCTGTAACATAATGATCCGAATCTTTGGAAGATATCTCCTGACTAATAGTGAACTGATAGTATCCCTAAACTGCACGATCATATACTGTGCTTAGCAGGTCTTTGGTATTACACGTTCATTTTAATTCACTAATTTCCAGGGAATGAAGTCTAACACACATAAATTACAACAATTTCAATCATCGAGCTAAAAAAGACAGTTGAGTACCTCAGTGTCAAACCGCACGGTACAAGTGAAAGATTTTCCAATGTCAGTTGTGACAGTAACATCTTGGCCAGGCCTTATCTCACTGATATTGCTTGGAAGATCAATAGTATACCGCTCGTGACCAGTCAACCCCAGTGTGTCTGCATCCTGGCCAGGCTTGAAACAAAGTGGAACAATCCCCATTCCAACCAAATTGCTACGGTGAATCCTCTCAAAACTTTTGGCAATCACTGCTTTAACTCCCTGTAACAAATCAACTCAAGTGACGAGACCATTTCTGTCCTGGGGAATGTGGGTACTTCCTACTTAGAACCTATTTCTCCCTTTCTTTTCCAATGTGGGATATCTCATCATAAATACACTCACACTTGCAATCCCAACAATGTGTCAACCAAAACAGAATGAAAATTGAAACCGGGAAAGTGGCAACATAATAAAGCAGCTCAACATAAAGACTCACCAATAACATTGGACCCTTAGCAGCCCAATCTCTGGAGCTTCCACTTCCATACTCGGCTCCAGCCAAAACGATGGTGTCCTGTCCTGCGGTCTTATATTTCTGAAATGGTATGTCAAACACAAGAGTTTGTTATTGGCTACATATATTTGCAGACTAGAAAATACAATGTTGTAGCATCATAAATTACAGCAAATAATTTCACAGTAGCAAGACCATATGATGTTATGGCAGTTGATTGATAATCCAATTCAGATTATGATTGCAGCAACTCACAATGACCATGCCTTTTCGGTACACTATTGTTGAATAATTGATTTGATCCATCAAAATAATTGTTCCAAAAAAAAAGCAACTCTAAAAGAAGGGAGCCATATTTCGCACATTTGAACAGAGCAACCGATGCATTATCTATGCACACCTAGGTTCGTTCTAACCCAACAAAGGCACCACAAATTGATCCTGTTTCCAAGCACAGAACCATTTAAGGAAAGAAATTATCAGGATGAACAAACTTGCAAGGATTTAGAACCAACAACTTACCATCGCGGCATCATATACAGACAGTTTTTCTCCTGTAGGAATGTGGATCGTCTTCGGGCCCACTTCCCCATTTAAAAGTTTGTTTACGAGTCGAATGTTCGCAAAAGTTCCCCTAGCCATCACTTCATCATTCCCACGACGACTTCCATAAGAGTTGAAGTCCTTACGATCGACACCTCGCTCAAGGAGGAATTTTGCAGCAGGACTGTCTTTGTGAATACTTCCAGCTGGTGAAATATGATCAGTTGTAATACTATCACCAAAGTTCAGCAAACAGTAGGCATCTTTCACTCCATGGGCACCAGGAGGATCTAGGGTCATGTTCTTGAAGTATGGAGGCTCATGAATGTAAGTTGAATTAGGGTCCCATGAGTATGAGCTGTTAACTGGTACTGTCAGTTGATTCCACATGGGATTGCCCTTTGTTATAGCCTCATAAGTACTTTTGAACATGTCAGGCAGCACACTGGATTGAACAACCTAAAAGAGTATAAAACCCACGTAATTTCTCTCATAACAATAACTATATATCTAATCACCAACCTACATCATATAACATGCATACTTGAAAATGTATACCTCTGCTATTTCTTCCGTTGATGGCCAGATATCCTTAAAATAAACACTCTTACCATCTTTGCCTGTTCCAATTGGCTCCTTATCGAAGTCAATGTCAACCTGGAAAATGATTGCATACACAATGCATGAGTGAAATTAATTTTAAAAAAAAACAAGAGTATTGCAGCAATAATAATGAAAAATTATAGTTATAAAGAGAACAAGTCACATAGTGTTTCTCATAGAATTAGGATATGACAGAACTTAGCAGCATTTTGCCTAAACCAGTCAACAATCGTGTTTGAGTAAATTAATCATTACTGCACTGAATAAACTTCATAATGCTCCTATCACCACAGGGACAGAAGAAATGGAAAAATGCATGCACACCGTGCCAGCAAGGGCATATGCAACCACTAAAGGAGGTGAAGCAAGGTAGTTGGCTCTTGTTAGGGGGTGAACCCGGCCCTCAAAGTTCCGATTACCAGAAAGCACAGCTGCTGCAACAATATCTGGAATCAAAAAAACAAGACAATCAAACACTATTGACAAAAGAACACATCAGTCGAAGAAAAAAAGGATCAAACCACCTGGTTAAACATCAATGATTCAATAAATGAACTCATCGAAGTACAATTTATAAGATATCATAATTCCCCTTTGTAACACATGAAAAAGAATTTAAGATTACCATTTTCAGAAATAGCAGAAGCAACTGATTCATCCAATTCCCCAGAGTTACCAATGCATGTAGTGCAGCCATATCCAACAATGTGGAAGCCCTGCTCATTTAAATATTTTTGCAGGCCACTGCACCAAGAAAAACACAGTTGAATTTCTTGTCATGGCCATAGAGAAGCACAAAGGAAATCATTATATCACCAAGGTTTGAGCTTAAGTAATCAACAATTACAAAAAATACCTCTGGTGTAAATATTTGGTAACAACTCCAGAACCTGGGGCAAGACTTGTCTTTATCCATGGCTTGACCTGGTCAACAAATTTTTGAGCAATAATTTAAAAGTGGCAGAAGCCTCAAATAGTGAGGATTCCTACAGATGAAAGTGAGAACCAACTAAATTCTCCCTGTCAAATGAAAGATACAGAGTGTAGCACATATTTATGTTTCCACGTTGAGGGGTGGGGTGGGGGGATGCAAGGTATTGAAAACCATATTCACCAATATGATCATGCCCCAACCTGCAAACCATGTTCACAAGCCTTCTTTGCAACAAGAGCAGCCCCAAGCATGACACTGGGATTTGATGTATTGGTGCAGCTGGTGATTGCAGCAATCACAACACTACCATGATTCAGCTCTGCTGGCTGTCCATGGAATGAGAACTTTGCTACTTTGTTCTGTGCCTCTTTTGGTATTGCAAAGCCCTGCGTTATCATAAAACATTATAAATTTATAATCTAGAAACAAGCAGGGATAAGGGCACAATTATGTCGCTAACTTTTTGAATTCATCAAGTTGACAAGTTTTAATCAAGTAAACAATTTTCAATGAAATAGGTTATTTTACATAGCCCAATATTTTTTTTGAGGGGTTGGGGCAGGGGGGGGGTGTGGGCGGGGGGAGTGGAAGAGAGATGAGTACATGAGATAATTGAGAAACATAACTAATTGGAATTAAAACCAAAAACCAATCATTTGTTAGGCTCAAATCTTAAAAGAAATTTGAAGGTGAGTTTGTAACTAACCTTGAATCCAACTTTATTATCAAGACAAGAGTGCCAATCTGCCTTCATTTCTCTCAAAGCAACCCGATCATGGGGCCTGCAAAAGAATAGCAGTTAAAGCTTCAATATTCTGTGAATAACAGAAAAGACACTCAAATTTTTTGAGAAGCCATTTAACCACACATCATGAGTGCATAACAATTGATGAACGGTACTAATGGTAAAAAGTGCATACCTCTTTGGTCCAGAGATACAGGGTTCAACATCCGCAAGGTCCAATTGCAGATATGATGAGTATACTCTTTCTTGCTGAGGCTGAATTTATCAGAAAGTGGAAAAGTTAACGCGTACAATTTTGCACATTGTACTAAATACTTAAAAGAGTGTCAAACATGGCAAAGCAAGTAAAGGCATTACCTCATTATAGTCAACAAACATTTTATTAGCACGCAAATACGCTTCAATCCTTGCCACCTAGAGAGGAGTAAGAAGACATTCAGCATTATAGATCTCAAAGTGCATACATATACACATACATAAATAGCACTTCTACTCACAGTTTCATCACTCCTCCCAGTCAATTTAAGATATTGCAAAGTAACATGATCCACAGGGAAGAATCCCATGGTTGCTCCGTATTCAGGTGACATGTTAGCAATTGTTGCCCTGTCAGCTAATGATAGCCCACCCATACCATCACCTGCATGAATATACACAATTAGAACTTTTCTTAACCAGTGTAAAGCACAGAATCTGATGTGTAAGAACCAAATTACCATAAAACTCAACAAATTTGCCAACAACACCATGCTTCCTCAGCATTTGAGTCACGGTCAAAACCAAGTCAGTTGCTGTAACACCATTGCGCAATTTTCCAGATAACTTGAAACCAACAACACCAGGCAACACCATGCTCATGGGCTGTTAATGTCAAGGGGCAATTTTAGAGCCAATACTACGAAAGAAAGCTCTTTGAGTCTGCTTAAAAGAATCAAACTAGAAAGTGTGTTGCACAGCAAGGTAATAAGAGCACAAGAGGTCATTGTCCACATAAGCCTTCTTGGGAACATCAAATTAAAACAAGTAAGGGACCACATGTAAGAGAAAAAACTGAGAATATAACATAGAAAGTGGGAAAACAAATTGGAAGAACAAAGCATTGGTCCCCAAGTTATGGTTTGTTTCACAAGCAAATAGATATCAAAAGCCATACATTGGAAGTTGTAATTATAGAAGTAAGAAGCTCCAAAAAGTAGTGAAAAGGTTTTTAAAGGAATTGCAACATGGCACAGTTCAATTTGTTACCTGGCCAAGCATTGCAGCCTCTGCTTCAATACCTCCAACGCCCCAGCCAGCAACCCCTAGGCCATCAATCATGGTTGTGTGAGAATCAGTTCCGACCACACTATCGGGGTAGAGCAAGCCATCAGTGTTGAAGACTACACGTCCAAGATATTCAAGATTCACCTAAAATTTTGCAAAGCAGGCATACAATTATTAATCCACTCAAGTTCACTTTGGACTTAGAGAACACTTTCATAATTAGCACGTGCAGATAATAATATAGATGCCAGGAGGTTGAAAATTTTCAAAATGAGTTATTGGATTCCAGGTCCGCATTATACCTGATGCACAATACCAGAACCTGGAGGAACGACAAGCATATTACGGAAAGCCGTAGATCCCCATTTAAGAAAAGCAAATCTCTCCTTGTTCCTCCGAAATTCAAGCTCCATATTCGCCTGAACAGCATTTTCTGATCTTGCCACGTCAACCTGAACCGAATGGTCAATGACAAGATCCACAGGAACCTGCATGCAAGTTAGTTTGCAATATGTGGTCAGAAGATTATGAGTACAAAAAAATAGTTGAAACACAAAGGAAAGAGTGTGATTGTGATTGTTATAAAGTAACTGTCCAAGTAAGTAATCAATGACATCTATCACCATCTCATGAAGAAAAGAGATATTAGTTGGCATGGAAGAATTCGATAAAGAAGCTGCACTCTTTACAAGATAGTATACGATGAAATGGTAGATGGACTATTCTAAGCCAACACACATCTACAGCTTTAAAGCGGTAAATAAATAATCAATTAGTAAATAATCAATTTTAAGGACATCAATCCCTGAGTGCATGAAAAAAAAGAAACACACCAAAGGGTTGATCTTGCCAGGATCACTTCCAAGGCTGCTCATGGCATCACGCATGGAAGCAAGGTCGACAACAGCTGGTACTCCAGTAAAATCCTGGAAACAAAAAGATACAGGTCAAAATATGCAGACGGATTACAACACTAAGGCATCGACAATATGACAACGGTATTGTGACATACCTGCAACAGGACACGTGCAGGCTTGAACGGAATTTCAACTTGTTTTGGGGACGTATTTTCCCAATCAATGATCTTCTCAACATCATCCTTAGTGACCTGGAAGTTGTCACAATTACGAATTGCAGACTCGAGTAGGATTCTGATAGAATACGGCAGCTTATCTATCATGCACAAAAAAAACGCATAACATTAATCCTATAGTTAAACAAGAAGTAGCTATCCACAAATGGCCAAATGCAGAGAATAGCAGGCACTGAAACAGTTGAGTTTGGGATTTACCTATCCTTGGGTCATTTAGAGCAGGCAGACTATAAAACTTCCCAAACTCACCGCCGCCCGGCTTGGGAAGACTGGTGAATATTTCCTTGAAAGGATGTTCGGGAGCTGAAATCAAACAAAGTAACATGGTCAATATTTAATCAGAAATTGAATCTCTACAATGAACAGACATATTCTCCACATAAAGAAAGCGGTAATCACATAAAGCAGAATAATCAAATGAGCTCTACACACGTACTGTACAAATCGGTGCTTAAGACATCTTTTATGAATTTAAATTACATTTGAAAAAGCGGAGATCTAGAGATACCAAAGAACATTGGAATCTTATCACACCAACAAAAAAAAAAAAGATTGGAATAATATACTTAAATGGACAAGCAAAATAAGAATTCAAATACAAATCGAATGCATGGAATAAAATAATTGCTTAAAAATCAAATTTGTAGCAAAACAGAAGTTGAGACGTTGACCGATACAGAGTCAACCATTTCCTAACGAAAAGAGTTAAATCATTTTCCAAATTCCACAAACAAATATTATTCGATTCCAGCTCATAAATATAACTTGGAAAAGCCAAAAAAAAAAAAAAAAAACTCCAAAATCATAGGAAATCCGGATCACGTACCCATGGTAGCGATCTTCCTCTGGAACCGTTCGATCACGGGAGCAACGGCTCTAGCCTGAGCGCGTAGACTGACCGGAGACCGCCAATCGACACCGTGGCTCCACCGGGGGAAGGAGCACCGGAGGGATCGAACGGCGGCGGCGAAGCTGAGAGATCGCTGCTGAGTGGCACCGGCCAAAGAAGGCGCAGAAGGAGAGAATTTAGGAGGCGAAGGAGAGAGGGTGAAAGTTCTAGAGAGAGAAGAGGAGAATCTAGCCCTAGAGGCTCTACCGAGAAGAGAAGCGGCAGAGGTAGAGGCCGTTATATACATGACTGACTTTACATAGAAAAGCTCAATATGGCGTAGGCGCAGCAGATGACGATAATGTGATCACAGCAACACTGAGAAAGGTTGCAGAAATGAGAGAACAACTAACAATAATTCATGACTGGTTCGTTCTATTTTATTTGTGTGTGAGTGATTTTTTTTTATGATTTGTAAGAAACTGAGAGAGAGGCGCGTGGAGAGCAACAGACACGTAGGGCTGCGTGCCGCAATCTTGTAAATAAAGGGGAAATGTTTGTTAAGACGCTTTGTTTTTTTATTTTTTTAAATAAGAAAATATGATGGTAACTGCGTCATAGCAAGGCAGGAACGGAAGAAGGGTAAAATATTCGAATTCTTAATTATTTTAATTAATTATTTTTTAAATTAATTAATCTAAATTTAAAATATTTTTAAAAGAATACACTATACTAATAATTGCGTTAATTTACTTATAAAATAGGTTGAATTTTTATACTAAATTTATAAAAAAGTAAAATTTATGAACTTAATAAATGTAAGCGATCGTTTGCTAAAATCTTACAAAATTATGCGTACATTTAACTCACTCATTTTGATAGAATTCTCCGCCTATCATCTCATAATATAAATAATCCTTTAACTACTACACTAAGGTAGTAACAATTTTTTGCACTACTGTTGTAAATCGTAATTATTAATTAAATAAAATTATATTAATAATAAGTTCAAAATATTTATTTGCAAAACATATAAATAATTGAATACAAAATTTGGATCGGAATCTTTTATGTGTCAAGCTCACGCCTCGTTCCACCTATCTATAACTAAACAAAATAATACTGTTTCATATTTGTAATAGTCCGTCCAATCAATGCCATCCACTTTGAGGAGCCCATGCGGAGAAATCGTTAACTAGCAGACGAGTGCAGCGCTCATTTTATGGAAGTTACGCAAGTGGCGTGCTTCTATTTCCTGAGTTCACACTCGAAGCTTGTTTACTTACTGTGAATAAATCCTGTGCCAGCCAATGAAAAAAGAATACGTCGACGTGACCGTTGTTTGGGGAATTTTATATTGGCTGCTTATTTAAAATAAGAAATAAGAATAGAAGTAGAACCAACGACTTTGTCCATCCGCACTGTGAACAGAATGCAAAGCAAGGCAACCTTTGGCAGCATTTTTGTTTAGAAACAACAAAAGAAAAGTCGGGGGCAATGTTTCGAATCTTCGCAGAAACGGTTACGGCTCGCCATTATTAGGGATGGGGCGTGGTAACTAACAGAAGCGCATAATTTATCCAGTAATTTATATATTTTTTTAATAAAAAAATTATTATTAAATTCCATCACACCAACACGCACCACTACTTACCTGTCTTCAATTTTTTTCTGCCCGAATAATATTTCTAGGTCCAGTTAGCGGCGAATCTAGAAATTTTAGTCAGTGAGAGTAAAATTTATATACATATAAAAAAAATTACAAAAAATAGTATTTATAAAATTTAAGAGAGTAAAATTATAAATTTAGAGAGAATATTGAATTAAAATTAAAATAAATTATACATAAATACACATAAAAAAAATTTTTTAGGGTCGGCAAAGCAAAAGTCATGGGAACACGAGTTGAGATTCCCGACTTTTCGTCGCATTTTTCTTTTCCTTGGATATTTTAGTGAAATGGTGGCCGTGGAATGGGCCTGGATGGCCGGAGGAGAATGCTATCCTAACTTCTCCACTGATTATTATTTAGAGAAAAAACACATGTGCACTGTTTCTTTTTTTTTTTTGGGACTAACTCATCGTCCCGCATGCCATAACTCCTACAAGGGATTTTGTTATAAAATCTTCAAAATATATTAATATTATTTTTTGGTCTCAACTAATTCAATTTAAATTTTTATTAGACTTTCATAAAAAGTGCTCTCTTAGCACTGTTTTTTCTACTCAACATATATTAATATTGCAATATGTAAAACTTACATCAATAAGAAAGTAGAAAATTAAGCATAACCTTTTTTTATGAGCCGGACTTTAAATATAAAAGATATTTATAGGATTAATTTCCTTCTGCGATATATATTCTAGTGAATTGTTGTTCGGAACACCGAGGTAAAAAGGGGTGAATAAATTAACAAATAGAACTCCTTAATAAAAAATACATTTGCTTAAAACAGATTAATATTTTAAATTCTCAAGCTAAATTGTTTGGCATAATTTCATAATGCAAACAACTAAAATTTGTTGCACTGAGAATGAAGGATATTACATATACACAAATTCAACTAATATGGCGTCCCAAGTTTCTCTGTATAAAATGCATCACATTGTGAGAACCTTAATAACACTCTTATAGTTTAATGGACACTTCTATTAGAAATATGACACAATAAGATCAGTTGACGATGACAAAAAATGTAGTTTAATGAAGAAAGTCGCGTGGCATAATATAACAACAAACTTTATAGACGTAAAATAATTAGTACAATAGTTAAAAGTGTGTTACTGAATCTTAAATTTATCTCTCAAAAAAAAAAAAGAATCTTAAATCTAACTTTTTTTTCAATAATACCCTTTTATTTAGGACCAATTTCATACTTTCAGGTCAGTAAACCCAATGGTTGAGTATCGTGCTGATTGTACTATCAATAATCAATTCGTGATGCAAGATCTTGCAAGCATCTCGTCACAATGTCTTTTTTTTGGTTCGCTTTTCTAGTGTAAATATTTATCCCAACCCCTTGATACAAAGGATAATACGTAAACTGGGCACTTGAGACCATGCTTTTCTACACATATATTACTTAATTTTCACATGGCTGAGGAATTTCCTTTAGGCAAATTTCATATTTGCTAACAAGATATCTCATTATCGCAGCTTTCATTCAATATCATGCGCTTAACTCATATAATATTAAATTAGACTGAACTAACGATCAAACTAGAAGATTGTTGATCCAAAATTAAAACTCATCGTCTCTTTTATTTAATTGGACAAGAAAATGAAAAAAAAAATCGAAAAAAAAAGAGCAAACCAATGACTCATAAACCCTGGTTAATTGGACAGTTGCTTTCATGTCAGCCTACTAGACCGCTGCACGGGCCGCTGGCTGGGACAAGGATGCGAAAGGAGAGGGGTTGTTGCCCTTTTATAAGCAAAGACTCCTCCCCTATTTTTTTCATCAGCCACGGACCCAATTTACCCCTACAGACCCCATATAACAGGCAGATTTTAACAATATTAAATCTCAATATGCACATGGTTTATCTACTTGAGTTAAAATTCAAAATCTACTTGAGTTAAATACTTAAATGCGTTAAAAAAAAAAAAATCTACTAAGTCTACCAAATTTAAGTCCAAGATCTGCAATTCAATCAAGTTTATTAACTGAACTCACAAAAGCCCAACTAATCTGGCATAACCCACAATTTTCATGTTGGACAAGCTGGATTTGAGCTTTTCCACGCAGTTCGTAATCGGTCTATTTCTTGGGTTGGGTCAGACATGTCATCGAAACAAAATCCCATCTATCTTGGTCGAATCCAAACTCAAAAACTAGGAGGAGTATTCTCAAACGATTAGTAAACAAAAGTGAAAATACTAACAAAATTAACTTCGGTATGCCCAACAAAATAATAAAAATGAAAAAACGGGAAATACAAACATGATAGTGGACCAAGTAGCTTTTAGTAGAGGTGTAAGCCTTCGGTTTGGGTGAGTTGATGTTGAAATAAATTGCTTCTGACAGTTTAAAAAATTTCAAAACTACGACTAAATTAAAATAAGAGTAAATCAATATATTAAAAAAAAAAAAAGGTAAGAGTAAATTAATTAAATCGTTATTGATAGAAAGATATCATTTTTTTTGATTTAACGAATTAAATTATATTCATCAGTACTAAATTTTTCGCTGAAATTTTTTATTTAGTCAGACTTCCGATAACTAGACTCATAGGTATCCAAGAGAAGAAACTGACAGTATTATAACCAAACATTGACTTCTTAAATATCAAAAACAAAACAGGAAAGTCTTCAAAATTTGCGATAAGTGATAAGTAAGTTAAAATCTGTCAACAAAAATATATAAGCAACATTTTTGTTTCGTGTGTATTCGGAGACTATCAGATTTTTTGTGTAGTCAATGTCTTCGTGGACGCTTGAGTTTTAATATTGTAAGACTGATTTAATTTGGAATTGGTAGTTTTTGGATTTTCAAAATTGCAATCAAACTGTCGAAACAGTATATCGAAATCATAAACCATCCGATCCCTTCTTAACAGTTTGATGATTTTACTTAGTAATTTTACTTTTCTTTTTTTTTTTAGTAAAACTCAACAATGATCTAATATTATACAAACTTATTTTCTATTTTTTCAATACAAATAAGTCGTATTTATTATATAATATAATATTATAAGTAAAGTATACTCATTAAAAAATATAAATCAAATTAAAAATTTTCTTTAATTTTAATCAAGCTGATGAGGTTGAAATTGCACGATTTTATTTAAGTAAACATTTAAAAAATAATTACTTGGATATCACAAACTCTAAGCCCAATTGGGCAATGAGGTTAATTTGGTATATATACATTGATATTTAGATTGTATATATATAATATATATTTTTTTATGACAAATTTAATTATTTTTAGACTTATGTTTATTATTTTTATAATAAAAAATAATATACTAATTTTTTATATTATATTTTATTAATTTTATTATTAAAATAAATAAATTTATCATAATATAAATATTAAATATAACTATTAAAGCATGGATAACAAATTATTTTGTTGGGCAATTACCACCCGCGCGGCCGCGACCTTCTTTACTTTCAAAAAACCCTACGCCTCTGTCTCCCTCCCTCTCCCAACCTTCCGTTTCCCGCCTTTCGTCTACTCCTTAAGAATCTTCCCCCAATTCTTTCATTTTCGTCACTTCTTCACTAACCCTAGTCTCTGACCCAGGTACTCTCTCTCTCTCTCTCTCTCTCTCTCTCTCAATCATGAAGCGAAGAATCCGGGTCGGCTACAGCCATTCCCAAACCCGGCCAGAGCCCTACTTAAGGTTTCTCAAACCGGGCGCGTTGGCGCAACTCAGAGACTCGCGAATCAACGCCAGATCACTCCGAGTTAACTCTCTCCCACAGATCTCGCCTAGTTGCTCGGCCCCCCCCGCATTTCCGTCGCCCAGTGACGGTCCACCCCAGGCCAACGCCTTCGACGGCCTCTCTTGCTTTGCAGTCAGGGTCTACGGTCCGAGATGTCCTCAGAGGAAGAAGCTTGCTGCTGCTAAAGATGTACTGTTTGTAAGATCCAGGCCAGCGAGCCCGGTTTCAGATTCACTGGATCCCATTATCAACGTGTTAAATAATGATAGTGCCGTTGTTGCTCATTGAATGAAATTAGGGTCTTTCTTGTTGTAGATTGGTGTTTTATTATTGTCTCGTCATGAGGAAAATTTACGTTAGATAGAACCGAAATCAATAATAAAAAAATCATAAATTTTCCAATTCAGATCTGGATTCGCAGGTTGATCCTGATTTCGACATTACGTCGTTAGATTATGACTAAAATTTATTTTAGCCGAAACTTGGATTTTGTAACGGGCAAATGAATGCAGCTTGTTTGCTTCGTAATTGTCCTGTGAGTTATATTGCCTTATAATTGTTGTCCTGTGAGTTATTAAATAAGTGTTGGTTAGAAAACGGAACTGAAGTCAATGAGAATGATTTATTGACAAATTGGAAAAATATACACGGACAGAAAAAAAAATGTTATAATATAATCGACTGATTAGATTATGTAATGTAATTAAACGATGATTATCGGTAATAAAATTTTAATAAAATTACACAAATAGAGAATTAATTTTTTATTATAATTTATAATTATTTAATTGTATAATTCAATCAGTCCTTCTGGTCAATTTTTCCGTCCATTTTCTGCGTCCTTTCTGTTAAAGAATGGTTAAGTGGAAGGAGTTGACTTGTTCGTTAATGACTTGTAATTGAGATCATTTTCTTTTTCGATGTGTTGGTTTCTATTTGTACACTGTGAAACACTGGCTCAGTCAGTTGTTAAACAAAGCCCACTTTGTGCTTCTTATCGCTCTCTGGTTAGTGCTTAGTATCTTTTGTGCCTTGCTATCTGTATGCGATTCACGAGTTATTGTATGGTTCATCCATCTCCTGAAGATGTTGGAGTTGCATTCATAACTTTGTGTCCATACCTGAATTTATATCTTGCCTTATAGATTTTCTTTAGATTTTCCCCTCAATATTGATCAGGTGAGGGAGCCTCACTGTTTTACCAGCATTCCCCAACAATTCTCTTCAATAGTAAGCACATACACACGAACAATATGCAGTCTGGTGCCCTTGCCGCGATTGCCGACACTTTGAAAGGAAAACAGAATAGGTGAGTACTCTTTCAGCTTGTGGATTTCAGGATTTGAGTCATAGATCAACGGAGAGGAGTGTAGTACTGGGGGAGCATTTTGTTCTATCTTGCCTCCATGGTCTATTGACATGGGCACCAAAGGGCGTTGATTTTGGAGAAATGGTTTCAGATGATTGGCTTTCTTTGTTTGACAAGCTTGTGCTGATGTCTCCAATGTCAAAACAATTGTAGGTGCTCACGACACTTTGAGGTGTCTCATAAGGACTTCACTAGATCTGACGCCACAATTGTTTCAACTTCAACCAGGTATTATGGGTAAATTTTGGCATAACAAATTTAGTGGAATTCATTGTCATCTAGATAGGTTTTCGTTTCCTAAATGAAGGGAATACTTACATACTTGTCTAGTTGCACGATGACTAGCTGTGAAAGAAGCAGAGACCTAGAAACCGAGGAAAGGAAGTCGGGTGGCATTTCTTGTGTTTCATCGCGGTACTCGGTTTTCGTGGAACAGAGTAAGGCTGCTTTTTTTTAGCAACTATCAAGTATTATGTCGACCATGTGACGAGAAAGCAGTCTTATTGATAAATAACGTCAGTTTTGGATCTTATATTTTGCCTATCACTTTCATATTGCTACATATTAGGGTTCAACCAAAAAAAAAAAACGATTAAGATTAAACTGATTTATCTAATCTAAATAACAAAATATATTAAAAAAATATTAAAAATGGTTTCGGGCTTTAATTATGTTAGAATTCCTATACTTGGCAGAAATCCCTATTACATTAGAAAAACCAAATATGAATTTTGATAATCAACTAGGATTCCTCTTCGATACAGGAATCCTAATTGAAAAAAAGATTTCCTAGTCCAGTTAGAGTTCCTACACTCCATGGGAATCCTAATAGCATTAGAAAAAAATTATAATCATGATTCCTACCTCAGTTAGTATTTCTATACTCAATTAGGATTTCTATACTCAATAGAAATTCTAATTGCATTAGAAAAATTTCTAATGAAGAATCCTATCCCAAATAGAATTTTTATAGTCATAATTAGGATCCCTATACTCAATAGGAATGCTAATTGCACTAGAAAAAATTTCTAATTATGAATCCTACAGCAATTAAAATTTCATACAGCACTCAAAAGGAATCCTAATTTAACTGGAAAAAATTTCTAATCCTGATTTTATAGTAAACTAGTATTCCTGTACTCAATAGGAATCCTAAATGAATTGGGAAAAAAAGTTTCTAATCGTTTTTTTCTAACTCAATTAAAATTCTAGACTGAAGTAGGATTTTTATAATCAATCGGAATCCTAATTACAATAAAAAAAAAATTAACCATGGAACCTATTCTAATTGGAATTTCTATACTCAACTAGGATTCTTATTGAGTATAAGAATCATAATTACATTTAGAAACATTCTTATCATCATTCCTAACCCAATTAGAATATCTATAGTCAACTGAGATTGAATCCTAATTGCATTGGAAAAAATTTTTAATCATGATTCCTTACCCAATTAGAAATTCTATGCTCAACTAAGATTCCTTTACTCAATAACAATCCTAATTGACTTAGAAAAAATTTTCTAATGATAATTACTAGCCCAATTAGAATTTCTATACTCAACTAAAAATCCTAATTGCTTTAAAAAAAATTTAAATCATGATTCCTACTCCAATTAAAATTTTTATAATCAACTAGGAATCCTATACTCAACAGGAATTTTAATTGCAGTAAAAAATTCTAATCACGATTTCTAACCCAATTAGAATTCCATACTCAATTTGGATTCCTATACTCAATAAGAACCCTAATTGCTTTAGAAAAACTTTCTAATTATGATTTCTAACCCAATTAGTATTCCATACTCCATTAGAATTCCTATACTCTATAGGATTCCTAATTTCATTAAAAAAATGTGTAATCATGATCCTTAATACAATTAAAATTTCATAGTCAATAATAATTTTGATACTCAATAGAAATTCTAATTAAATATTTATTTCTACGATACCCTTTAATTTAGTCTCATTTATGATAGTTTGAGGTTATATTTGTAACTTTATCTAAATTGCTTCAACTAAGTAAAGAATTTTTAAATTTCTAAAATTAAGATAAAAAGATTTTCATTTCAAATGCTGTGATGAGTAACTCGAAATAGTACATGGATTTGAGTTTTGGACAAGGGAATTCCACAGATCTGGGATGAGCGACTCAAAGTTGATTAAAAAGGAGCATATAGAGACATTCAATCCCACATTGAACTCTCGCAAGTTGTATCCCCTTGGAAAAAAATAAAATAAAATAAAATAAATTTCATAATCGCACCTCCACAAACGGCATTTGGACAAATTGACCTCGATCCTTTATATATGAGTTAAAATTTTATCACTATTTTGTGGCTCAACGGGATGAAAGAATTTAGATATGTATAAAAAATTATGAATTTAAATTTGTAAAAATTAAATAACATGATAGAACTTATAACTTATTATTTAATATGATAAATATTATAATTATTTAGTTATTTTATGTTATTCCAGATACATAAATGTAGTGCTTCTTAGAAGAACGTGGGGCACACAATTGCTCTTATATCTTTATTTTACTGACAAAAGCAGAAAAAATTTTTTAGAAATGAAACAGCGGAGTTCAACGCATAGCTGACCGACTTAGTTCAACGATGTCGTTTCTTTTCGAGTTTTAACCGGCCAAACCGGTCAAAAATCAGACCTTTTGCCCATAGCACCACTGGCCACTTCAACTGTGTCGTTTTCTTTTTGTGCTTTTAACCGCCGACCCTAGCTGATCAAGAGTCAGACCCTGCGTAGAAACAAAGCTTCGAGACTCGAGAGTGACAGAAGAAGAAGTAAAGCAACAATGGCGGAGCCGAAAACCAAATACGATCGCCAACTCAGGTTCTGGTCTTCCCCTCTTTTATCTTTCGGTTTCTTTATTTTCCGCTCCTCTCTTCTTCTATTGCTTCCTTTTTCTTTGCCCTAACTCCTTTTTATCAAACACTCAATTTTTTTTTAATGAGGTGGAAATCGATTTTTGCTCTTTTTACTGAATTTCCATTTGTTTCACTTTTTTTTTTTTTGCGAAAAATAGTTTTCTAGATAGTAAATGACAGTTAGTTTATCCGGCGAAACAGTGTTGAAGAAAGAAAATTTAAGTATGGATGTGTAGTCTAATGGTAGCGAATACTTTATTGATTCTCAATGTGTATTAAAAATTAATTTTAGTAACTAATTATGGTTGAATCAATCTGTTTTCGTCGTTAGAAGTGTACTATGAGCGTGTAGTCTGGCTAGAATTTAAGGATTCTTTCAATAAGAATTTCTTGTTAGTGCTTGTTCTCTTTATTTTATTTTTTTTGGTTTCCTTGAGATTTGCAACTGGATCTCCTAACTGTCAGTGATTGGTTGGCATTTTAGGATATGGGGTGAGCAAGGTCAGACGGCACTAGAAAAAGCCAGCATATGCTTGCTTAATTGTGGTCCCACTGGTTCCGAGACATTGAAAAATTTAGTTCTCGGCGGTATTGGATCAATTACTGTAATCGATGGCTCGAAAGTTGAAGAGGGTGACCTTGGAAATAATTTTATGGGTATGTGCATCTTGTTGCATTCAGTCTTTGGTTTTAAATTTCTGCTCAAAGCTATTTCTGGTTTTTACCTTTTCTGAGGTTTTTTTGATTTATCTTGCTTTGTTTTTTGGGTAGTGGATGAATCAAGCATCGGGCAATCAAAGGCAAAATGTGTGTGTGCATTCCTTCAGGAGCTAAATGATGCAGTTAAAGCTAAGTTTATAGAAGAGTATCCAGAGAAACTAATCGAGACAAATCCCTCATTCTTTTCGCAGTTTACGCTAGTAGTAGCTACTCAGGTACAATATTCAAATGTCATAAGTAGGACACACTCTCTTTGTGCAGAAATTTGAGCGTCCAAGTTGTAAATAGCTTATACTTGTTTTATGCATTACAATATCTTCCTTTTGCTGTGTTTTATTGTGCTCTCTTTTCTATCAGGTGGATGACTGCTCCCATGGTTATATATGCATGTTTATAGAAAGCTTTATTAACTTTGTCTCTGGTCATTGATATCTTTTCTGTCTACATGCAAATATTTTGTAATTAATCAGTATTTGTAATCATGGACTTTGTTGTTCTGATTTGGAGTTTCCTTTGTCTATTGTCTAAGTTTTAGAGATGTAACTCCTTTTATTAAGGGACACATTCACAAGTGTCCTCATACTTTGTCTTCATCCAATGCAGCTGGTGGAAGACTCCATGCTAAAGCTGGATAAGATATGTAGGGAGGCAAATGTGATGTTAATTTTTGCGCGCTCATATGGCCTTACTGGGATTGTTAGAGTCAGTGTGAAGGTAATCTCATCACACTTTGTAGCTGAATCTCTATAGCCATCTTTGTGTCTCTGTAACTGAATTGTAAAAGTTAAAACCGCTTTACTGTCATTTGAGAGCGGATTCGAAATTTGCAGCGTTGGGTCTTTGAGATTATGGGTTTTTTTTTATGGCTTTATTTTTAGTTTGATGCCCCCTCATATTTGGTGATCTTAGCCCTTTTCTTAATTGTTCAATTGGTGTCTTAACAAAGTATAAGACAAATAGGCAAGGGATTCTTTTGAAATCACAAATACAGCTGGTCTGTCAAGAATTTTGAGTAGTTTAAGTAAGCACACAACTCCTGTAATTTGGCTGGTATTCAATATTCTGGGTGCTAAATTTACTTGAATATGACAGGAGCATACTGTAATTGAGTCAAAGCCCGATCATTTTCTGGACGACCTTCGATTAAATAATCCTTGGCCTGAGCTCAAAAGGTAATGGACCTTGTGTTGCGTCTCTGCTTTTTTGGTTGAGATGCTGCACGCATATGTTTGTTCCTTAGACTGGTTTCTCTTCTGTATGAGATTAAGGGGCATATGATCGCCTTTCAGTCTTCTTGGCGTCTTTTTTTTTCCCCCTGCTGGTAAATATGCATTGTCTTCTGTGCTTGTATTTTTATTTTTTAATAACTTGTTCTTTCATTTGTCTTTAAGTTTCTTATTCAGCATTCACGGACCATAGGTTTGCAGATACCATTGACCTGAATGTCGAAGACCCTGTTGCTCATAAGCATACACCTTATGTAATCATTCTTGTCAAGATGGCTGAAGAGTGGGCCGAAGCACATGGAGGTTGTCTTCCATCAACTAGAGATGAGAAAAAAGAGTTCAAGGTTCGTAGCTGGCTTTCAGCTTGCGATAAAATTTTCTCTTTCTTGTTTTCCAAGGCTCAAATTACTTTGGGTTTTGGCTGTTTTAGGAATTTATTAAATCCAGGATGGTTGCATTGGATGAAGACAACTACAAAGAAGCTATCGAGGCATCTTTTAAGGTCTTTGCTCCTCGAGGAATCAGTGAGTCTCATATATTCGGCACTGTTGCACATATGCTTCTTTAATTGTTTTCACATGCAGCAATGGCCAGATATTCTTTGCTAGCCCACCTGATAGTGGGAGTGATTTGAGATGGGCCCCATGTTTAATGCATATCGGAGCCTGATAGCTATGTATGTTTTGGATGCTAAACATATTCTGACTATTGGAGCTGTTAAATTCGAGCAAGAGATTCTTGGTAAAATAATTTTTGTGAGAGCAATGTGATCTATGTGTTGTGAGCAGTGATCTTTGACAATATTGTTTTGTTCCTCGTGAATGACACTAATGCCCATACATGTTTCTCCTTGTTTATCGAGATCTTAGATTCAGATCTGCAGCAGTTGATTAGTGATGGCTGCACTGAAGTTGATTCAAATTCATCCGACTTTTGGGTGATGGTGGCTGCTTTAAAGGTGAGTATTGTTCCTGACTTCGACCTTTAATATGCATTCCTAGTTTCTTATACACCATATGGGCCAACTGATGGCCTCATAGAGAATGGGGAGTGATGCTTTTGGAATTATCTCCTAATCAATCCTGTGAGCCATCCGGAGAAACCAAATTGACCTGCCAGATATTTTGGTGCATTATTTGACTTTTGGAAAGCTATGGATGACCAATTACTGTATTCCATTCCATTTTTTTCTAATCCTTTCGGTGAATTAATTTCTTTTGTTACATTCTGTATGTGGACCTGTGTATGTCTGTACTTCTACCTAGATTAGTTATTGTGCAAAAATCTTAGCTATCTTCTGGGATGTTGCTGGATCATTATAGGTGTTCATTGCTGATCTTGCAAACACGTGGTTGTGTGCATCTTGGAAGCTGTTTTGGATGTATTACTGCTTGGAAACCTTTAAGAAGATGCTAGGTTTAAAGTTAATTGCCGATGGATGATCCTATGTATGCCTTTGCTTCATCCTGTTTTCTTCATTGTGTTCTTGATCTTCTGAAATTGTTCAAGTTCAGGAGTTCATTAGGAACGAAGGCGGTGGAGAGGCACCTCTCGAGGGTTCAATACCAGATATGACGTCCTCAACTGAGTGAGTGATGAAACCATCTGCAATAAATGCACACATTTACACACACACATATTTGTAAATTCCAAGTGTTCCATGTTTGAGAGTTTGATTGGAAAATTTTTGTGTAGGCTCTATGTAAATTTGCAGAAGGTCTACCAAGCAAAAGCTGAGTCTGATTTTCTTGTTATTTGGCAACGAGCAAGAGATATTTTGAAGAAAATTGGTAGAGACCCAGGCAACATCTCAAAGACAATGATAAGAAATTTCAGTAAAAATTCAAGAAAACTAAAAGTAAGGTTTAAACTCACATTTTATTTATGCATTTGTCGAATTATCATGGCTGGTGGCTTTTATCCTTCATGTGAGGGTGCTATTATTTGTCACTTTTGTGCTAAAACAAATTTGCACTTGTGTTCCTTGGACTTGTGGGATTTTTTTTTTTTTTTGGGTGGAATTAGCATGTTGGCTTCTTTTGGAATTGCTACAAATTTTGAAAGGGAACATAACTTAGATCAAGGTGTCTGCACTTGTTTATAGTCCTGTGTGATATGAGATCATTGAAAACCGGAGGAAATAACTGTTCGTGGGTGATGCAGCTGCAAATTGTGTAGGCTTGAGTTTGTAGCTCCATAAAGTAGATTAGGTTCAATGTTTGACATCCTTAGTGAGACTTTCAAGCTTGTAGGTTTGCAGGTGCCGCCTTATCGAGGATGAGTTTCGCATCCCTTCACCATCAGAGTTGTTGAAGTATTTAAATAATGATGATTACAGGTGACACTGAGCTTTCAGCCATGGTGTAACATATATTTTCACCCCTACTGTTTCATTATTCTCCCCCTCAATAGTATTCAAAGCAGAAAAGAAAAGGGAAGGGATAAAGAGAATTGGTTTGATGTTCAAATTTTGTACTTAATCTGGTTTTATTATGTCTGATTTTTTAAAGCAAAGGTTAAAGCAATAAAGGAGATAACTCTAGATTGTCTGAATTGATTTTGTTGTGCTTGTAGTCTTGATGATTTTGTGTGTACATGTGTCACAGTGTCGCAATGGGGTTCTATATTCTGCTTAGAGCTGTTGACCGCTTTGCTGCTAATTATAACAGTTTCCCTGGGCAATTTGACTGGTATTACATGATCGCCTGATTGTTTATGCTCTCCAGTTTACAAGCAATTTTTATTGTGCCGAGCAACTAATCTCTGCATGTTATCTCTTATCATTGGTGTATCGCAGGGAAATGGATGAAGATATATCTCGACTTAAAACTACTGCAGTTGGTCTGCTCAGTGATTTGGGTTGCAATGGCGCAACCGTGACTGAGGACCTTATTAATGAAATGTGCCGATTTGGTGCTTCAGAGCTCCATGCAGTTGCTGCCTTTATTGGGGGAATTGCATCGCAAGAAGTGATTAAGGTTATATTTTTTATCCTCGCCTATAGTCAATTGTCCTATGTCAGTTTATGACAAACGATGATCCTTTTTTTTGGAGACGTCTTAATTCGGTGGTCTGAAATTATCTTGGTTTTGAATATCTGCCTTTTACTAATAGGATTTTTCTTCTGTTCATTGAAGCTCATCACGAGGCAATTTGTACCTATGTCTGGCACTTTCGTATTCAACGGCATTGATCACAAGTCTCAAGTATTGGTCCTGTAGAGGGTTTTAAAATAGCTGGTGGGTTGCAGTCAATTGGTGTTGGCAACTATTTGGCGTCATAATTTTCTTATGTTTACCCTTTTGGTTATTATCAGATGTCTTTTTCCTGGGTGGGGTGGTAAGCAATTTATGGGAACATCCCTGTTTTACCATCTGACGAACCCATTTTTTGGCATCAAAGGGCACTAAGGATAGTGTGGCAGAGTTTTGGTAGTACTGACGTTATTATCGTTACTCAATATCAAACTTTGAAAAAGGACAAGTATAAAAGACGCCAGAAAATGAACAAGAGGATTATTCCTACCGTTTTGGGCCGGGGACGCACTAGTTCTTTATTGTCGTGGCGCAAAGCGTCTTTTGACTAGCAGAATCAAAGGGTCAATCTTCTTAGACACACACTCTCTCTCTCTCTCTCTCTCTCTCTCTCTCTCTCTCTCTCTCTCTCTCTCTGTCTGCCCCCCTTTCTTTCTCTCTCATTGTCTTCTTTTCATAGTTTTGTTTTACTTTCACCAAGTGATTAAGCCCATGATAGTCATAGGAAAAATGCCGGAATGGTATGTTGTTGCATCAAGATTGACTGGTTAGACTTGGGGATCAAATTTAAGTCACCCCGGTAAAGTATCTATGTAGCTCAAAGAGAGCATAATATGGCAATTTAAGTAGGTGTTTATGTTGCTGCTCCTGCAAAGCTGACTGCAGAACTCTTATCATATTTGGGGTCTCAGCTTTGTAAGGATAAAGGATGTGAATTAGAGGGGAAAAAAAAAAAAAATCTGACCATAAATAAAACATCATAACCATGCCTCTTGAATATTATGCTCTGTATAATCATTGATCGCCCAAGTCACCATTGGACCGTTGATTCGCACCAATCCTGTTAGCGTTCAATCAGAGTTAATATTCTCTAGTTCAGCGACGGTTAGAAAGTCTTTTATTTGCCTTCCATTTAATAAAGAAAAATTTATCAATTAATTGATTGTCGCCGGAACGAGCTTGAAAGCTACTGAAAGGCACCGAAAAAGAGTTATCGCCGGAAGGCGCTTGAAAGAGAACCGTGGGTTCGCGTGTTCCGATTGCAAATGGCACGAACTGGGAGGGCATCTTAGCTGCCGGCATCTGCAGCACTCGAACTGCCAAAAGTGGAGGATTGCCGCAAGAGAAGCAACAACGAAAACAAATTTCAATTCATCTTGCCTTTGTTTTCCATTTTTCTCCTCTCTTTAGTTGATAAAAATTTAGGTGAGATGAGGTTACTCTAATCTTAAAGAGAGTTTATATTAGATTTATATATATTTTTCAAAAATGATTACCAATAAGACTCAAATTTCATAAACCTTTAAATAGGGAATAAAAATCTTACTAATTGAGTCGATTTTTATTGACTTCTCTTGTTTGGTTTTTTTTTATCTAGACTGCCTAGTATCCAGCCCATTGCATTGACTAATCTGAACTGATTCGGGTAAGACTCCAAAGGGTTGTAAAGGTCTCTCAGCAGGTATTTAACACGGCTTCTACTTGCCGTGAGAGAATGGGGAGGCCTTTAGACCCCCAAAAAAACAAAATGGAGAGGCCTGGCCGTGCTCATGTGTTTGAGCAGGAGCAGGATATGGGCGGGTAGTTTCAAGTTGTTGCGGCAGTTGGGCTGAGATGGGATGGATCGTCCACAGGTTCATGCCCTATAGGTTACGCTGGTCCATGCCGATTTGATCCATACTTGGGCCCAGGTTCCAGGCCCAGACTCATTTCTTAAGTAACCGCTACCTCAGTTTTCAAAATTCATTAACAAAGCAGAAGGAAGTTTTCCAAATTCAGTTTTTGTTAACCCTGCCATCGCCAAAGCCAATTTTCCTGTTCTTCTTGTTTTACGAAAAAGAAATCCAATGGAAGGGAGTGAAGACGATTTTGAAATGGAACCAGTGGCTCTTTCAAGTCCTTCGCCGCAACAATTTGCGGATGCATCAATCGAATATGAGGGAAAAAAGAAGCCTCATGCGGAAAACAATATTGCCACAAAGATTAGGAATAGTTTGATTGTAATTAGAGAGAAATTTGTGAATATCAAAAGACTTGTTGAGGATCAATGGCTACAAAAATACGGTTTTGAGCCCAATTCTGACAGAACAATGGCTTATCATGTTTGGCCGGGAAATAATGTATGCTTCTATCTACTAGTTTAAGTATTGTTTAGTTACGAATTTCGTCGTATAAGTGCATTTTTTTTAACACCTCGTGACTAGTGAGACTGATTATTGCGCATGCAGGTATTTTTCTTCCACGGACGACTTGTTTGTGGTCCGGATCCTAGGGGTTTTGTACTGACAACGGTTGCCATTGTGCTCTCAAGTTGGATTTTTACCATGTCTAGTAAAGACGATTTACTGCGCCATTCCGGTCTCGTTATGGCCTTCTGCGTGATTCTTACAGTAATTGTCAGTCAATAGTTTATGAGTTTTATCCTGATGCAATATATCGCAATTAATATTTACTACCAACGATAATTAGCGGGGTAAGAAGTGATATTAAAGTTTCTGTTACGTATTTTGACATGCAGGTTCTTGGAAATTTGTTTCTCGTAAGTGCAATTGATCCGGGAATTATTCCCAGAAATGATCAAGATCCCATCGAAGAGATCGGTACAAGTGACGGTACAAGAAGGAAGAGAATAACTGTCAATGGGGTGGAATTGAAACTCAAATACTGTCGAATTTGCAAGATATTTAGGCCTCCCAGGAGTTGCCACTGTGCCGTCTGCAACAATTGTGTGGAGAAATTCGACCACCACTGCCCTTGGGTTGGCCAATGTATTGCACTGGTACCAATAAAATGTGACTTTCAAAATGTTTTCTGCATTGATCAGTAATTTAAGCAGTCTGTGAACTAAAATTTGTAAACTAATACATAAGCTACATTTTGGTGTTCCGACTAGTATTTTAATCAAAATTAAAATTGATAATTTTAAAATAAAACTTAAAATTTTTACAGCCAAAAAATAACAATTTTTAATTTTTATTTCAAAAATTATGTTCATTATTTTAAAATTATTAATTTTAATTCTAATGAGAATACCAATTGAAATATTAAAATTCAAAAATTATTAATATTATTTTAAAATTGTCAATTTTAATTTTAACGAAAATATTAATTAGAATTTGGATACTAAAATTCAACACACAACATTTTCTCAAATTTGTAATGCTCTCATTTGTTCATGTGCAGCGAAACTATCGATTTTACCTGACGTTCGTGATTTCGGCCTTGATTTTCTTCATTTACATATTTGCATTCTCCTGTTGGAGAATCCACCGAAGGATGCTGCAGAGCGGTACTGGATTTCTTGGCATCATGAAGAATTGTCCTGAGACAATAACGCTCTTGTTGTTTAGCTCTGCTGCTACCTGCTTCTTGGGCGGCCTTGCCATCTTCCACATGTACTTGACTGCAATCAATCAGGTGTGTTCAATGTTTCTGGTTTTTCACATTGCTTGTGTTGCATGCACATGCTTTGGCATAATGATTTTTACCTTCTTTCTCTGTAATGCAGACAGCTTATGAGAATTTCCGAGAATTTTATCTGGGCTCTCAGAATCCATTCGACAAAGGAATTATAGGTAATTTCAAGGAGGTTTTATTTGCACCGTCACAACCTTCTAGAGTTGATTTTCGGGCCGAAGTAACGGTCGGAGAGAAGGTCAAAGCCCAGATGGAGGTCTAAAGTGAAACAAAACGAGTATAACTGCATAAGTGTCTTTGCAAAGGTACACGAACAGATCGCTAGTTCACGAGAAAATTTTCTGTACAACTTTTCTTTTTGAAATTGTATATTGTTCTCAGCCATTTTAATTACTAGGATCTGCACTTTCTCTAAAAGCAGTTATTAAAGAAATGTTTGTTAGGGGAATGTAAGAGAATGTTCCGCTATTGTTGGATTCTTGCCATAAAATTTCACCCTGGAAAAATATACAAGTAAATAAACAACAGAAAATTTGGCACATTTCACAATACTACGGGCCGTCAGCTCTCCCTGTGCAAAGAATTCTTTCACAATAGATAGTTTCTTTAAGACAAAAATGCAGTCACTAACTCCTAGCTGCCAAGCATAAAATTACCTCAGAAACGTCCCTGATGGAATGAACGGATAAAGATGATTTGAGAGCAGAATTGGCACGTGATATTGGCACGGCTCAATCAAAAAGTAGAGCCCAAAACATTATTGAGCACTGTTTTCTTATTGAACCGCACCAATATCCCGTTAAAATGGTCCGCTTGCATCGCCATATGTGTTTGGTTTCAGTTTTGAGCTGTTACTTTGTTTCACGTATCTGTTACAACTCAGAACAAAAAAGAAAGCAGATGAAAAAAATAAAAAAAGAACATAAATCGTTAATGCAAAACACAAAGACACAGAAGATGAAGAGCCACCACTTTCTAAATTAAAGAACATGCTGCAAGGAATGTTACACAAAGAAACAAAGAATTAGAAGAAAGCAATCGGTTGAGAAGAGACGAAGGGCTCCAATGTCTTTAAAGAAACTATGTTATCAAGAGAAACAAAGGTTGATGGCAGATGGGGTAGGAGCATTGAAGTAGTTACATTAAAATCCTCAACCACCCAACAAGAAAGGAAGTTGGAAAATTAAGTTTTAGTAGGCACAAGAATAGTGAAAAAGCTCGTGGAGACAAATCTGGAGCTTTTAATGTAGCATTTATGGCGGATGGGAGCAGGGAAGGACGGATGTTTGGTTCTGTTTTTTACCCATAGGCATAAAAAGGACAGAACGTTTTGTTACTGGTTGGTTTTGGACCCTCGATACACGACTTGCCATGTGCATTTTGTAGGTTCAGTGTCATTATCATTTTAGCAAGTAATTTTATAGTTTTCTTATATCGTGTCTGTCTGCCTGCAATTATTTGGGAAAGATTCGTGTCTCATAGCCGCTGAAATGTGAAGTGTATCCTCCATGAACTGCTAAAAAATGGCCAGGATTTGCTGCACCCATGAAATATGGTTTATTTTATTTTATTTCTAATCAACTGGACGAGAATGCCAAAAAAAAAAGGAAGACGAGGGATGGAGGAGGCAGGGAAGCCTGAAATATGGTTCAATTTGCTTTTTCGGGCACGATTTGTTGAAATCAAGCAGGGAATACAGAAGTCAGAATTAACTCCAAAAGAGAACAGACCCATAGATCATAATTAAACTCTCTTCTTTGGTCTTGTTTGTGGTCATTGAAACAAGAAGATTGCAGAAAGGAGTGGTCATAATTCGAGATTGTCTACTCAACTCATGCCAATTGCAATTTGAATTTCATTACACCTTGGCGACAAGTGGCCTCGCACAGCCCTGCGAAACTTTTGCTAGTTTTTGAAATTTACATAATGATTAATTTTACATAAAATTTTTTGGTAGTTGTTACTTGTTAATAAAAGGGTTTTTTTTTAAAAATTATATTCAAGACGTTATTGTCGTTAGACTAATTATACCTCTTTTTTACTTTTTCTGTTAATTATGCATATATGGCAGATTTTTTGGTGCCACATCAGATACATTTCGCAAACTGTGTATGACATGTTAGCATTATTGACGACATGACACTTGATTTAAAATTTTTAAAGATTTATTTTTTAAAAAAAAGGTATTAAGAAATCAAAATAATTTTTCTAAATATTCTTATAATTTTTTTACATTTAAACAAAAAAAAATAAAATATTCATCTTTGTTTTTATCCTCCCTCATCCCTTTCTCTCCTCTAAAAATTCATTTCTTTTTAAATATTTTTATCATTTTTTAAAGATTTTTTTAAATTAAATTAAAAATAAAAAAATTCTCTCTCTCCCCTCCATCTGCCCTCTCTCTGCTCGCTTCTCTCTCTCCTTCGTATTCTCTCTTTCCTCGCTTCTCTCTCCTCTCCATCTGCTCTCTCTCAGCTCGCTTCTCTCTCTCCTCCCTCTGCCTTCTCTTTCGTCTCTTCTCTCTCTCCTCCCTCTTCTCTCTTTCCTTGCTTCTCTCTCTCTCCTTCCTCGTCCCTTTCTCTCTCCTCACCCCTTTCTCCTTGCTTTCTCTCACTTCTCAAATTTTCAGCTTCATCCATGGCATTCAGATCCTTGATTTGTAACCAACTTGTGGGGGTTTGGAGAGGTAGGAGAGAGAAGAGAGAATAGAAGGATAGAAGAGAGAGAAAGGGAGGAGACAGGAGATACATGGATTTTTTTTTTACTTTGTATTTTTTTAATTGTTAAACAATTATAAAGATATTTAAAATAAAATTTTGATTTCTTAATACCTAAATTTTTTTTTAAAATTTAAATCAAGTGTCACGTCGTCAAGAATGGTGATGTGTCATATACAAGTGACGAGATGCATTTGAAGTGACAGTTCAAAATTTGACACATATGCTAATTTAACAGAAAAAGTCAATATTGAGTGTAATTAGTCTGACGGCGATAATGTCTTGGATACGATTTAAAAATAAAAAATGTTTTGAGTAATAAATAAAGAAGTATAAAAACGTTTTAGATAAAATTAATCATTATGCTTTTAAAATTTAAGTTTTTAATGGCCAAGGGTATGAAATTGCCAGTGAGAATAGATTCCTAAAATTTCTCCAATTGTTTTCTTTTTTTTTTTTTTGATAGAAAGGCACAAAATTATTAAAAATAAATGTAGAGATCTCACGTGGGCTAAGGATTTCTCCTGCATTGTCACCCGACTGCTTTTACCGATAAATTCCTTTTTTGAAATTTATTTTTTCAAAATTAAGATTTAAGGTGTTAGTAACTATATCTAAAATAACTTTAAGTATTAATCAAATTTTAATTTAAAAAAATAGAGAGAATCAAACCATTATCATTCGGTCCATGTAACATGTCTCACTATTAAATTATTGATGGAAAAAGTTTGGTATTCACACGTTGGTAGCCATACTTGGTATACTTATTGTAACGGCTTTATTTATTTTTGCAACAAAATTAATAAAATATGATACGAAAAATTAATACGTAATTTTTTATCATAAAAATAATAAGCGTTGTTACAGAAATAATCAAGTTCGTCACAAAAAGTACATTTTGTATGTATATCATCTGTGCATGAGAGTATGTATACGAAACTGAGCTCATTATTAATTTGGCTGACATGTTAAATACACTTTGGCATGTCATAGACATATCCAATCAAATGACAGTCACAATTCCAGTACAAATCACAAAATCGCTTAAGATTTTGAGCAGCTAGTTCAAATCACTAGTAATCTAACATGGTCATAAAAAACGATAGTTTTCTACACCTTTCTCTCCCTTTGCTTCATCTCACAAAGAATAGGCCTAATTCTGATTGGCGGCGGAGCCTAACCAGCGCCACCGGCCAGCCCCTTTCCCCACCCCCTCCTTTCTCTTTTATAGTACCCTCCTTATGGCACCAACTGCTTCTTCTCCTTTCTTCGACTATGCTTCAGTTTAGCTTCAATGGAGTTTTAGATAGTTTTTTTAAATCTAACCTCAATAAAAATATTCATAACTATCCTAGTGTCATATTCGGGATTCTCTCACCTCTAGGGTCACTTTCACCTTTTCAGGCTTCTTCTTCGGTGACAACGCCGCCATACCAAAACTCCAAGCCGCAGTGGCAGATAACACTGTCGGAGTCACCGATGCAGCCCCTTCTACGGATCTCGTTGCTCCCCTTGCTGTTGAGATCAGCATCGTTGACAACGCCTCTTCTGTGGCCTGCACCACCGTCACTATTCTCGTCTGCGCCGCTGTCGACATAGACTCTACTACTAGTGCTGCTGCTACCGGTGGGACTGACACCCCCATTGTCGTGCTATATGCCCCCACCGTCCCGACCGTAGTACTCTCTGCCACTACCGTTGCAGTCCTTAGCGGTGCCGTTGCTGCCCTAACTGTTGCCGTTGCCTGCCGCCATAGATCTTGTTTCTAAATGGATGGTTTTTTGTGGAGCTATTTTGAGATGAGTGTTAAGTTATATTTGAGTAGAGCTTTTTGGGACGTGTGTTGTTTTGTATTTATACTTAGTTGCGTGTGTGTGTGTAGGTTAAGAGTTAGAGAAATCGTTGTGAGACGTAGTTGATCAATTTAAGACATAGGTCTGTTAAAGTGTTGTGTGTATTACAATATGCAATTTTGTCTGGATGAAATAGACCTATTTGAGACCTTGATTTTAAACAAGTCTAACCTTATTTCGGTTTCTTCTCTTAAATGGAGATTTCGTCTAAACGAGTCGTATGTCTTATTAGTCAATGATTTTTTTTTACTATATTATGTGTAGGTCATCTTGGTCGTTATGTATTCTTGTCTGGTGTAAGTCTTTCTGACGCTCTTCTGTTAGAGTTATGTACAAAATTGAATTTTTTTAATGAAACATTTCCTTTGGTAAAAAAAAAAATCAAATGACAATGGTTTTTTTTTTTTTTTGAAAAAAAAACACATAATAGACTCGAGTTATAAATCCCCTAACTAGTTTAAGCAAGATTTTTTTATCCATGAGATTTGATCTTTTTATAAAGGAAATTCACCACTCAGGTATTGATCATTACGCAGTTTCATGTAAAAAAAAAGAGGCCGATATTTGGGAATTCGAATTCAGGCGCATGTGAATTTAACGTCAAACTCCTAATAATTTATGACATAGCAAAACATATGTAATTGACACTTACAAAATATATGTCTAACATCCAAAACAGAACAGTAAGCAATAGTTGATAATATATACCTCACATTTTTTAATGGAATCACTTTTTTTTTCCAACAAAATATAAAAATAAAAATAATGTTCTAAGATTTTTGTTAAAAAATATTGCTCTTATCTTTAAAAATATGAAGAATCAAGATAATTATCACATAATTTTACATTAAAATAAACATAAATTTAATTTTATTATTTATCTTAACAATATTCAAATCTAAGAATCGCAGCATCCTAACATGAATCACGCTTTTATCAGTGGATTGAAAAAATAATAATAAAGAGGGGATAAAAAACAAATCAGGACACGTAAAGAATCTAAAAGAATCAACTTAAGTTTTATATATAAAACGACAGCGTATGAAAGGTCAAAGCAGCTACTAGCTGATCTCTTCCGCAAGATTAGCCTAGGTTGAACGCTACCGTCGTATGACAGCCGCTAGATCTTGATTCTTGATGTGATAAATTTAACTATAATAATAGCAAAATAATAATAATAATATTTTAAAGTAAAACATCAAATAGACTCTTCGAGTTACCTTTGCTCGCCGGCCAATTCATCCCTCTCCTCCTCCTCCTCCGCATACTCCGTAAACCGTAAGCCATTATTTTGCTTTTTGATTTTGATTTTGATTTTTTTGCTTATTTGAAAAAAGACGACTCTCTGAATATTTTCAATCGATCTGTTATAGAGCCGATCTGCGTCGATTAATTTTTGTTCTTCTTGAAAAGATTTGCAGAGCGTGTTGCCATGGCCAAAAGTTCATTCAAGTTGGAGCACCCCCTCGGTTCGTTTGGCTTCCTCTCCTCTGTTTTCCAATTTTTTTGCCTCTTTTTTTTAGTTAATTTCTTTCAGTTAATTCCGATGATTTATGAGGTTCATTGTTTTCGATCACGACGAACCCTAATTGGGATCCGTTTTGGGTTGTTGAATATTTTGTCTTTTCTGTTAGGCTTTTGCTTAGATATTAATAAAATTTATAGAACTTTTCGCCTCTGTCGAGGGTTTGTGATTATGATTGCCCCTTTTTATTTTTCTCATCTAACACCACTTATGAAGGGGGAAATTACGCATTGGTTTGATCTGATCTTGTATGTTTTACTTTGTAATGATTCATGCTTGTTAGAAATCCGGGTTCCTCAGTAGTGCTCATTTATTATTGGGTTTCTTTTTTATTCTGCTTTCATTCATACTAATACCCGCATTCTTTTGGATGACAGAAAGGAGGCAGGCTGAAGCTGCTCGCATCAGGGAAAAATATCCGGATAGAATTCCTGTATGATTGTGCTGTGGTTTTTATGCAAAATTTACATGATTGCATTTGCACATGTTTGCTGTGCTGCAATTTCAGATATAATTCTGATTTGCAATGTGGTGCAGGTGATTGTGGAGAGGGCTGAAAAGAGCGATGTGCCTGACATTGATAAGAAAAAGTTAGTATTGTTATTTCTATTAAAGTCGAACTGCTTGTATTCTCGTCTGTTTTAAGCATTGGAGGCATAATACAAGAGCTGCATGTTTTTAGAAGTAATCTAATTGACTTTAGAGCTCACAGGAGTTTTTTTGCCCCCCGTTTCGTGAAGTCCGGTATTTAAGTTTATTGCTATGATTGCATTGTAGGTATGCATGCTAAGTGGGGTGTAAGTTTGATATGTTATTTATCTCATCACCATTTTTTTTTTTTTTTCCAAAAGAGTTTGTGCATCTAGGGGCAATTACTAGAATCTTGTAACTTGACTCATTTCAATTAGTTGCCTGCTCAAGTGGAACTGGAAAACTCATGTTTTCCCCCTGTTTGGTAGTCTAATTTCTCCTTGGAATGGATGTAGATATTTGGTTCCTGCTGATCTCACCGTTGGCCAATTTGTGTATGTTGTCCGAAAGAGGATCAAGCTCAGTCCTGAGAAGGCCATTTTCATTTTCGTGAAGAATATTCTGCCCCCAACTGGTGAGATAGAAGTTGTATTTATGTGCGAAATTATGATTACTGACCCTGGTTTGTGAAACAACAACTTGAAGAATTATTTCCATTGCTGCAGCTGCGATGATGTCTGCAATTTATGAGGAAAACAAGGATGAAGATGGATTCCTCTACATGACTTACAGTGGTGAGAACACATTTGGGACCTTCTGAAGCACAATGAGACAACATCTATGTGAATAAGATTTGCAAAATAGCCTTCATAAGAAACACATGAAAACTAATGCAAGCGTTTAGTTTAGTTGTAAATTCTTGATTCTCTCCTGGAATGTTATCTTCTCTTCGAGACTGGTCTAAGCTGGATTATTTACCATTTCCATTATCTCTGCAGCCATTATATTATATAGAGTATTTTAATTTTATACGTTGATTTGAATCGACGCTGCTTTCTGGAAGTTTTATTGCATGGTTTGTTCTCATTTGGTTCCTTCTAGATTAGCGCTTTCAGTGTCCTGTTCATTTCCATTCATATGGTCATGGTTCTGTGGAAGATCATCATATGTATGTGCGACTGCATATTCTTTGCACTTGCCAGTCTCTTGGCAACGTTGTTTTTTTTTCACCTGGAAATCGACTTTTTAGTTGTATGGAATGGAAGGCAGTTGCATCGCCTGTCTTCAAGAGGACAACTTTCCATGTTTCTGGAATGATAAGCATGATTGCCTTCCTTCTAAAAATGCCAAACAGGAAGCATGTCTGCCTCAGTACTTGTTTTTATGTTAAATAAGGCTAAAGACCCTTGTGAGTCTTGAGCATGCTACCGCAAGTACAATTGATTCTATGCAATATTCTGGCATACCGTTCTAGGGAAGTATTCTACTATTTATTAGAAAATTTCCTCTGATACTGGTCTTTGACCCATTTGATTGCGGACGAAGTTTCCCTCTTCGCTTTTTGCGAATTTGTTGCAGCCGCTGTTTTGGCCTTTTCAAATCTTTATGTTGCTGCTGCGTTGGCTTTAAACCTTATTTTCCTGCTATTCGCCTTTTCAGTCACGAGTTTGTCATCTTCCTTTCCATTGATCAGCCCAGCTTGGAGCTTTAATTGCCATGCTTCCTTGTACCTAATTTAGTTAAAAGAGAGGAATGAGCTGCAATAGGCACGACGTTCTTTACTTTAAAATCAAAATAATAATCTTCAATTGGACGAGTCTTATCGCCACTCTATAAGGTTCCTGAACTGCACGATGCTCGCGCTATTGAATGATGGATCATGGTATTCCAACAACCAAACCCTATAGAGGTACAGAATTGTTTCTGGCCTAAACTAGCACGTCGCAATTATACGAAGATCTTACAGTGAAGAGCCGCTTTCCGTTGGGAAACTTCATGGAAAAGCGCTAAATTGGTGATATTTCAGCACCAGCGTCCAAAAAAAAAGGTGCTGTGGGATGTTTTACGAAGAATCGTCTAGGCACCAAATGAAAAAGGTGCATATTCCAGGTACTTGTAATGATATAAAACTCACAAAATTTTTGTAAAAATTTTATTGATTAGTATTAATAGGGGAGAAAGGTGAGTGTTAAGTCTAAGGTCACCAATTTGGAGATTAGAGGCATCAAATCTTAACCAATTAGACTATATTCAGTTTAAACCTTACTTAATATTGAAAGACACTCTCCCAACTAGTTAAGCTAATGTCTAACCTCAATGATGATCGTGATTAAATATGGGCGATATTGTAAATAACCTTACGGTCAGATTATTTGGGCCTATTTTAGCCCAACTGTTCTCCGGATCCTCCTGAATGACTTACAATTTACACTAGGTTCAAATCTCAATAAGCCATATTTTCGCAATTTGCGTACATATCACGCGGCCCAGGCAGTGGGCTCTCTATAATAAAACAGGACCGATTCCCCCTGGGCGGTTTTAGGAAGCCCAGAAGACACAAATGTTGCACATCGATCCAACAATGCCTTCAACGTTCCGATTTTCCTTTCCCTCCCATCGTCCCCTTTAATTTTTTTCTTTCTACAGTTCTGCTCCCATTCGTCGCGATCGGTCTTAGGGGTTCGATCCTTCAAAGAACTCGAAGAAGCCGTAAGAATGAAAGAATCATTATTCATCACACCAAATTGATGAAAATTTCACCAAGATCACCTCCAGGATTTTAATTCACATCTAGACAATTCTTGAATTTTTTTTTTATTTTCTTCAAAAAATTTTATTGTGGGTGTTTGTTTTGGTATCTTTCGTTCTGTTTCTTTCCAATATTAACCGTATTTACGGCGAATTTGAGGAATTCGAAACAGTACTTTCAACGTTTCCGATTTTGTATCTGTTATCTTAGATGCTCAGCGTCTTTCTTTCTTTCTTTCTTTCTTTTTTCTTTTCTCTTTTTTTTTTCCTATTCCAATTCTGAAGATCTTTATCGGGTTTTCTTGATTTTTTTTTTTTTTTTGGGATGTTCTATTAGGATTGTTTGTTGTTCTTTATGACCTCTATATGGGTTTCCTTTTTGGTTCCCGGAAGTTCGCTTTCTTTCTCTTTTTTCTTTTTTCTTTTTTCTTTTTTTTTTTTTTGGTAATATCTTCGGGTTTTTTTGGTTCTTGGGTGGTCAACTGGTCATGTTCTGTTTCTTGAATTTGTTTTCTGGGGTTTTCCTTGTTAATTTTCTTTTTCAGTGTTTTTCGAAACTGATGTTTTTCTCGTTTATTGTCTTGCGACCGCTGTTGCTCAGATTCTTCGGTTTCCTTCTTCAGTTCCTTGGTTTTTCTCTTCACGTGCTTGCGCATTAACAAGTCGGCCAACTTTTGTGTCTCAAAGGAATACAAAATTCTTTTGTCAGGTGGGTTGTAATCATCTTTTACGTCCCAGGTTTTTTTTTTTTTTAAATAATTTTTTTCTCGTTTATGTGAAGGTTATAAAATTATTATCCCATCTATTTGAACTTTATCAATTTTGTATATTTTTTCTTCAGGTGCACACGAAGTAGATACCAGATAACTACGAATTTGATAGAAGTGATATACGGTAAAGATTGAGAATTTCGGTAGCTATGGATTATTTGGATTCATCCTGATGTCTGTCCGTTTGTGTGTTTTTGTGTATGAAATATCTATTGTTAAAGCAGGTATATATGCTCCATGGAATGATTTCAGATTTGCTGTATATTGGGAATTGTACTCCTCTCTTAAGACAGGTGATTTATTCAAAGGGAAGGTGATTTCCTAGCCATCCCTTTTTACCCTTCGTTGTAGTTTGAACAGGCTTGCAATATTTGAATTGCAGATGGTTGCATTTCTCTCTTCTTTATTGGCGGATGGTTGATCTCTAGACCCTATGTTCACATTGCCAAGATTTTTGCTTCTTTCAGCAGCAGTATCCATAATGCACCTTTAACGTCTTTTCCTTTCCTAAGTAAATTATAATCAAAAGCAATTTATGAATATGTAATTGTGTCACTTTAAATGTCATAATAATGAAGCAAGAAAAGCTGGGTATAATGCTTTGACTAGATGGTGCACATCCAAATGTAGTTGACAATTTGCCTTTGCAGATGGGTCAGTGAAGGTGTGCTCGCAGTTGCTGGTACACTGCATTGCTTAGCCTAATATATCTTACTGCTGCTGCATTACAGAGTTCACCTCAACTTAGGAATGAAAGCTTGTCATTATGTTCTTAAAGATTTATTTTCACAGGTCATTAAATTCCTCTACCCCTTATATATTATCAATTTCTAGCAATGCTTATGTAGTAATAATTTCCTTCCCTCCTTGAGTATTTATGCCTTATCACTCTAATTTTCCTTTGAACTTATGCTTCACTTCTTTTTTTTTTTATATGTGTGCTTTTTAGAGCACTAGATTGCGAAGGCTTGGCAAATAAGGATGTGAAAATGGCCTGTGAGCTTTAGGTATTCCCTCTCTCTCTCTCTCTCTCTCTCTCACACACACACACACACACACACACCCCCCCCCCCCCACACGCAAATATACACCTCATATATCATTGATTTTTAAGAGTTAAATCCCTGTATTCTTAGCAGAAACCAACAACTTAGCAGAATTTAATCCCCTGCGCACACATGAACTTGTTCTTTTTCTCTCTCTTTTTTTTTTTTCATCTCTTTAATTGGTGCACATGTTGTGAGATGGCATTCACAACCATCAGCTCAAGTTTAAAATAGACTTTTCCTATTTATTCATAGCTAGATTTCTGGACATATTTGAATTTTGTTTTTGTCCTTCTCTGGTGTTTTTGGCGAGTATGGAAATTACTAATATAAGATTAGTTGCTTTATCAGCATGTGATCTTGACTCATTCGTATTTAACAAGCATAGTAAAAAGAAAGAGATGACATGCTTTATTCATTTTCTCTAGTTCTTTAGATAACGTACGTTCTTTCATGGTAAATTCAAAACTGGTGTGCAAATTATAATGGAAATCATGTCGAGAGATGATGTAATCTTTAAAGTGGTTGAACCATGAAAATTGTCCATGGCAGGATGTGGAAACTGATATGGAGGTGTCTAGCCCACATAGAAATCAAGAGTTTAGTTTCCATAGTATCTTGTAAGGGAAACCCATCAACAGAATTCAAGTCAAAATATTGGGTTCTCCCAAATTATAGATACCACTTTATAGTTGAATTACTCTTTAATATGCACATATAAAATATGAGTGTAACATGAAGTCCTGTAACCTTCCTCACCCATACCATGAAGTCCTGTAACCTCCCTCATCCCCTTCCTCAGACCGGGAGTGGGGAGGGAGAGGATATGGGACATCCGTTTTTAGTTTAGACTAGTCATCATAGAGTTTTCTCTCCAATGCCACAGGGTTCTTTTTCAATTTGACATTCAGATATTGATCCTGTGTTACAGTCAGGATAATCAACCATCCCTATCCCAAATGCCTGTTGGATCCTCGCCCGATAAACTATTAGTTTGCCCCTGGGTGGGGGGCACCTTGTTCTGCAATTATTATAAGAACCACCAATACGTGCTTCTGGACCTAAGGTGAAGTGTTCTAAATCTAAATCCAAGCATAATAGGACATCGCAACAACTTACTTGCTCAACGAGAAGTTCCCAATTGCTTTATTCTTTCTGCAAAAATAACTTGTCAGTTGAATGAATGTGAAGGATGTGCGCCTCCTTGCTGGTCAGTTGCACAGGCCATCATTATCCTGAAGTTTGTGCTGTTCCATTCTTGCAGAATGATGAAGCAGATAATTTTATGTGTCTAAAGAACATAATTATGTGGCCATTGGAAGCATGCTTCTTAAGATGGAAAAGATTCTGACAGGCATGGTAATGTATGTTCTCAATTTGATTTATCGCCCGTTGGCACTGATGTTTTCAGCATCGGTGGGCTTCCAAGTTTTTTGTACTTCCTCTTGGCCGTGGTTTATATTTCTCATGCTTTTACGTTTGCTTAATAGCGTTTTTATTTTACAGGAATGAGGAGAAGATAACACCGTGATCGAGTCTAGCTTATCATTTTTCCTCAGAAACGAGGCCTCTTTCCTAAATGTAGAGGCAGGCCGTGACGACTGGTTTATTATCCCAGTACTCAACTCTATCTGTTTGTGTTTTTGTGTGTGTTTGGGGCGGGGTGGAATCTGTTTGTCTTTGTTGATAGTTTGTGACAGTTGCTTCTTATTTCGTAAGATGATGGTGCCCAGTCCTCTTTTGCCAACTGTTTATTTTAACATTTGTGCTCTCATCATTCATCAAAGCTCTTCTGACATTAAGCAAGTCTTCAACAATGATAATTGGGCTTCCGTATGATGCAAACTTATGGAAGTCAGCAGCCCAAAGGTGGTTCTCAACCAAGAGTACAGATCAAAGTACTTTTCTACTAAGCTGTTGTGTGTTTACTTTTTGGTTTTAGATCTGCTGACCATGTTGGGCTGGGACTACAGATCGTGGTGAACCGTAAACCATGGTTTTGGATAAGCTTCCTATGCAGGAGCTGGGAGCATGGGGCATGGGTCTGCTATTTTTCCGATCTTCGCTAACCAGAATCGTAGAAAGCTATTGAAGATTCCACATTTTTACATTTTAATTTATGGAAAAATGTACATGAACAAGGAAAGAGTAAAGCACAAAATTGACTTATTATAATTGATTAATTATTTTGTATAATTAGACAATTAATATTTATAATAAAAAATATATTTATTTTTATTGTAAATATTAATTATCTAATTATATAAAATAATTGTAATCTACAGTTCTCCCTTACTTTTTTTTTTTTTTTTTTGTGCTCTTACTTTATGACCTTTGGGTACAAGATCCCCATATGGTCTGTGTCCCGTACTTTTTCTTTTTTTTTGGTTGTTTTGGGGAGAAAGGTGGGCTGGGTTGGGTCACTTCTATAACAGCGCATAATTTACAATTTTAGGGTCCGTTTGGAGTGGTTTAAGTTTTCTATTTTCTATTTATTTTTTATAAAAAAAAACAGGAAACATGTTTGTTATTGATTCTGTTTTCTGTTTTTTGTTGAAAAGTTAAAAGTGTTATTTAAAGAAAAAAATCAAATTGAGAAAACAATAAAAATAGCTTTCCGATTTTGTTTTTCACTTTTTTTTCTATACTTTCTCTCACAACATTTTCTTTCTCTATCCACTCTCTTTACCATATCTCTCTTTACTCATCCTCTCTCTATCCCTCTATATTTTTTCTCTCACTACTCATTCTCTCTCAACTCATTCTCTCTCTACCCTCTCTCTCCCTTTTTTTCTATCTCTACCATTCTCTCTCTACCCTCTCTCTCTCTATATTTTCTCTCTCTCCTCTCTCCCTTTTTTTTCTATCTCTACCATTCTCTCTCTACCCTCTCTCTCTATTTTCTCTCTCAACTCATTCTCTCTCTACCCTCTCTCTCCCTTTTCTATCTCTACCATTCTCTCTTTACCCTCTCTCTCTCTCTCTATTTTCTCTCTCTCCTCTCTCCCATTTTTTCTATCTCTACCATTCTCTCTCTACCCTCTCTCTCTCTATATTTTCTCTCTCTACTCATTCTCTCTCTACTCTCTCTCCTTTTTCTATCTCTATCATTCTCTCTCTCCTCTCTCTTTTTTTCTATTTCTGCCATTCTCTCTCTACCCTCTCTCTCTCTATTTTCTCTCTCTACTCATTCTCTCTCTACCCTCTCTCTCTCTCATTTTTCTCTCTCTATTCATTCTCTCTCTACCCAGACTCTCACTTTTTTCTTGTTTTACCATTTTCTCTACTCATTCTCTCTCTACCCCCTCTCTCTCATTTTTTTTTCTCTATCATTCTCTTTACTCGTTCTTTCTCTACCCTCTCTCTCTTTTCTCTTTTTGTCATTTTCTCAACTCATTCTCTCTCTACCCTCTCTCTCTTTATCATTTTCTCTACTCATTCTCTCTCTACCCTCTCTCTCTTATTTTCTCTCTCTACTATTCTGTTTACTCATTCTTTTTCAACCCTTTCTCTTTATGTCATTATCTCTACTCATTCTCTTTCTTCTCTCTTTCTCTCTCCTTTTTCTCTCTCTACTCATTCTCTCTCTACCCTCTTTCTCTCTCTCTCTCTCTCTCTCCCATTTTTCTCTCTATATTTATACTCTTTTTACCATTTCTCTCACTATCCTTTTTCTACCTATTTTTTTATTCTTATGAAAAAAAAATAAAAATTGACAGCTATAAACACAAAAATTCAGCAAACAGCAAAAACAAAAAACAGAAATTGAAAAGCAGAAACAAAAAATTGACAGCGTCTCCAAACGGACCCTTAATTATTTTGTGTCATCGGCCTCACAGTTCACTTTAAATTATTAGTGTCATTGGGCTCAGAGTTGTTGCTGGGTTATGTATTCGGCTGTTTTTCGTTTTTGTTTTTTGTTTTCCGGTCATTGTATTCGGCTCATTTACAATGCGTTGCTATCGTTTTGGGTGTTTTACTGTTGGGCTTCCCAACTAAAAAGTGTCTATCTCATTGGGCCCAATGAGCTAGTGCCCGCTAGTATTAGAGTTGTCTTCAATTAGGTTGTGGGTTTTGCTCAAAATGTTGGAATCTGTACTTCTCTGGCTGCGGAATTATGGGGTATCTATTGACCAAAAAAAAAAAAAAAACAATTATGGGGTATCTTTACTGGCTTGGAACTACTGTAGAGTTATGGGTTTAGGAAGGTATGGGTGGAGGTAGACTCACTGTTGGCACCAGAACTCTTGGTGAAAGGAGCTCCATTGACACACTCTCATGCAAATCTGGTTCAAAATTGTAGACATTTTGGGACGAACTTGGTTAATTAAGCTCTCTCATACTTATTCTAAAGGCAATATGGTTGTGGATTGGTTGGCAAACTATCAATTCTCTCTATCTCGAGATTTGCACGTCTTCTATGATCCCCTAGTTGGGGTGATCGCCGGCATGAAATAGGACAGTATAGGGATCTCTTAGCCTTATGTCGCTGCTTTTTAAAACTCATTTCAATCCATAGGCTTTAGCCTTCCCTTTAGACCAAAAACAAAAAAAAAAAAAAGAAATTAGAGTTATCTTTAAAACTGTATGTTTTGAATTTTAGTTTTAGCCAAAATCAATTAATAAGAAAAAAAAGGAAATGAGAATTCAATAAGCACAAAGCGGGTGAGAAGCCAAAAACAAGGCGGGAAAACAAAGAAGGTTGAGAAAAACATGATGCGAAGACAGGAGCAGTAAAGGCACGCAAGGTTAGATGGGAGAGGAATCAATGGCTTGAAATGAGGTGTGTGGCAAATGCCTTAGCTATATGATGCCTAAAAGTTGCATAAATCTTTCAAACACTTTCATTCATGCAGTCTCCATGGCTCCTGAAAATTGACTTTCACAAACCAAAACCCTCTTGTAAATTTATGAGCCTCTCCGTTTTTAATAAGTCCAGCAAAAGAAATTTTTGCATGTCTGAGAATGGCTTGAAGCTAAAATGTTGTGGATTTAAACGTTATCTGCTTGCTTTATCCTTTTTTTTTTTTAATCAAATTGAAGACATGTGCATATGACAACACTTGTCTAAGAAAAAGCGAAGTACGTGTATTTCTCCTTTAACACGGAATTGTTGTGACTCGGAATATTGTTCCATCCTAAAACTATTACGAGCGACTAACAATTGTAGTATTGTACGATGCCTTACTCGAAATGGATTTGGATCATTTTCGCAAGGAGACCAAAGTGCAATTTTTGTTTTCAATTTATTAGATAGTTTGTTGAATCATGAGTTATATAACAAGAGTAACTATTTTCATTCCTATAAACTCTATACTCATTTTCCTATCAAGACCTCCAAGGTAAAACTCTTAACTCTAAACTACTATAGTAGGACACGATATTTTTGTTCTTAATTAGTGGGAATCAAGTTTAAGACTTGTGGGCTGCCACACGGTTTTGAATAAACTTCACCTTTAGGCCATTTGTAAAAGAAAATTTTGATCGGAGAAATCCTCGTCAGGAGACTAAATTGAAGATTACAGCTTAAGATAGTAAGGTTTACCAAGGACATTGATTGCCATCGAACACTTGCAAATGAAGAGGTATTATTTTTCTTTTGGTTTGTCGATACCAATTAATTTGAGTTCTGATTACTAGAGTTCACTAGTTGAACTCTTCTTAACACTAGGACCCGTGACTTGTGGTAATGAAAAATTATTCATTAAGCACGGCATATATAAGAATTAGACTAAGGTTAGCCATACAATTCAATACCCCACCTTATATATATATATATATATATATACACGATTAATTGCGTTACAAAGCGTCATGAAATACTATGCTGTCCACGCTAAAAAAAAAAAAAAAAAAGATCAAAATGGTTAAAAAGAAAGAAAAAGCTTTCTATACGTGATCTCGTGCATTAAAAGAAAGAAAAGGTGATGGGATAGCAGGCTAGGTAATCCATACAAAGAGTACAATGCCCGAAAAAGACAGAAATTATGACATAAAAGCTAGAGAATTATAAAAAGTCACCCATGTATATTTAAAAGGGAAAAGTAAATTAACGCATAATGCATGAAACATGTTTTTTAGATCATTCCCCATATATTAAGCACACCTTTTATGCTTCTTCTCAGTCTATTTTACATTGGGATTATTATTATTAATTAAGAAGGAAATGGGCAATGGTTGGGGAATGGATGGTATGCGTGAAGCCTTTATTTTCTTTTTCCTCTCTTAAAATATACGCGTTTCAAAAGGCAAAGAATTATAGAAGCCAACTCATAGTCTTTGGCACATTCCGTATCTTAGCAGCTATCTACAATATCATGATTACGTAGATTCTTCTTTTTTTTTTCTTGTTCAAATTTCCTTTTTCCCATTTCCCATTTGGGTGGCTATAGATAACACATCAACTAGGCAAGCCCATCTCCATATTTAGCATATTTGCGTAAGCGGCGATTTGGGTGTAAAGTTGGCATGGGTGTTGTATATATCATTCATGTCCCAAATTAAAATTGGCACCGATTGATTGGACGCAACTTGGAAGGGAAAAATAGTGGAAATTTCGGTACTTTTGTGATGCTACGAGTTGGAGGATAGCTTCCAGCATTTGGAACTTTCTAAATTTAGAAATGAATAGGGACCTAAAGTCACTACATTATTTCGGAACCCCACCTTCTAAAAATAAACTATTTGTAACCTATTTAAATGCTATTTAGTACTTCTCTTCACAAAAGAAAAAAAAAAAAAAGCCACTAAAAAAGAATAAAATTCAAAAGAAGAATGAGAAGCAAGTTTTCAAGCTAGGAATGGATAATTCATAATTGTAACGCACTACTACAAGAACCATCTTCTAACTTCTAATTTCTATACAACACACACAAAAACAGAAGTCCTTTTTTGCCCCCTTCCAAGGTATGCATAGATGCTAAAAAGCATCCCCAAACAAAGCCTGACTTTTGTAGCCATTTAGGAAGTTTTCAATGGAATTGGCTTCAAAGAAAAATGAATGGAAGCAAATTCTTAGCAAATCCCTGGCATGTTGTTCCAGTAACGAGGACCTAAAGCCCACTCCAGGTTTGGGCTGCCATCGTTGGTGGCGACGACCCCTTGAGTCGTCGTCATTGAAGTGTCTTGGTCTTGTTGCTGAGGCTGCTGGAGTCCTTTGACGTCCCCTGTGACGGCCGATGACGACCCATTGGATTCCTCTCTGCTTTGGCGGTACCATTCTGGAAGTGGCATCGATGATGGGAAATTGTTAAGCAGGCTCAACAAGTCATCATCCATGGAGTTTATCTCCTCCATTGGCTCCTGATCAGTTGATTTCATTCCTGTGTAATGTAAGCCCAAACGGGTAGCAATTTATTAACTAATGTACAATCATCATTAATCCTAAGTAGCCAATGCATGCATATATAATACGGGATGAGGAGACAGAGTAGAGAGACATGTTGATATAGTGGCGTGAGTATTACCCTTCTTATTCTTTTTCTTTTTTCTCTTTTTGGAAAAAAATTATTTACAATATACCTATATATAAAATAAATATGAAGAATGAAGAGAAAATTATTTATACAGTTCTACATACACATTCTTACTTACTTAAAATCATCACATACAAAATAGAGAAAAGAGAAACAAAACAAATTAACGCCCCCCCCCCCCCCCCAAAAAAAAAAAACAGTTATACGAATATAATGAAGTGAAAACTTACCCATAGACGACTGAAAAGAGCTCAAATCATCACATTGGTTTTCACCAGAGGTCTCGCTGCTATTTCTCAAAGACAATCGGACGCGCTTGGGAGCATCTGCTGCATCAACCTCCCCCTCCTCTTCTTCTTCTTTGGACTCATCGGCCAAGACATGCTTTCCTTTGTTCGATGCCACCGGTGAGTTCCTGTGGCTAGATTTCCCTTTGCAAGACAGAGTCTTGGATTCCAGCAACAAAGCATCCAGCAAACCACTATTGATGTCACCTTGTGTCGCTGAGGTTGTAATATCTTTATCATTATTGTCGAGAGTACTAGGTGAGATGGGATTGGTTGCATGCGGTGGTGTTTGGTTTGAAGGGGGCTCTGATTTCAGACCATTAATGAGGCCAACTGGCTCAACTTGAGCTCCCATTATCAGCGAAGTGAAGCTAATGTTGGTTCCGAAATCCACCGCATCGTAGTGAAGTGATGGTGGCGTGGATGGGACCGCTTGAGCCGCAAGGTTTTGACTAAAAAGAGTTGCGGATGAAGGTGAATGCGCATATGGCGAAACAGAAGGTAGAGGGAAAGCTAAACTACCATTGTTAGTACTGCCATCACTAAAGAAGTTGAATTGCTGATTTGGGTTAGAGTAGAATGAAGAATTGACATTATTTTGAGGATCTAAATTAGGAGCAGAAAAATGGGTTGGATCATACAAGGAGAGAGACGGATTGAAATTGGGAGCCTTTTCATGAGTTGAGGAGAGAAGTGGGGAAAGCGAAGGATCAGAGGAAGAGGTGGGGAATTTTTGTTGCTCTTGTTGTTGTTGTTGTTGTTGGAAGTGAAATGCAGCTGCTTCTTTTTGGACCTCTTTCGGATATATTGGCAAACCAGCTCTCTGTCGTCTCTTCATTCTTGTATTCCAGTAGTTCTTGATCTCGTTATCAGTTCTTCCAGGTAACTGTTAAATGGAGTGCAAATTAACAAATGAACGACAGAGCAGAAATGTTGTTCAAATAATAATAATAGTAATAATAAAACAGAACAGAAATAAGACTTGCTGAATTAGAAGGGCAAAAAAGACAATTCAGCAATTAAACAAATGAAAACTAAACTATTGACCTCAACATAAAAAATGGGAGAGAACATAATAAGTCAGAGCTGTCTATATGAAAATTACAAATAACACCTAGTCAAGTTAGAAAACAAGACCATCAAAGACATAGGAAGCCCAAAAGAAAAAAAAAAAAAAACATAGCATGTGAAAGAAGAAAAATTTCAGCCTAAGGATAACAACTACACAAAGAGGAAGAGAAAAGCATAGAAGAATGTGAAAACACGTATCATAGATAATCTTATAAGATGCAACTTTAATTACTTTGGTTGGGATTTCATTCTCAAATTAGTTGTCTCATCGTCTTCTTTTTCAGTTTTCAATTCTCAAAAGACTAAAAAAAAAATTAAAAAACAAAAAAAAAGGATGTCCCTGTAGAGAAATGAACATGAATATGTTTTTCTGTAAATGTTCCATTTATTTACATATAACGATAATATCACCTGAGAAGCCATGCGAGCCCATTTGTTGCCAAGCTTGGCGTGAAGCTCGATGATGATCCTCTCCTCTTCAGGAGTAAAAGACCCTTTCTTGAGATTAGGCCTTAAATGGTTTGCCCACCTGAGCCTGCAGCTTTTACCGCACCTCATCAACCCAGAATTCTTTTGCACAGAGTTCCAGTTCCCTTCCCCATGCTTCTTCACGTATTCTACCAAGATCGCATCCTCCGACGCCGACCAGGGCCCTTTCTTGAGGCCTTGGCCTTTCGGGCCCGTTGCGGATGGCTCGGACTCCACCATTTCTCCTCCATTATCGTTGCTGATCATTCTGATGAAATATGTATATTTTGTTTGACAAAAAACTGCTTATAAATAAGCACCACCACCACTGCCCAATACCAATCCTGAGTCTATGATGTTTTGCTATTGGTTTTGGTGGGGGTGAGGGTGGGGGTGTTTTGAGCTTTAAATAGGACCCAAAAAGATGAATCTGTGTTTTTGATTACGCAATGACTTTGTTGTCTTTATGTACTTTTCTTTAATGAGTTCTTTTTCTATGTACTTAATATGGCAATGGCCTATGGGGGTTGCCTTTCTTTTCTTTAATGGTTTTTTTTTAAATTATTTCTTTGAGAATTCTCCCCTCTCTCAATGTAAGGAAAACCGAAAAAACAAAATTGAAAAGAGAGGAGAGAAAAGAATTAATATAAAAAGAAATCAAAGAAGGCAGAGATGTAGAGAGAAAGACAGCTCTTTCCCTCCTTGTGCTTAATTTTCTTATGTATTTAATGTTTTTAATGAATGAAGGTGTTTAGATTTAGAGAGAGAAATGTTGATATGCAAACAACAGAGGGAGAAAAAGAGATAGAGTCTTTAAGACAGAAAAAAGAAAAAAAAAAAAAAAGAGAAGAAGAAGAAGAAAGAAACAATTAATTAGAGAGAGAAAGAGAGAGAGACCAAAGATTTTCTTTGTGTTTTTTAATAATAATCGTAGTAATAATAATAATAATAATAATGATAATAATAGTAACATGAGGTGCGGTGTTGTGGGTTTTTTTTTTTTTGGCAATGTGAAATTGGAAGGGAAGGAGTAATAACAAATAAATGAAAGTAAAGGTGTGAGCTTCCATTTCGCTCCGTTTTGCATGGCAAGTGGTCCGTGCAATTGGTTTTCTTAGCGCGTTTTCCCAACTCCAAATCTGTTGACGATAATTTTAAGTACTAAGGTGGTTGTGATCCTTTTATTGCATTGATTAACTATGAAAAATTTATGCATAAGACAATAATAATATTAATTTTAGAATTCTTTTTTTTTTTTACGGGTCGGTGTGGGGTCACCTTATTTTTTATTTTTTTTGACAAAATAATTATTTTTAGACTTTAAAATCATATCTAATACCCTAGATGGCTGCCTAAATAATAACAATGTCATAAAAGCTGGGCGTCATTGGGTTTGTGCGCATTATCGTCAATGAGTTCGCAAAATTTATTTCACACGCATTTATCTTTTCAGGTTTTGTTTTATGTCAATTTTTAATGATTTTGGAGTGGAATCCTCAACCACTAACTATAATTTTCTTTTTTTTATTTTTTTCTCCATTGAAGAATAATATTCCTATTATTTTTTTTATGTTGGCTTGCGTCTAATATTTGTATAGCTTTAAATAAATTATTTCTCGGATGTATATGTTGCTGCTAATTAGTGTAACATAAATCCATTTAACACATAAATTTTCCAGAATTTATGTTGCCATTGCCATAAAATATTTTTTCACTCTATTTATTTTATTTTTTATTTTGAACAATACTTTTATCAGTTCCAATAAATACGATTTTTTCTATAAAAATATTCTTGCCGTTACTTAGCTCTGACCCTTTCTCATACTCCACCTCGTGGGAACGCACTTAGTTCGTCATTAGTTTTAGATTCATTTTTCTTAAATAATAAATGTCTTTCCTTTTAATTTATTGGTCATTTTGACCGCATTAAATTTTCTATTATAGAGTGAGAAAAACCGTCATTTATTAGATAAATTTGCCACGTGTAATAGAAACAAAAGTTAATTTTCATTCAATTTTACTTTATGTTTTGTAATTTTTTTATTGATGCTTTTCTATTTTGTTCAAGTTGAGAGAATGAAAGTAACCATCTTTGTAGCCATCTTGTAGGAGTTTTCTTGCTTCTCCTTGGATCTCCAATTCCCTTCAATATAATGTTGGCCACAAATTTTTTGTGTTCATGTTTTGCATATTATATTTTAGTGTGATTGTTTTGGCCACAATGCTTGTCTTTACAAAATGAAAGCTTGTTTTTGCTTGCTTCTCAACCAATTACGTAAAGTTGAACTATGATCCTAGATAAGTTGGTAAAGGCTAATTACTCTATTCACGGCCAGAAGATAACCCTAGCTAACTAATTCCTTGGCCCAACCCAATTTGGTAGAAGTTAATGAGCGCATGGCTAGAGAAGAACCTGCATCTTGTAACTTATATATAGGTCATATCGACTGAAACCATGACCCAATTAAAGGTCTCTTATCAGCTGAAACCAGAAAGAAGAAAGTATTATACCTTGAACATTATTGGCCATTACTAATTCAACACGTGCACAAATTTTACCGTGGCTATATATGTTCTCCGGAGATGCAATTGGTCTCTCTCGACTCACTAATGGGCAATCTATGGTCATATGTGATTGGCAAATCACAATAACAAATTGTGAGGCTGACTCATAAACGAGCAATTTATTATGGAGAGACTTCATGGTATCAACCATATATCGAAATAGATTGGAAATTGATATAAAGTGTTATCCATAACATGATCTCCAATGTAGTAGTTTGTTCATAAAAATGAATATGAATAGGGGTTATTCTTATACCTGTCAGAGAATATTGCGTCTATTACACTCATTTACATCTGTAAGTATCCTAATTGCATTTACGTCGAGCTCAAAGCTTATGACACTTTTACAAAATAAAGTACTGAGATGCAAATTTGTCACCTCAGTAGGAGTATTTAGTCGGGTAGAACTTGAATTTGCAACTTATCAGATTTAAATGCAACTCCCTGGGGATCTCCAATGTAGTAGTGACTACAGAAAATCTAAGATAAAAAGCAATTTAGACTTGTTATTTGTAGTATCTTTTCCAAAATATGCGGCATGTTTACTGGAAGTATACAGTGTGCGAAAACTATACTAACTAAGATATTGTGAGGATAAATGAGATGAAAACAACTTACTGTTGAGATTTGACTGTTTATTTCAATTAGTCTATAAGTCTTATATCAAGAAAAAATTAGAGATTCGACTTTTATTGTTTTTATCTCTCTTTGTATGGGCATTGCCCTCTAGTAGACAAAAAAGACAAATAAATTAGTGACTTAAAATCTAAATTGGTTTAGTTCTCTTGTTTAACCAAATAAGGAAGTGATCCGAAGAAAATTGTTCGACCTTGTTAGCCTGCTCAGGCCAATGAATTGACTGGGTCAATTCAAAAAAATTATATATAATTATGTTATTTTATTAAGAATATATATATTATTTTCATAAAATTTTATACATGTTTTATATAATAAAAATATTAATTAATTTTTAAAATAAAAGTTAATTCACAAGTTGGACCGTTAACTCAGTTGTTTCGGCACTAAACTCATTCGAATACATTTGAGAAAGGAAACAGATGATCTAACTACAGACTAATATATAAAAATATTATTAACTTTATTTCAAGTAACAAATCTAATATTAATTTTAAAAAATAACAAATCTAACACTAACTTTGCATAAAGTAATAAATTTAGTACACTATGAAATTTTTTAAATAAAATTTATCTATTTCGATGATATGACACTAACTTATATAATTATCATGTCATCAAAATAGACATATTTCTATAAATCTGTCATTTAAACTAATAGATACTATTTATATAAAATCATTGCGTGTTAAATTTATTACGTTAAATAAAATTAGTGTAAATTTATTACTTTTTAAAATTAATGTGAGATTTGTTATTTTAAACAAAATTAATGATTTTTTTTTGTATATTCACCTTCTAACTACTCCAAAGAACCACAAAAGCTTGATTACCGGACATCCATTACAAAAAAAAATGTATTGTCATGGGCATATTTTTCAGACTTTTAGCATTGGAAATTTGCAACCAATTTAAAGGTTTCCCATTTGTCATTGAAGAAGGTATCTCTTACAGGATTAAAACAAAGATCTACGCATAACCAGAACATCTGCGAACAATGTACCACTTGTATAACTGCTTTGAACCTCAGGCACAAGCGCCCAGAGAAAGGCTTCTTTCATACCAACTGATAACTCTTGAACAAAGATTATCACATAACCAAATAATATCATATTGGCAACAACACCAGCTGATACCACTACACCCTGTCCAATATTGGTCTATTCTTGAGCAAATTCTCATCATCTACTGGAATATCTCTCTCAGTTTCATTATCAGGGAACCCCACAAACCAGCCCAAAGGAAAGCCTCTGACAGAATACTCTACATTGTTTGAGTTAAATATGGTTTTTCCAAACTGATTATAGTGTTAACAAGTATAGCACCTATGACGTGTCCACTAAAAAATATTCAAAAAAATTCGGAGAACATTGTCTCCCTCGTAATCACTGAAACTCAAACTCAAATAAAATAAGAAGAAAACACGCTGAATTATCATTAAGTTATAACTTTGAGCGGTTTTAATGAAAGTTACAAAACAGATAATTTTAAGCTGGTGTACATGTGAAGACGAGAATGAAGGAGGGTTTAAAATCTTTTTTTTTTTGTTTGAGACCGTCCAGTATCCAGCCTAATGGGCTGATTAATCTAAATCGACCCAAACAGGATCTCAAAGGGTGGCAAAAGTCTCTCAATAAATATTTAACGCAACTGCATTCTCAGAAACTTGAACTCGAGACCTCTGATTAAGCGGTGATGGACCTCTGTTATCCGCATCAACGCTTACTGGTAGGGGGATTTGAAATCTTCTGGTGCGTAAATGCCTAAATGGAAAGCCCAACTCGTTACAACAAAAGGAATTGGAAAATCAAAACCTCAACAATCAACCAGGGTGGCACAGATCTAGGAAAAAGTGCTGCGGACGCGTCGTGTATTTAGAATGGGCCTTACAGAGCCAGACTGAACCCACAAGTTCGCAGCTTGTCAGAATGGGCCACTTATATCATGGTATTCTTGAGCCGAAGTTTACTCGACCGTTAAACCAGAATGGGCCATTTGCTCAGGCCCAGAATGACCATTTACTTACTCTCGCGAGTGCAGGTTGAAGGCGCCGGCGGGTGCTCTACCTCACTTTAAAAAGCCACGTCATCGGTCATTGACCTACAAAATTCAATAGTAGATTGACGGATGGACTCAAGTAGACACAATTGACCTTTATATTATATATAAATAAATATTTTATACTACAAATCAATTATAGTGTGTTTAGTTTGAGAGAATTTGATAAGAAAAGAAAATGATTAGAAAATTTTAATTAAAAAAAATAGTATTATTACTATATTATTTTTTTATAATTTTTTTACAACTTTTTTATTAATTTAAATAACAAACTTTTACTTTTTCTCTCACCAATTACTATTTATTTTTTTTCTCACAACTTTTTCATCAATTTAAATAATTTTATTTTCTCACAATTTTCTTTCTCACAACTTTCTAATTATCTAAACACAGCATTAGTATACCTCAATTAGTTGTTATATATTACGATCAAATCTCAGTTCTTATCAATTTTTCCATTCCTCTACATATCTACGGATTATGACCTTATTCAAAGAACAAAAATAATATTTTATATTACATTAATATTTTGTATGATGTATAAAATGCCTTGTATGTAGTATAAAAAAAATTATAAGTGCTTATTTGAATCTCTCACTTTTATGTCTATACAGTAATCCTTTCGTTGAAAAGTTCAATTACACATTGGGAGATAGAGACGAGACACAAATGGGTATCACGATTTTTTTTTTAAAATGTTTTTTTGAATAAGTTTCAATAAGCTAACTTTCTTACAAAAAGAAACAAAGAATTTCTCTGTCAATTATCTGTTGTTGATTCAAACTCAGCAGAAGTAGGTAGGGTCCTTGATAATTCAGTTAAAATTGACGGTTACCTGATTATTACTTTGTCTGTTCTATTGCCAAAAGGTAAAATATAGGCAACAACATGTGCACACTGCAGGTGTATTTGGGTGATCTATTGAAAATATATTAAATTAAAAAAATATATACTTTCTGTATATTTTATTAAAAATATCCACGTCGTCTTACTCGACAAAATAAATGTCATAGCTTATCTGCAAACTATATGGCCTACTTGTACAGTATGTTTTGAGTGGGAGGAAGGGTGAGGAAAGGAGAGAAAAGAGAAAAAAAGTCGAGAAAAAATAAAATTATTTGGAGTGGAGAGAAAATTAAGAAAAAATAAGTATGGTAAAATAAAAGAATAATAATAATTTGTAATAGAAAAAGTTGTGAAGAAAATAAAATTATTTAGAGTGGTATAAAAAATTAAAAGAAAGAAAATATGATAAAATAAAAAATAAATAGTAATTTATGAAAGAAAAAATAGTGAAAAAAAATAAAATTATTTAAAATAATATAAAAAAATTAAAATATATATAATAATAATTACAATTTCTTTTTCTTAGTCCTTTTTCTTTGCGAAAGAAACAAGAGTCAGTGGGAGAAACATCATATAATAATTTAACAAGATTGGTACTTCATTCCTGGCATGGTTGTTGGCAGAGACTGCTAGAGAAGGGAATCGAATTTTATGCAAATCCCATTGAAAGGAAAGAGTAGTAGGACCCACTCAAGTTGCAGTTATGGTTCCCGCTGCGCCAGCTCGCCAGCCACCTTCGCATCGCAGGCTGTCGAGTATGGACAACGGACATGGACGATTCCTTCAATTTTCCTCTTTGCTCTCTCTCTCTCTCACTCCCTCTCTAACGTTTTGCCATTGATTTACCTTTTTTTTTTTTACTTGCTGCCTCTATTTTCTTTTGCACTTTCGATAGATGTTTCTTTGTTTAATAAAAAAAAAAATAAATTATTAGCTCGCTAATCGTACTTACAAATTGAGATTAAAAATTATTAGTTATTATATTTATTTAACCAATTCTTGTAGGTGAAACCCACAATATTAAGTTCAATAGACCTCCCTCAAGTTGGTGTTAAGGAATTTATAATTCACAATTTGTAACTCATAGCTTTATTGGAAATGAAAGGACAAATGCAAAAATTCGAACTGGGTCGTAGTGAAGGGAGAGTTTCTATAGATGTTGGAGAAACCAATTTCACAGAGTTATACGCATGTGCCCCAATACAATAGGCGATAACGTCTAAGGAAAGTGTAATTGGTAATACAAAACGTGGAACATTGAATTCCACATGCTATTAATTGAAAGGTACGTACCCACACAAACATTATTTATGATGGGGCTCAGACATGCATAGGAATAGGATATCTACATTTATAGCTAATGAATATATAGTTTGTATGGACCAAATAAATTTCTATATAATTATATAAGCTATGATATTATATGTATTATATAATTGTTTTGGTACATTGGAATTATTTGTACTTTGAAGACTACATAAACATCTTTTATACGTAACATTAATTGTCTATTTCGTTGCTCCAGCTAGCCAAGGGGTCTTGTGGGGCAAGATGCAATTGTTTTTTGCTTAATTATATGTGCAAGGCGTGCAAGATTCAACAATCAATCGTATATCAAATTCACAAGTCACAAGTTTTTGTTTACGTTCTGACAATTAATTCAAATTCATGACTCATTGGCCGGGGAAAGGGTTACTGAAAAATAATAAGATTTACATGTTATGCATTTGGTCTATAATAAGTTCAATAATGTTATTCCCATCTTATGCCTAATAGCAGACCTGCAGATAACCCATCTCATGCCTAATATCTGGTCATACCCTTTCCAATTTGTAATTGTTAAACCATGGAATCTCTCGATCTTTCCTTCTCTCCATCTTATACGATACGTGTGCACACACAAACACAAGCACCCTTCTAGACACATTAGGAATATCCCAAAAATTGACAGAAACCCACCACTAATTATAAATTTTAGTAGTAGAATCACTTAAACTCTTAATTTTAAATAAAAAATTCGATATCTAGTCCTTAAACCCAAAAAAAATAAAATTAAAAATAAAAAGCTAAAACCCTAAGAGGAGTTTTGAGTTTTAGCCTTATGCCCACCAAATTCTGGAGTGTCAGTATGGAAGGGCATGCGTAAGTAATCAATTGTTGCTCGATTTCTTAAACGACTCTTATGGAAATTGGCCACATGTATTTGTAATTCTAGCTTTGGCCGTCACCGGATCTCCAAAATTAAATCAGCTTTAGGTTATTATTAGAGCATATGATTGGTTGTGTACAGTTGCACACGATGGATGTGTCCGCTGATCTACAATCTAAAAATCAACTATATATATAGACTTGGAGAAGACCAAAGGGTTCACATGCATATAAAGAAAGAGCAGTAGGAGAGACTGAATTGCATACCGAGAATTGTCGGATCAGGATGAGGAAAACAGCAGGAGATAAGAGGTGCAAAAGGAGATATTGACGCGGCTCAATCAAATTACAAGGCTAATATACATCATCTAACCCCGCATTTAGATTGAGACACGCCAATACCTTCACCAGCCATTTACAGTTTACCCCTTCTCCCCCCATCTCCGGATTTAGTTGTTTTCCTCTATCTAACCCATGTGAGGACCTTCGACTTCTTAGGTTTTACTTCAAGGCTTCAAGCTCCATATTATATGTAGCCCACTTTCACAGAGAGAGAGAGAGAGAGAGAGAGAGAGAGAGAGCATATCCCTTCTTTAAACAAGAGCAGTGGGTTTGCAGAATTTCAAGGGGTGGACCAGCTTTGCGATCTCTCAAAAGTTTAGAAACTAGGACCCCTTTTGTTTGAGTCTGCCTTTTTTTCCCGAATGAGACAGGCTACTTATTATTATTATTATTATTACTAAAAGCACTGTTGCACACACAAAATATAATTAAAAAATATGTAATTAATTTAATAATATTTTTTAAAATTTAATATATTTTTTATAATTAAATAATTTTAATTTTTACATATTAATTTTATACTTACTATGTTCACTTCTTTTTTTTTTCCTTGTTATTAATGGCTTTTTGGCCTTGCTTAACCTCAACGTCATTGCTGCTCAAAATTTTCAAAATTAAGGAAACAAAGTAGATAATGACATGGGGAAACTGTACTTTTGTGTGTGCATGCGTAATCCAAATGGACTGCCCATTCCAGCTTCTAATGCCAAATGCCACCACTCGGCTCCACGCAGGGCTCTTTACTGGCGCACGGCCACGTAGGAGTTCGTTCTACTTCCATTTAAGGTCGGTCTTCTCTATGTTCCCACGATAAGATTTGAACAGGAATTGGGGCTTTCATACGGTATATAATCAATTGCTGGCCATGGAGTAAAACGGCTAAGCGAAAACAAAAAAGAAAAAAAAAAAACAGAGAGAGAGAGAGAGAGAGAGGCTAAGGCAACTCTTTTTTTTTTTTTTTGTATGTCCTGTATAATATGATGAAAATTAGACGTGGAAATAATATTTATTAAAAACCTAAAAACTGTATGTCATTTCAATGAACATAATTTTATTATTCTTTTGTTCAATTAATCGTCCAACCTTACTTTTTTTAACAAAAAAATTCTTCTGTTAATTTTATTAACGTGACACATTGGCTCCCAATCTAATTGAACATTATATACGACGTGTTTTTTTTTTCTTTGCATATATCATCATGACATTGGCATGATGTCTTTTTCTTTTTTTCCAATTGGATAGTCCACGCAACATAGGGCTAGACATTCAGTAGACGGTCGGTCGATTCATCAAAATTGTGCACTCCTGTGGACAAGTTGAAACTTTTTTAACATACTCTATCTTAAGCTCTCTCAATCTAATGAAATTGTAATATCCTCAAAATAACCGGTTTTCCCAGGAAACATGCAAAACTTCCCATCACATGAATATATTGGTATCCCAAGCTTCCTCTTAAGAGAGCTCTCAATCTTGTAACTTGTGTAATTAATCAAGTGGCCCTTTTTTTTATATGCAATCACTATTGACACCAATCGTTGGTAAACTTGACAGGGCCAAGGTCCCACTTTGCCAGGTTGAAATTGACCAGAAGTTTCTTTGAGTCCGGTGGATCAGGCGCAGCACCAAGTTTTGGTGCAGGAGATGGTGTCACAACGACTGTATGTCCACATAATTATGTCCCAAGTGGACTTAAATTTGCGAAAATTTTAAAAAATCGAAAACCTGAAAATTGCTCTTTCTCCTGTGGTCAAGAGTAAATTAGTAAGTAAAGCAATAATTAAAAGGGGCTGGTTACAGGGACGGGATTTCAAGACACAAAACTTTTCTTTTTTTTTTTTTTTGTTTTTTTTGTTTTTCTGTTTGTTGACCTATAAAATAGAGGGGCTAAATATTTTTTTAATTCGTGGGCCCCACCCCGTCCACTTATTTTTTTCGTAATTAAAAAGGTCCAATTACATTGACCAGGGACAGCTGGACGGAAAGGATAGGGTGCCGCTAGTCTTCGCGTGCAAAACCGTGTTTTTTTTATCTTCTGTTTTTATTCGAACAATTTTTTTTTACAAAAATATAAAAACAAGTAAAGTAAGATCTACAACAAAAATTCATACATTGTGCAACCAATAATTTTTAATAATTAATTATACTTTTTATCATGTCTCAAAAAAAAATCAATAAAGTCTTTTAAATAGGCTTAGTTCAATAAAGACATTTTATTCCGTACGGATGGAATTTCAGTTTTTTTTTTTTTTTACATTCATATAACTCAAAATTTTTATTTTAAAAATTTTAAATTTAAATTTTAAAATAAAAAAAATTATCAAAAAAAATACTTTCAACAAATCTTTTAATAAAATAAAAATAAAAAAAACACCCAATAAAGATGTGAGTCCCACGCCCCGTCCCTCTCAGTTCACTTTTCCATTTGGGTAGGCTCAGTTCACTTTTTGTTTTTTTGGGTCTAGAGGGAAGGCATAGCCTATTACAACAAGTGGGATGATGGTACGTCTAAGAAGCCATCAGTCGGGGCCAAGCAACCCCATGAAGGTTCTGCTGAAGGATGGGTGTCACACTAGGCAGAGGGTTATTAAATATGTGAACTCCTAGAGGCAAGTTAAAGGCATAATTGGCCATCCAGTCGGCCAAGCTATTGCCTTCCCTATACACGTGTGTGACCCTCACAGACCAGTCCCGTACAAGCAGGTCCTAACAGCTTTTAATGAGGTTCACCTGAGGGTGAGTACTTGGAACGCCCTTCTCAATGCTGCTTAAGGCTAAGAGAGAATCCACCTCCAACCAAACTCGCCTGAAGCCAAAATTTCAAGCAATATCCAACTATATACCCCAAAGTTCAGCAGCGAAAGGCTCAGTTCACTTTTCCCATTCCCATAATACTACTATGGACCAACAAAAGTTGCCTGGTATACTTTATGGGCCAGGTTCGGACCAAAAATAAAGCATTTGAAAAAGGCTTCCTTGTTACTGCTTAGCCGGTAGGATATGGCCTTAAGTCACGTTGCTGCTGCTTATCCGCACCGATATGGACCTTGCCACTTGCAGCTCATAAGCAGCAAGGATATGGGCCTGATGTTACCTCGCACTTTCTATTTGGACCGAAATCTGTCACCAATTATTCCCACTTACTTTTTTAGTATTTGGATTTGAATAAAGTAAAGAATTATAATTAGCGAGGACTTGCGCTGCATGCCAGCCGTGATAATAATTTGGTACACTTCTTTTACGTTCAGTTTTAATTTAAATTTTAATGACCGTATTTCAAAAATAATATCTTCCTTTAATTGTTAATTTAATTGTGTATGCACAGTATTGATTTTAGTCTCGTTAATACTGATCTACTTAGTAGTGGCTCTTTAAGATTTAACAGTACTCAGAAAATGGATTCACCTTATAGAAAGTGGTTAAATAAAGTTAAGAATGAATGATTCTCGCATTCAATTATAAATATGATTCTCGCCTACAATTACAAGTATGATAACCAATATATTTACGATATACTCTTTTTCTATGTTAAAAAAAAGAAAGAAAGAAAGAATTAGGGAGGACTCGGTATTGCCAATAACGAGATAAGTTTTCCACTGGTTCCACCCCAATTTTTGGGGTTTTTAATTATAAAGGGAACAATAATTTATTCTTGGAATACGATAATGAAGTGCCAAACAGAAAATATACGGAAACCAATTCGTGTAGCTAGTTCCCATTTTCAGCATGAATACCACCCCAAGCTTGCTGCAATGTTCAAAATGTAGCAAATTATAAGTTCCGAATAATAGCGCAAGATTGAGCTCAATGTGAAAAGGTTACCTGAAAGCATGATAACGAGTATTGAACATCACTTTCTGATATTTGGTGGTGAAGGACAAGCCTAATGCTGAAACAAAAATTGAAAAAAGACATAAGCTTCCATAGTATGATCAATATATACTCTGCGGTGGATTGGCAAGTGGTTGGGAGTAATAGTTATCATCCGCAAAATTTGGGTTCCAACCCTCCCTTCTGTTACTATTGCACTAGCAGTTCCAATGGACCAAAAAAAAAAAAATCAATTGCCGCTTGATTTCTTAAACGACTCTTTTGGAAGTTGGCCATATGTATTTGTAATTCTAACTTTCACCGTCACCGGATCTCCAAAATTAAACCAGCTTTAGGTTATTATTAACACATGATGCATGTGTACGCTGACCTACAATAAAAAAATCAACTATATATCTAGACTTGGAGAAGACCAAAGGGATCACATGCACATAAAGAAAGTGCAGCAGGAAAGATTGAATTACATGCCGAAAATTGTCGGGTCAGGATGAGGAAAACAGCAGGAGATAAGAGGTGCAAAAGGAGATATTGACGCGGCTCAATCAAATTACTAGGCTAATATACATCATCTAACCACGTATTTTGATTGAGACACGCCAATACCTTCATCAGCCATTTACAGTACTTACCCTTCTCCCCCCCCCCCCCATCTCCTCCGGATTTAGTTGTTTTGCTTCATCTATCCATGAGAGAACGTTAAACTTCTTGAGGTTTACTTCAAGGCTCCAAGCTTCATATATATGTAGCCCCACTTCCAGAGCTGAGAGAGAGAGAGAGAGAGAGCATATTCCTTCTTTAAACAAGAGCAGTGAGTTTGCAGAATTTCAAGGGGTGGACCAGCTTTGCGATCTCTCAAAAGTTGAGAAAATGGGGACCCCTTTTGGTTTGACTCTCCCTTTTTTTTTAATGAGACAAATTACTGAAGAAAAAAAGAATTTTTATCTGATTTTTTTCTCGATTGTGAATTAAAATATAATTGAGTTTTTATCTTTTTATAACTATATTACTACTATTTAAAATAATTTTTATTTAATATTTTATTAATATAGTTAAAAAAATAAGACTTATTAAGTAAAAATCTTCCGAACATTTATCCGGACCCTTATTATCCATGGCTTTTTGGCCTTGCTCGACAATCAACAACAACTTCATTTACTGCTCAAAAATAAGGAAACAAAGTAGATAATGACATGGGGAAACTGTATTTCTGTGTGTACATGCGCAATCCAATTTGACTGCCCATTCCAGCTTCTAATACCAAATGCCACTACTCGGCCCCACGTAGAGCTCTTTACTGGCGCACGGCCGCGTAAGAGTTCGTTCCACTTTCATTTAGAGTGTGTTTAAAGTGCGAGGAAAGAAAGAAAATTGAGAAGAAAAAGATGAAAAGTAGAGAGAAAAAAAATTATTTAGAGTGGTAGAGAAAGTTAAGAAAAAGAAAATAGATAGAAGAAAATGTGAATAGTAATTTATGTGAAAAAAAGTGTAAAAAAAATAAAATTGTTTGAAGTTGTAGAAAAAAATAAGAGAAAAAAAATATGGTAAAAAAAAAGTAAATAATAATTTGTGAGAGAAAAAATAGAGAGAAAATAAAACTGTTTAGTGTGGTGTAAAAAGTGAGGAGAAAAAAAATAAATAATAATAATTATATTTTTCTTTCTCTTCTAATTTTTCTTTGACACACCAAATATAGAGTTAGGATCGGTGTTCCTATGTTCGCACGGTAAGATTTAAAGGGGCTTTGATGCAGTGTACAATCAATTGTTGGCCATGGAGTAAAATGGCTAAGCGAAACAATAAATAAATAAATAAAGAGACAGAGAGGAAGGCTGAAGCAATTCCTTTTTTTTTTTTTTTTTTTTTTTGCATGTATCTTATATAAATATGGTGAAAATTAGACATGGAAATAATATTTATCAAAAACCCAAAAATCCATCTGTCATTTCAATAAATGTATGTTCATTTTTCTTTTGTTCAATTATGCGTCCACCCTTACATTTTTATTTTTTTTTAGTTCTTCTGTCAATTTTGTTAACATGACACATTGGCTCCCAATCTAATTGAACATTATTAATGGACCAAGAATATTATATACATGTTTTTTTTTTTGCATCATCATGACATTGGCGTGACGTCTTCTCTCTTTTTTTTTTTTCCCGATTGGATAGTCCACGCAACATAGTACACGGCCGTCGATTTTATCAAAATTGTGCGCTGAATGTGGACAAGTTGAAACTTATTTAACACGCTCTGTCTTAGACTTTACATCTAATAAAACTCTATTATCTTTAAAGGGATCATTATATGGTCAAATAATTTTTTTTTATTATGTTTATATAAATTTTTTTTTCAACTATAAACATTTTTTGTACAACCACATAAGAAAAATATACAACGAAAAAATAATAATATTTTTTAAATTATTTTTTATCGATTTAGTTGCACAAAATACGTTCCTAATTGCACAAAAAAAATTTATATAGAAACAACAAAAAAAAATCATTTTACCATAAACTTTTTCCCTATCCTTAAATAGCCGGTTTTCCCGAGACATACGCAAAACTTCCCATCACATGTATACATTGGTATTCCGAGCGTCCTCTTCAGAAAGTCTCTGAAGCTTGTAACTTGTTATTAATCAAGAGGCCTCTTTTTTGATATGCAATCACCGTGCTATTTGACGCCAATCGCTGATATACTTGAAAGTTGAGAGGATTGGGGTCCCACATAGCCAGGTTGAACATGACCAGAAGTTTCTTTGAGTTTGGTAGACTGGGTGCAACGCCAAGTTTTGGTGCAGGAGATGGTGTCACAACGACTGTGTGTCCGCATGATTATGTCCTCTGCTGGTATTCCCAGGTGGTCTTAAATTTACGAAATTTAAAAAAATGGAAATCCTGAAAATTGCCCTTTCTCCCGTAGTCAAGAGTAATTAGTGAGTGAAGCAGGCATTCATTAAAAAGGTTAAATTCATGGACTGGGATAGATGGACGGAGAGGAGAGGGGACCACTAGCTTGACCGTGCAAAAACCTTTTTTTTGGTTTTTATTCAAACTTTTTTTTTTACAAAACTATACAAAAAGTAAGGGTACAACAAAGATTCATACATTGTGCAACCAATACTGATTGCACATTTTATTACGTCTAATTTATATTTTTTTATTTTTTAACAAAAAAAAAATTATTATAAATATATCAGTTATCTGATTTGTGGAGTAAAATCGAAGTAACCTCTATTTTAGACTGTCTCATTCAATTACCTTCAAAAGAGCAGACCCTCGACTTAAGTACTAGTAAGATTTAATGTGGCTCTACTTCAAGAAAGCATGGTTATTATCAAATTTAGAATTTATTGCCGTGTTATAATTTTTAACTATCTTAATAGTCATTCAGTCATTTATTAATAGAGAGTATAGACACAAAAATTTAAAGTTAAGTCACAAACGTAACAAGACATTAACTTATGATTAAACTATTACCTTAAAGTGTCATTTTCATATTCTACCCTATTTGCTCACACATTATATATATTTCAAACAAAAAACCCAACAAAGATGACGCCCACAGCCCGACCCTCTCAGTTCACTTTTTCCCATCCCCATAATACTACTGTGGACCAAGAAAAGTTGCCGGATATACTTTATGGGCCTGGTTCGTACCAAACAAAATGAATTTGAAAAAGGCTTGCTTGTTGCTGCTTAGCCGGTCGGATATGGCCTCAGGTCACCTTGCTGCTGCTCATCCGTACGGATATGGAGATTGTCTCCTTGCTGCTTGTAAGCCGCAAGAATATGGGCGAATTTACCTTCCCCTTTCTATTTGGACCCCGTTGCCAAATTACTCACATATATTTTTTTAGTATTTGAATTGGAGCAAAGCAAATAATTAGGGAGGACTCGAAGTTTGAGCACCGCCTCCCCTCCATGAAGCTCTAACCCCTCCTTTCAAGACCAACAAAAGACAAGAAAAAGAAAAAGAAAAAAGAGTAAAACATTTGGATGTGATAGAGGGAAAAATTTTACCCCCACTAAATTCATTCAGCTTAACGGATTGCATTACAAATTAGCTAGATTGCCCAATCATCATTCATTGGGCTATAGCCAATAACGATATAAGTCTGCAACTGGTTCTACCCTTTTTTTTTTTTTTTTGGGTTTTCAATTATAGAAGAAACAATAAATTATTCTGGAAATACAATACTGAAGTGCCCAACATAAAATATACGGAAACCAATTCGTGTAGCTAGTTCCCATTTTCAGCATGCGCGCCACCCAAAGCTTGCTGTAATTTTCAAAATGGAGCAAATTGTAAGTTCCAAATAACAGCAGAAGATTGAGATCAATGTGAAAAGGTTACCTGAAAGCATGATAAAGCGTATTGGACATCACTGTCTGATATTTGGTGATGAAGAACAAGCCTGATGCTGAAACAAACATTGAAAAAAAGACATGAGCTTCCATAGTATGATCAATATATACTCTCCTGTTTAAGCTACACGCTTGGAAGTTGGAACCCAAAATAATGGAATGAGGTGCTAAGATCACACATGCACATCCAATAAATGGATAAAGGGTAATCTACAAGGGAAGCAGCCACTGTCAAAAGCTATGGCTTTCATTGAAGGTCGATTCATAAAAAAGGTCAAGCCCTTTTCCCTTTCCCACATACTACCTTTCCCTCATTTTCCTCGTTAAACACTTTTTGATTGGAAATTTAATGTGCAAGTCGCTTTCGATTGGTGTGTGACATCCCAGATGATTCGTTGTCATTAACCATTATCCTTTTGGCGAAAAAAAAAAATCATTGTCAGAAGAAAATAAAGGCCGGATACGGCTACAATTTTGGCAAGGGCAATTCTTCCGAAATTCTGAGACGACTAGAGAGAGTCAATCAAAAATTAAGACTTAGTCATGAAGAGCCTTCAAGATATCTTAAACAAACCTGAGAGGACTCTCTGGCATAACAAGTATACCATGTTGTTCCAAGTATTTGCTTAGTTTTTCTGCTGTAACTTTTGAGCCCTCTACCATGTCCAGATATATCTGCGCCAGGGAAAGAAGGGGGTCAAGATATAATTTTTCTTTTTCTCTTTTTTGAACTCTCAGCCAGGACAAGGATCAACAGAAAAGTTTAGAACTAGGTAGCACTTAGATGCTCGTGTATACATTCACAAATTCATTGAGATTGCAAAATCTCCATGCCTATAATGAACGTAAAAACTGATCAGAGTACTTTTCGTAGGATTGTTGGAATGTCTTGGGAAAGGATTCAATTAAACTATAAGAAACATTCTCAATCCAACAGCAAGACAGTAAATTGGACTCTCTTTCACATTTCAAAGATGGAGATACTCACAATATTGGTTTGTACAGCACCAACATCCACTGTTAGTCCTTTGATTTGATTCAGTCCCTCTGGAGAGTGAAAAAATCATAGTACTTTATGAACTTGCAAAATAAAAGTAACTTTTGCCAAAAAAGAGAACGGAAAGGAGATTGAAGTAGGAAATCAAATAACTAGTTAAACAGCAAACCTGCTAGTATCTTAGCTTTCTTGTGATCATCTGCAAGCTTTCCAACATTTTCTTGGATGGCAACCAAAGCAGCTGCACAAAGGATACCAACTTGTCTCATCCCACCTCCCAAGGTTTTCCTGAGGATTTTGGCCTAGAACGAAAGACACTTAAGAATTTGGCACTCACTTCTAGCAGGAAGGAAAAAAATTTTGGCACTCAACTCGGTGCAAATTTTCATTACTACCTTATCGATGAAGCTTTTTGAGCCAACAATAACAGATCCAACTGGCGCACCCAAACCCTTTGACAGACATACCTGATACATAAATTCATGGAGGTAAATGAGAAAATGGAGCAAAATAATTTAGAAAACAACAGTATTGAAAAAAAAGTAACTGAAAATTTATTTGCTTTGTAACCATACCGAAACTGAATCAGCAGATTGCACAAGCCGATCAACAGGAACGCCAAGTGCCTGAGGACCAACTTTGTGGGATCAGATGTTTAAACATGTATGCTCTTAAATCAATAATTATGGAGCAGTAGTATTGCCAAAACTTTACCAATGGCCAATATCTCATTAGAGTTCAACTTAAATGGGATAACATTCCAGGTTTATCAGTCTATCAAAGAAAGCATAACCAATGCAAATAGGCAAAAAACCTGGCCGACAACTGGCCAATAGCCAAACTCTCAAACAGCCGCATCCAACAGCTAACATGGTGGGAATCTAGTTGCAAAAACTTTAATCTAGAGTCATCATTTCTCTTCTCTCCAATCCCAAATGGCAGAAGCATAACAAGACAAACAACTGTGTATTAAAATAACGAAAAGAATTTACTCACAGCCGAAGCATTAAAAATTCGGGCCCCATCAATATGAAGCTTGAGACCATGCTTTCTAGCCAATTCTCCAACTCTGTCAGTATATTCTACAGACAGGCACCTACCTCCACAGCTGCATTAATTAAAAGAGCACTCATAAGGCAGAAAAGAAGAAAACAGAATGAGGTAAACTGTTTAGAGAGTTGGTGCAAAAGAGGAAAAATTGGCGAGAATTTGGTGGGATGCATTCCAGAATTTCAATTGACACCAATATTTCCACCGAGCTAGTAAAATATCTAAGATGTATTGTAATAGAACAACGAGCCTTCTGAACATCGTGGGAACTAATTTTTGGGACTCTTAATTGCAAACATAGAATGGTAAATTGCTCCAGGACATGTCCGTCAGGAAAAAAAAAAAAATTATGGATATTGCAAAAGCATTCACTACAGACATTAACCAAAAAAATGGATCATCAAAGAATGATACTTACTTGGCTTGTGTATTTTCCAAGCATATAAGCCTAGTAGTTGGATACACAAGGGCCCCCCTGGGATCTCTAATTGCAGCTTCGATTAAGCCAATATCCATCGTCCCATCCTCATTATTCTTCACAGTTCTAGAATGCACACCTCCAATTGTTGATATGCCCCCATTCTCATAAATATGGATATGAGATTTGTCTCCAAGGATGACTTCACTTCCCCTAATTTCACAATGTGTAAGAACACTAATAAGATTACCCATAGTCCCAGATGGAACAAAGAGAGCTGATTCCTTTCCCAAGATTTTAGCCATTTCGGTTTCTAACTGCAAGGCAGTCGGGTCATGGCCCAAAACATCATCATCAACCAGAGCATTTGCCATAGCCGTTCTCATTGCATCAGTTGGTTTGGTGACAGTGTCAGACCGGAGATCAACAATTCTAGTTACCATTTTTGCTGAAAATAGTCCCTGTAGAATATGAAAAAGATAACATAAAATCAGTTGATGTTCCAACACCATATCTTCAACAATTACACAGATCAGAATATGTAAAAACATGATCTCGAATAAACGACAGTGACAAAATTTCAGTCACAGTACTGTTTTCCTGCAACCATTTTTGGTTATTGCTGACCAAAATGACTTCCCAATAGTCAAGAATCCAAAAGAAATACAGAAACGAAAGTAGAACCAAAACTTCCCTACTGTGAAGATAGGACAATAAAATGAAAAACAAAGCTCAGGAGTCATGTCATTTTCAAAATGGAAAACTAATTTTCGAATTGATAATGCGATATCACTCAATTGAAAATATAACAATTCTTCAAAATTTGACTAGACGCACTCAATTATAATGGCTCTGAAAGCAAGAGTGACTTCTTTTTTTTTTTTTTTTTAAGTTACTTGTTGCCAATCTCAAGAAAGGAGCGCGATTGATAATTTTCATCTTGAATTCAACAAGGAAAAGTTTCATCCCCAATGAACCTTTTTTTTTTTTTCCTTTTTTAGGATATATAATTATATGTGCCCAACTAAGAAGAATTGAAGAATTTAAAGCTCAAACAGGATAAAGGAAAAATGTGTGGAAGAAGAGTTTGTGTCATACCTCTTCTTGTTTTACTTCTCTGCTGCCAGCCAAAAAATTATTTCCAAACACTAAATTTTGTTCTGCATGCATGCAGGAATCTGAAAGAACATCAATAATTTTGCTTACATTTACATGAATCCCACAATCTATAACCACAAAATTATCAACTAAAAGCAAGCAGAATCTTAAAGAAACAAAACAGAAAAAAAAAAAAGAAATTTTAAAAAAAAGACAAAACAGAAGACACAGATGGCCCAAAATGGACTCTGCTTTATAGCTTCAGAGAAATTCAACTTACAATTTCTAACAGAAATCCAAAAACCCTAACCCACACCTTAAACATATAGCGTGGCCATATGACGGCTTCAGAATCCCGTGCGGCTTAAAAAGTCTTGAAGAAGATCCTCGAAAAGTTGATGAACCCAACCAGTGAACCACGTTAAGAAATGCAAACAGCGAGTAACATCCGTGTCATCGTAATCTGTCTGTACTCAAATAGTTGGCACCTAAAAAATGTAGTGGGCCCCAAAACCCATAAAATGTCGAAAAAAAGAGTTAAACGCAGCCACGCCGGCGTGAGTAGCCATCTTGTCTTTTGCTTTCTGCTTTTTTAATTAGAGTTAATATTAAAAAAAAATTATCTACTTTATTATTTAACAAATTTGATATAATTTTTAAAAAATAATAAATTTAATATAATTAAATTATTTTATAATAACTTTAACACAATGTTAATTTCCGTTAACAAAAACTATCAAACTGATTGACATAGCATGCTGACAAATAAAAAAACTATGACCCGTACATAAAATAAATAATTAGTGTGGCTCCACATCACCGTTACTTAATAATTATTATACTTACAAATCCAAAAATCAAATATTCTGTAATTAGATTTTATTTTTGAAATAATTAATTTATTAATTTTTTTTCTTCTTATATAATTAACAAAATTTTAAGTTTAATATACAAAACCACCTTTGATTAAAAAAATTACAAACACCCAAATTTGGCTTTAGGAAACTAAATTGCCGAAAGTATGTGAGCATTGTCGTTCTCCTTTTCTTTTGCTTTTTCTTCTTCTTCTTCGTCGTCGATGAGGAGAGGTTGTGATGATATTCAAGCAGACTCTTGGAAAGGAACTCTTGTGGGGTTTCATCAAGTGGGGCGGTCCCGAGTTTCTTTTCTTCCCTTCTCTCTTCTCCCTCTCATTAGTCCTCGATCCTGAGTTTCTGATGTGATGAATTGAGTTTCCTTTGCTTTCTTAATTTGTAGGATAAAAGGCGCATCTGAGCCCCTCCTTCCGAAGCCTCCAATCTCTACACCCAAACTTTCTTTCTCTCTCTTTCTGGGTTTAAAGATGCAACTTTGTGGTTGCTTTGATGAGCAATTACCAACGAATTCTCTTCTTTGTGATTCTAGGATTTTCTTTCTGATGACTACAAACGCACATAGGCGTTTTAGGTTTCCTTAACCTAGCTTTTTGTTTTTGTTTTGTTTTTTTTTTTTTTGTTGAAGTGGGTTTTGTAAATTAAAAGAAACTAATTGTTAATTATTTAGACAGAAAAAAAAATAATGTATTAATGATTTAGGAAGAAATAAAATGTAATTGCAAAATATTTGGTTTTGGGCTTGTAAGCCAAATAAATACATTATTGATATAAAGTCACATTAATCATTTGTTTTATGCATATATCAACATTTGTTATTAGTCAACATGTCATGTCACTTGTTTTAATGAAGGCTTAATAATATATTAGATTTATTATAAAATAATTTAATTATATTAAATTTATTAATTTTTAAAATTTATGTTAGACGAGTAAATTTGATTTTTTTTATATTATTTCTTTTAATTAAAAATTTATTTAACATCCAACTTTTTGAAGATGTAGAGAATAATTTATTTTATTGAAATTATGAAATACAACTTATTTTTTTAAGGAAAATAAAAAAAATTGTTCTCTATAATCTTGTTCTAAATTATTATGATTTTATACATAAGAAAATTACGAAGTAATCGAATAATTAAGATATTTTGTACGTCTTACATTGAGTTATAAATTTAATTATATTACTTGATTTTAATAAAATTGAAACTTATAATTTTTTTGTATAATTTTAAATTTTTTAACTAATTAAATTACCCAAATACTAATTCAAATACATCTTAGTGGCTTGTATAAGAAAACTAGCTTAGTCAGAAATTTTATTCATAATTAGACTCCATTCTTCAATGTAGCAAAGTGGACCCAAATAACTCTCCACACAAATTTAACTAATCATAGCAATTGGCACTCAAAAAAAAAAAAATCATAGCAATTGTCCCCCTTCGCCGCACCTAAAATCTCTGTAGAGAACAGTTTTTAGGGTATTATTCATAGTCCAATGGACTTTTAAAAAGAAAAGGAAAGAAAAAACTTCCATTATGAGTTAAAGACTCGAATCAACCCATGAAGAGTGGATTCAAATAGGCACGTGTGATGAAGGAAGTATCGAATCTCTATTTGTATTGTATGTATTCTCTATCCTCAAATTCCTCTATCGCTCTCATTGTGATTGGTGAACTTCACTTTTTTGAATTCAAATTTGGAGACTCAATTCATGATTATATGGAATGCAATTACAGTGATAATATAATTGAGTCTACTTGACCAGAAAAATCAATGTAAGTCTCTTTCTCTCCCCCTCTCTCTCTCTCTCTCTCTGCGTAGACAGTCACTTTCCAAGCTATTATATTTTGTTTCTTCAACTACAGCAGATCCACTTGTTTTCCCACATCGGATGGTCCACGAAAGATTCCCAACCATAAAATTCTGATGTGACACCATAAGTTCAAATTTTAAAATTTGCAGTAGTTTATACATAATGATAAAAAATAAAATTTTATGTTTATAAAATAAACACTTTCTTTATTTTTATTTTTGAATTTTTATGACTTTATAACATATTGCTTTTATAAAAATTTATATTTATTGTGTCAAAATTATATTTATTGTGTTAAAATTATAATAAAATTTGAGATTTGAAACTTAAGTACACCACAAAATTTTCTTTATTTCTAGGGTTCTTTGTCGATAATCAAAATGCATAGGTGCTACCTTGGAAATATGTTTTATTTGGCATATATATTAATTTTTGATGATGAAAACCACCCATAATTAAGGACAAAAAAAATATCTCATGATGAATAATTGATAACCGTTGAAATTATTTAATAATATTAATTAAGGACAATTAAACGACAAATTTTCATTATTGAACAATTAAACCGAACGAACATGGGCGACAAATTTCCGCCCATGCCAGCGGCATCGAATACCAAAGGCATTTTCATTTGTACCTGCCACAAATCACGTAGAAATTTAAAGCATCCACGACGAAGAGAACGAAGCACGGTTTGTAAATTTGTACCTGCCATTTTGTATGCATGTGAGGTGCTTTCGAACAGATGAAATCATAACAAAAGGCCAACAAATGCCGAAACAAACAAACAAAAAATAAAAATAAAAAAAGAAGGGACCAATTGGTGGTATTTTAAGATGTACATACACTTTAAAATTGAAGTCGTGCAAGTGTCGGACACACGTTGGACGCGGACACACGCCCGACATGTCTCGGACATGTGTTGAACACACGCAGAAGTGTCCGACAAAAAAAATTTTGAAAAAAAAAAATGAACACGCGTATCGGACACGAGAAAGAAATGTGTTGGACACACCAATGACACTTTTAAGGATATTTTAGTATTTTTATTTTAATTTTTTTAAAAAAAATTGGAAAAAAAAGAAATTTATCATTTAAAATTTTTTTCGAATTCTATCTTACTTAATTCATCATATTCTTCGTTTTATTAAAATCATAAGATCAAAATTCCAAATTTTTGTTGTGGTATTACTTACATTGCTTACAAATCAACGAAGGCTCAAGCAACCCGAAAAAGAGTTATAGATAAGTCGTTCTCAAAATCAATAAAATAAGAAAAAAATAAAAAAAAAGTCGGTTTTTTTCTATTCTTTTTGCTAATGACGATGATTCTGCTGTATTATACGTAGAGATCAAATACAAATAAAATTAAAAATATACACACATATATTATATATATAGTCGTGTCTGTTTCGTATTCGTATTTTAATTTTTTTAAGATTGACGTATTCCTATACCTGTATCGACAATACCCATGTCGCTGTATTTGTACCCGTATCCATGTAACCTAAGTGGCATTATTTAGGGGGGTACACCTACATAGATACGATTTTTTTTCGATTTCTTCACATATTCAACTAGTTTACTGCGTATTATATTAATGAGGGTTTATCCATCTTCATCTCTTCACGCGCTCTCGTCTCTTCATGCGCTCGGGCATACATATACACATATATGGGTTACGATTTTTTTAAAAGATTAAAAAAATAATTATATATACATTCTACCTTATTTGTTTGTATATTATAATTTTTTTTACATAATTATTATTTTTATTTATTTATTTTGAATACAATTTATTCATGATTTTATATAATATAATTTTATTTTATAATTTTTTTTACTTTAGGTAGACTTTTATTGTGTAGTAAAATTATAAATGTGTTATATTTAATAAAAAAGTAAATTAAAATTTTCTAATTCTTAAAAACTAACGGTTTTGGTGAGACCAGAGCCAAGCCGTCCGATCCTGTCACTCACGGCCGTGTCTCGCCCCGTCGCGTGTATTGGGGTCCTTTTTATGGTTTTTTTTTTTTTGGTGTTACCTTTTTATGGTATTTTTGTTGTTTGTATCGTATGCAATACCGACCATCAAAGCCCACTCACTTTTCAAAGCTCTAAGGTGTGTTTGGAGAGAATAGAAGGGTGGAGAAAGGAAGAGAAATAAAATAAAATAAAAAAAAAATAAAATTATTTAGAGTAGTGGAGAAAATAAAGAGAATAAAAATATGGTGAAAGAAAAAATAAATAGTAATTTGTGAGAGAAAAAGTGAAGAGAAAATAAAATTATTTAGAGCGATGGAAAAATGAAGAGAAGGAAAGTATCGTGAAAAAAAATGAATAGTAATTTGTGAGAGAAAAATGAGAGAGAAAATAAAATTATTTAGAAAGGTGTAGAAAGTGAGAAGAAAGAAATATAAAAAAAAAGTACATAATAATGATTATATTTTTCTTTCTTTTCTCCCCTTTCTATCGCACAACAAATACGGTCTTATGGTATATTTGGATTGTGCAAAAATTGATGAGAACAAAAAATGTGATAAAGAAAGTATTAAGGAAAAAATTTCTTTAGATTAATAAGAAATAAATTAAAAAAATAATGAGAAACAAATAAAAAAATTATGAAAAAAAATGAAAAAATAAATTATTTAAATAAAAAAATTAAATAAAAAATGATGAAAACTATATATATATTTTTTAATATTTTCTCACAATTAAAACAGTTCTTAAATAGGGTTTGAACGCGAAAATTTATTAATACTGTAGCCGGCTGCTGCTAAACGTACGTGTCAAATAGCTCATTATTGAGGGTAGCTGTTCTGGCGGCCATGACCAGGTTCAATGAACCGAATTTGGTTTTTTAACAACCCCTTCATGAACTGGCTTTCGTCAAAGTAAAACAAAATGAAATAATAAGAGAATTTCAGAGAGCGAAAAGAAGCGAGAGATAGAACGACCGATAGCTCTCTGATCATGGTTCCAGCCTTCCAGGGGCTATCCCTTGAGCGATCCATCTGATTCTTCTATAAATGGTTGTGATTCTAGAGGTAAAAGCAAAAATCTTATAATATCTTAATGTCGTTTTCCTCTCTATTGCTATGTATTATGTTTTGATTTCTTGTTTATTATTATCTTTGGTTTTTTTTTATGCGCATTATCTTATCTGCATCAAAGCTATTTATTTATTTTTTTTTAATTTTTTATTAACAGACATGGAGATCCGTTCTATAAGGAGTTATATAGTAGATAGTTTTTTTTATTCTTATAAATTTCAGATCTCTATTTTTTAAGAGGATTTCGTTAGGATATCCGGTTGAATAATTTACTCCTATTTTTTTTTTTTTATCCAGTCCGCATCAAAACCAATTGATAATATAAAATCAAAAGTTTTTCCTTTTATTTTTTTTGATGAAAGATAAATTTTTTTCTGTGGCGCCTCTCAAGTGTCCACAAAAATTAATTGGCCTTTGCATGAAATGCACAAATGCTGTAATATAAGCTGGAAAATAATCTTCATGAAGAAGCTGCTTCTCTTGCAAATCAGCTGTAATAAAAGGCATATGTATTTATTTAATTTTAAATTTTAATTTTTTTTTAATTTAAATTTTAATTTTTTTTGAGATTTTATTTTAATTTTAAATCTTTTAATTTTACTGTAAATGAATTTTTCTGTTAGTTAAACTATTAAAAATTATTGTTGAATAACGAAATTTAAAAAAAAAAATAAAATATATTGTTTTTTTTGTTATTAAATACTTATATTTTATTTTCAAATAATAACATATAAATTGAGATTTTGAGTTTTTTTTTATTTTTTTAAAATTATACAATGTATTTTTGTTAATTGATGAATTAAAATAGTATATTTTATCTTTTTTAAAAAAAATTCGTTAATCAATAGTAATTTATAACAATTTGACTAATAAAATGACTGATTTAGAGTAAAATTAAAAAATTTAAGAGTGAAATAAAATGTCAAAAAAATTTAAAATTTAAATAAAAAAATTTAAAATTTTAAAACTAAATAAATATATAACTCCGTAATAAAGCCGTTCGTGCAGATTTGGATTGCTTATATGTACTGCCATGTACGTTTCTTTGTAGTCTCATTGCTTAAGCCTGCCGACATAGTGGTTGTATACTTGTAGAGTTGTAGTAGTGGCACGTGGGTCCCGATAATGCCCAAATTTTGCTCTTGAAAATTAATTTCCCCAGAATTTAGATCTCGCACTTTGATTGGTTCGAAAACATGACTGGTGAAGGCCGTGAAGATTCTAATTTATAGAGATTACAATTTATAGAGGGCCATGAAAATTATAATTTACAGTGGATTTTATTGGGCGTATTGTTGAGATTTTAATTATGAGTTATGTGGTTAGAAATTGCCGACTGAAAATAAGAGCAAAGAGTAAGTGACATATAAATAAGATGAACCCACGATTTTAATGAATTAAAATTTTGATTTTAAGTTAGAAATATAATGTCAAATTCATGAATATAAGTGTTGCTTATTCTTAGGTTTGTATTCCCCAACAAGGTCAAGAACTCTCATTGGTAGACAAGTTCATCTGAGAAGCCTGAGATTATCATTGATAAATTTAGGTTTCCTCTTATCCTCCTCCGAAGAAAAGTAGAGCCAATACAATTGGATATTTTTTTTTTTTTTTTTTTTTGTCTTTAAACCACTAGACAAGATAATTGCCCCACATTGACAAGAAGCCTGAAAAGCTGGAGAAAAAGTTCTTGACAGGGAGTATGGTGGAGCCTGAATAATTAAGTCAATTATTGCTGGCTTTTGTGACCAGCTTGCCTGACTTTGCAACATCTTTTGTCTTTTTCAATTCTTTTCATTCTCTATCAAATTTTAGTTTAGCTATTAGACGACGTAACCAATTAATAGATTAATGATGCTCCTGAATATGAGAGATAAATTTGATTTTTCTTATTATTATTGTTTTCATAGTCATAAACTATTTAATTGTAACGTATGAGATGCTGAACTTTTAGAAATAGAAGCTCCTTTACCCGGAAGGCGAGGCATCATAAGGGTCTCTCTCAGCTTCAATCACAGCCAACGTAGGATCAATCTCCTTACTGGCAACATTGTAATTTCCGAAGGCGTGAATTTGTCTAATTAATAGTTCGCATTGTCAAGGATTACAGTTGTAACATGAGGATGCCAAAACAAAGGGCTTTGGTCTCAGCAAAGAAGGTTCAAAGCTGTTACATAATGGGCCCATGCACTAGTGGCAATTTGATGAACTCCCACAGCTTGGTCATCCTGAGCAGGATCACAAATGAAAGATTGGACCATACAATTGGAGTGGATCCGTTTATGGATTACATTAATGCCGTTCGATGATGGTACCGGATCTGGGCCACATAATGTCCACGAACAAAGAACTAGAGTCAGGAGAGCATAAAGCAAGAGCTGGGAGGAGGGAGGTTTTGTGATTTGCATAACCAACATGTCTCTGCTGTCTTGGCAATATGCTTTTTAAGGATTCAATGTTCTTGGGTTCGTGGCGAAAGCGATAGAGTTCCCCCTTTCAAACTTCATGAGTTTTTTCACGTTCGAGATCTTGGATTGGTTGGTACCCAGCCCAACAATCTGTTACTGCTGCTTCCCCTCACTTACCACTTTCAGTGCCATGTTGAGTAATAAGGCGCGGCATCTCTGTTTTATTGAAACATGGAGCTATTTTCTGGTTTGTATTTTTCGTTTTTGCTGTATTTTCATTTGCTTTTTTGTCAAGATTATAAAAGGGATCCCCCCAACTACTGTTTAGTCAAGTCTGATCGTCTAATGTCATTGTTAATTAATTTAAAACTCGAGTCAAAGAAAATTCTTGAGAGTTAAGTGATAAGTGTCCTGTTACAATATAATGATTTGTCTGGCGTCGCAAATTGGAAAGCGCTGAATAGCCAAATACTATTTGGAGGGGCAAAGTGGGTCGTGGTGCAGGCAGCTAGGAGCAATGCCATATCTGGGTACACGCCGTATTTTACATTGGGTCGAAAATTATTTTTTGAGCAAAATCATTGGGTCACAAATTAATTCGTTCATTTATTGGTCCAATCTGCCTAGGCGCCGCAAACAGAACGAAAGCCCGCTAGCAATAGCCCGTGTTGAGCATTTGTTTTTGTCTTCAGCTAGGAACCCATTGTTGGACATTGAAGGAGGGAACAAGAGGATTAGGCGGAGCTCGAACCTCTGCTTGGTGTTCTCCCACTACTCAGGCAACGCCCGCCCTCATCCGCATTGAGCTTTTACTTCCGATAACTCCGTCAAAATGTATGGTCTACATTATATCATTGTTATTTTTAGCAAGAACTTTTAATCCAAAAATGTTATTATTTTGGTTGAATGTACAGTCTAATATTATTATTATTTTGGTTGAAATTGGGGAGGGAATATAAGCCAACTAAGTGAATACACAATTCGTGGCAAAGCCACCCACAAGTGGAAAAGCTCCTGCTGGAGGCTGTGGATAAATGAGCAAACCGAACTCCTCCTTAGGAGCAATGAAGCCAAAAAGTCTGCCGCCGGATTCCCTTCTCTGTACGCGTGTGCGTGTCTAAGAGATATTTGCCAGTCTATGTTCAAAAGCTCGCAGTATTCCTGGAAGAAGTTAACAAGAGGGTGCGAAGCTTGGTGCCCTCCTTATATGGCAGTCAAGGCTGCTTGAGAATCCACCTCCTAGATAGCATTTCTATAACTTGCTTCCGAGAAAAATTTTAGCGCTTGGAGAATACCCCCCAATTCAGCTAGGGAGGCAGAACAAAAGCCCACGTTAAGTGCAAAACCGCCCAGCCAACTTTCCTTGTGATCACGGAATACATCCCCAGCTGAGACTGGACCCAGGTTTCCGCTGGCAGCACCATCGGTATTTAATTTTACCCTAGAAAAACAAAGGAAAAAAGTATATGTCGGAGGGAGATGTCGTCCGCAAAGTGTCTGATTTACAAAAAATTTGGAACCGTCTACAATTGTAATGATAAAATATGAAACGAAAAAATAATATATATATATATATATATCATATCATATTTTTTTGTTATAAAAAGTATTATTATAGATGTAGAAAATCAAAATTTTATTACAATTTACATAATATTTGGACAAAAAATTGGGCACTTCTCTGGATCCGACCATGCCGAAAAACAAAATAACAATAAAATTAGAGAGACTGGGATTGGAGACAAGAAAATGGGACATGGTTTGAACGAATTTGAGTTTTTGTGTGCTAGTCCGTAAGAGGACCATCACTTTACGACATGCTACAGGAATAGGAGGAATTTCATTGATGGATTTGTGAACCGAAAACGGCGTCTAACAATCCTTGCTTTCTTGATTCTAATTTTGTTCTTTTGATTGAATTTCAATGAAAAAATTTTCTGCATTTTTGCTGGAAAGAGAAATAGAGGAATTATGATTTTCCTTAGGGGCCGTTTGATTTAAGAGTTGAAATCAGAATCAGAATTGAAATCGGAATCAAGTGAAATCAGAAACGGAATGATTTTTTTATGATATGTTTGGTTTATTCAGGAATCAGAATCAAAACTTTTTATAGTCGTTTGTTTTAGTTTAGAATCGGAATCAATATCAAATATATGATAATATTTATTTCACTAAAAATAAATAACCAATAAATACAAAAAATAAAAAATTATGAATATCAAAATTAAAATTAAAAATACAAAAATATTGTAACATAATTTCAAATTAAAAATATTAAATAACGATAATAATAATAATAATAATAATATTATTATTATTATTATTATTATTATTACTATTGTTATTATTATTATTATTATTATTATTATTATTATATTTTTTTATTTCACAATAACAATCATAAATATAAAATCCAAAATTAAAAAAATAACATAAATTTTTATTAATAATGATAACAAAGAAGAAGTATGAATAATATTGTTATACCAAAATGATATCGTAGATATTATAAAATAAGTCATTATTAATAAATAAATTATTATTAAAATTATGAAATTTTTATGCAAATAATTTTATTATTTATGGTTATTATTAATATTATGAAAATATAGATAATATTATTATCATTTATAATGTAATTATTATCCTAATTTTTGAAATATTTAATTTTATTATAATATATAAATATTTATCGTCATTATCATTAATTATTATTATTATTATTATTATTATTATTATTATTTATGAGATTTATTTGTAATATTTTATTATAAAATAATTTACAAAGTGAGAGAGAATATGAGAGAATGTGAATGATTAACTATTTAATGGTGGGAATGGTGATTCTTATAAATGGTAGAATCTTATTCTCAAAAATAAAGAAATGGAAATGAGATTTTTTCATACTAAATATTAAGAATTGGAATCACTCATTCTCATTCTCAAACAAAAAAAAACCAACCAAACACTCCCTTCATTTTTTAATTTAGTTGTATTTGTCATTTTTTAAATTTCGAATAAAATGAATGTGTGGGCTCACACGATTCAGATGAACATGCATGCCCGAGACAGATTAAATGTGATTGACGTTAGCAATTATTATGCAATTAATAGACTTATTCAGTCAAAAAAAAAAAAAAAAGACTTATCTACGCGGACAATGAAGTTGAGTTTGGTACAGATAGGATTGGAGCAAGTGTTCTACAGTCGGCAAAGTTGACCCAGTAAAGTAAGATTTCATTTCTCTTCTATTCATTGTTTTTTAATGAAAATAAAATGATACCTTGAATAAATTTATTTTAAATTTTATTCTGATTAAAATTGTTATTGATATTTTTAAAATAAAAAATAATATTTTTAAAATATTTATTATTTTTATATTTTAAAAATTATTAATTTTATTTTAAAAATATTAATTATAATTTTAATTAAAATACTACCTAAAACAATATATGCTTACTCTTTTTCAATAGCAGTCGCAGTCCGGCAAAGCCGAAATCAAGCTGTTGCAAGTCTATAAATTGCAGTTGTTGCGGTGCCATTTTTTCAATAAATTAGCAATGATTTTTTTTTTTAATGTCGATAAACAATCGGTCATGCCAGAGATCGAACCTTGATCGAAGCTAGCTTTTGATTTTTATTAATCAGAAGAAAATAAGAATTATACTGCTCGGCTAATTTTTTGCCAATAAATTAATAATAACTTCGAATAATAACCAGAAAACCAGAAAATTACTACATCTTGTATATTTGAGAAATTCATGTTTTATTTTTTCAACTGTCGCTAATTTACTTTTATAGCCATGGCGACCAGAGCGCCACAATTTAAATCAAGATTTTGCATTTCAGTAGGCAAAGGTGCAAAGATATAACGAGGGATATGCCGGGTAATCGCCAATATTTGAAAGCAAAGTTTTATTTGCTACGTCATTCTTAAAAAAAAAAAAAAAAGGTTTTATTTGCTACGATAAAAAATAGAGAGAAAATTAATGGGTCACCCAAAAAAACCAATCCAAAAAGCTTATAAAAAGAGAAATTTCTTTCAGTCAAAAGGAAAAACAAGGGTTCAAATACATTGTGCGGCGTGCATATAGTGAGACGTAGGGTTCCCTTCAATAATAATGAAGTGTGTCGCTCATTGCAACGTGCAGAGTTTCACTTATTACTTATTCCTCTTTTTATATCGTTGTAACCACTCCTTTGAGATTTAAAAGCAAAAAAATTAATAATTATTGGTTCGTTTAGAGACGTTATTAATTTTTTGTTTTTGTTTCTTATTTTTTATTTTTCTGTTTTTGTTATTTACTGAATTTTTGTACTTATTACTATTAATTTTTAATTTTTTCTATAAGAATAAAAAAGTAGATAGAAAAAGGATAGTGAAAGAAATGGTAAAAAGAGTATGAATAGAAAGAGAAAAATGGGAGAGAGAGAGAGAGGGTAGAGAGAAAATGAGTTGAGAGAGAAAAAGGAGAGAGAAAGGGGATAGAAAGAGAATGGCAAAAAGAGAAAAGAGAGAGAAAGGTAGAGAAAGAATGAGTAAACAGAATGGTGAGAGAGAAAGAGAGAGAGAGAGGGTAGAGAGAGAACGAGCAGAGAGAATGACAGAAAGAGAAGAGAGAGAATGAGAGAGTAGAGAAAGAATGAGTAAAGAGAATGATAGAGAGAGAAAAATGAGAGAGATGATAGAGAGAGAATGAGTAAAGAGACTGGTAAAGTAAAAAAATAGAGAAAGTCTGCATAGAAAGAGAATGAGTAGAGAAAATAGTAGAGAAAGAGGGCAGAGAGAGAATGACAGAGCGAGAAAAAGGAGAGAGAGTGTGGGTAGACAGATAATGGTAGAGAGAAAAGAGAGAGAGAGAGAGAGAGTAGAGAGAGAATGAGTAAAGATAATGGTAGAGCGAGAAAAAGGAGAGAGAGTGAGTAGAGAGAATGGTAGAGAGAGAAAAAAGAGAGAGAGAGGGTAAAGAGAATAGTTGAGGGAGAAAAAGGAGAGACAGAGTGAGTAAACAGAACGTAGAGAAAGAAAAAGGAAAGAGAGGGTAGAGAGAGACTGAGTAGAGAAAAAAAAAAAGGAGAGACAGATGATAGAGAGAGAATAGTAGAGATAGAAAAGGAGAGAGAGTGTAGAGAGAGAAATAGTAGAGAGAAAAAATATAGAGAGATAGAAAGATGATGAGTAAAGAGATATATGGTAAAAAGGGTGGATAGAGAGGAAAAAAAAAAGGTAGTGAGAGAAAGTATAGAAAAGAAAATGAAAAATAAAATGGGAAAGTTATCTTTAATTATTTTCTTAGTTTGTTTTTTTTAAAACACTTTTAACTTTTTTAACAAAAAATAGAAAATAAAAATAATACCAAACATGCTTTCTATTTTTTTGTGAAAAATAAACGAAAAATAAGAAACAAAATTGTTACCAAACGAGCCCTGTGTTAATCATGAATTTTCTAATCATATAGTTGTAATCATTCCTTCAAGATTGAAAAAAAAAGTTAAGGACCATGGCAGTCATGAATTTTTCAACTATAAACACTGGAGGAAACATAAATTCGTACTAGATTGTGCTTGTCTTTCATTTTTTTTTTTCTCCTCTGGTGAGAATGGAGATGGAATTTAACAATCAATGAACTATAGAGTAAAATACTAAATTTCACTTTAAATTTTAAATTTGGTGATTATTAAGCTATATTGGTAATTGTTTCTTGCAATGAAATGGTCAGCCAATTGAATGCATCCGACCAAAATCCAAACTCATTAATACCGCACCAACCTCAAGTCAACCGTAATCCAAATTTTGTGAAGCAAATCCTCATGTGTATATACATATATGCTAATTTCAGTAAGAAAATAAAATCCGTACATACGATCGGCTATCAGAAAATTAGAAGACAAATAAGAAAAAAAAGATTATTTACAAATTCAAAGGTTGTCTTATTTGATAAAGTAACTATGCTCCTCAATTTTTGGTTAAATTCTATCTTAGATCAAAATTTTAAGAGATAATTTCAATTTCCTAAGGTTTTTTAATCTAGCGACTTAATCCTGATATATATATATATATATATATTTGAACAAAAAAAATTTTATTATAACTATAACAATTATTGAATATGTGAGTTGGGACCGATTTTTATACCGTTGATACCTCTATTCAATCAAGATCCTATTGAGGTACTTTAAATCTAAAACAAATCTTTCTTAAAATCGATCACAATATTAACAAATTTAAAATATATTACTATATTTATACATAAATTTTCTTTTAATTCAAGAGAGCTTTATTTAAATTTAACTTTAAATCAATGCAGATTCACGCTACACAGCGCCACTGAAATCAAATTGTAACATAACTGTTTTTTTTATATATTTATATATAATTTAGTATAAAGATCCTCACATCGGTCAATGCATTTCCAAAGTCAAAGTCTTATTTCATTAAATGTCCCGCCACTGTCCCAACGGTTTCAACGCGTTCCGTCAACATGCACCAATCAATGGCTCTTAACTGGACGCGAAATTGTCCGGAGTTGGCCAGTCTTAGAAACTTATATATAATGGAGCTCATCATGCAAAGAAGAGCAAGTAACACAGCACGAAATCTTCCTTGCCATCAATCCAAAACAGGCAAATGGGTGTGCTCAATTCGAAATGGCTTTCTTTGTTTTTGCTTTTCCTGTACATTGTTCTTCAGTTGAGTGCGATCGCACTTGGCGACGAGAAGGTTAACGAAGATAGATTTGGGGACTATGACGACTGTCGTTGGAGTAGACGTTGTGGTGGCCGCTTTGGAGGTGGACGTGGTTTTAGAGGCGATAGAGGTGGTGGTTTAGGCGGAGGTGGAGGATTTGGAGGCGGTGCTGGAGGAGGTTTAGGTGGCGGTGCTGGAGGTGTTGATGGAGGCGGTGGCTTTGGTGGTGGTGGTGGAGGTGGTGTTGGGGGAGGATCAGGCCGTGGTGGAGGATTTGGGGCTGGAGGAGGAGTAGGCGGTGGCGCTGGAGGTGGCATTGGTGGAGGGGGTGGTCTCGGTGGTGGTGGGGGAGGTGGTGTTGGAGGTGGCTCGGGTAGTGGTTTAGGCGGAGGTGGAGGATTTGGAGGCGGTGCTGGAGGAGGTTTAGGTAGCGGTGCTGGAGGTGTTGGTGGAGGCGGTGGCCTTGGTGGTGGTGGTGGAGGTGGCGTTGGGGGCGGATCAGGCCATGGTGGAGGATTTGGAGTTGGAGGAGGAGTAGGCGGTGGAGCTGGAGGAGGTGTTGGTGGAGGGGGTGGTTTCGGCGGTGGTGGGGGTGGTGGTGTTGGAGGTGGCTCGGGTAGTGGCGGAGGATTTGGAGCTGGAGGGGGAATAGGAGGTGGAGCAGGAGGAGGAGTTGGTGGAGGGGGTGGTTTTGGTGGCGGTGGTGGAGGTGGTCTTGGAGGTGGCTCAGGTAATGGCGGAGGATTCGGAGCTGGTGCGGGAGTAGGAGGTGGAGCAGGAGGAGGCATTGGTGGAGGTGGAGGTGGAGGTGGAGGTGGAGGTTTTGGTGGTGGTGGTGGAGGTGGAGGTGGAGGTGGGGCAGGTAGTGGCGGAGGATTCGGAGCTGGTGGGGGAATAGGAGGTAGAGCAGGTGGAGGCGTTGGTGGAGGTGGAGGTTTCGGTGGTGGTGGTGGAGGCGGTGTTGGTGGTGGATCAGGGAGTGGTGGAGGCTTTGGAGCTGGAGGAGGCATAGGTGGACCTGGAGGAGGTATTGGAGGTGGTGGTGGGGGCGGTGGAGGTGGAGGAGGAGGAGGTGGCAGGCTAGGTGGAGGGTCAGGGAGTGGAGGTGGATTTGGCGCTGGTGGGGGAATAGGAAACGGAGGAGGAGGTGGTCTAGGCGGTGGCAATGGTGCAGGGGCTGGTGGAGGATTCGGAGTAGGAGTTGGCATTGGCGTGGGAGTTGGCGTGGGTGCAGGAGCGGGACAAGGCTCCGGAATTGGTTCTGGCTTTGGTAGCGGGGGTCGCGGCCGCAGATGATCAACGGCCTTTACAGCTTTAGTTCAAAATTAAAAACCGATATTGTGTCTTAATGCCCATTGTCGCTAAACAAAAACCTATAATATAAATATCGAAAGAAGAAAAAATTAACAGCCAGTGTAGCAAGTGAAAAAAAAAAGAAAAAAAAGAGAGCAAGCGTAGCAGTCTATCCAGGGTGAGTTGTAGCAAGCCGGTCCTTCAATGAGCCTTCGACTGTATAATGTATCTCAATTTTAGTCCCAAAAAAAAGTAAAAAAAAAGCAATGCCATTACACCATTTTTTGTTTGAAACAACCTCCACTTGAAAATCCTACTTCTTGACAACTTTTTCATCTTTTCCAATATTTTTAGATTCTAAATAAGGTGACCTTCTTTTTATTTAAAAAAAAATGATTTTTACAATTCTAAAATGCTAGTAGTTCTTAAAGTTACATACCAACGTCTGTTGGTTTGTTGGTTTGAATAGTAAGTGACTTAATATCTCTTAAACAAAATTACATATTCAAATTTTGTACATAGAAAAAACAGCGTTGCGAGTGTTGCCCTCATAATAACCCTAATAGTACTCAAATCAGATTAGTCGAAATCTAATAAACTTTCGGATACAGAGAGAGATCGAAAAAAATAGTTCTTAAAGTTACATCTAATCAATTTATTAAAAATTGCAATTAGAACGAAAGAACCTTTAAAATAAGAATTCCAATTGAATTGGAATTGGTGCATGTATTAGTTTGTTTTAAACAGATGCTCAGTCTGGTTGAGTTTGGCTTGGTACGATTAAACTTGAAGACACAAGAATTCCAAGTCTATCAAAGATCCCTATATGAAAACGTAAGAAGCGAAACTAATTTATTGAACCAGGAGGAGCTTCAATTATGCATAACCACCATCGCACAATCATATGTGAGTGCTGATGCAGGACAAGTCTTGAAATTGTAGGATTTTGCATGCTTATGTAAGAGGCTAAGAAGAACTCAATCTGTAACAGAACACTGAACTTCAAAATGCCCACGACCAGCTATGGTTGGGTACGAGTGCATTTATGGCTTGTCTCCTATCTTAACGGCACAAATGCAGACCGCCCATGTCATACATGTGTGATCCAGCGTAATCCCGGGAGGGTAAAAGTTGAACCACCGAAGGGAATGAAAGAATTGGGTTGGGCCTCATAACCAACAAAACGAGACGCGGCTCCGGTGTCAATATAGGATCTAACGTTAGCACTCTGACGTCTAAATTAGTAACATGAAGTATGATAAGAGATCAAAGTATTTAGAATAGAGATGAGGTTATTATCTTGAGAACAATATATTTTTTAGATATTTACAGGTAGTTCGGTAGATTTTTATTGATTAATGGATGATCATACTGCAGAGTGACGTGTTTTAAATAATTCGTGAGACTAGAGATTCTAGACCGTAACCAGGGATCTAGCGTTAGGCCCGGACTCCTCATCAGAGTGTCCTTCCTGTGAAGTAAGTCTTTGTATCGTGGGTTTAAGTTTAGACTTATTCTTTATCAATATATGTTTCTTTGACAAAAAAAAAAAAAAAAACAATATGTGTTTCTACTTTCTCGGATAATGAGTATTGAGTAGCCCCTGAGCGCATAAAAAAACAATGGTTCATCAGCTTGACTAAAACTAATTATCAATGAAACGATCCGTTGATCCCAATCTTGTTCTGTGGTTTTATGTGTGTCAGTGTCCCAGCTTACGTTAAAGTCAATGGCAACTTGGAATGCTTTTAACGCCTCGATCCTGCGCCTTTTGTTTTCGGTGAACTCAAGGAACTACTCTATCAAAAGAGACTCCAAGCATATTATCATTCAGAATACTGTGCAATCATGTAGCAGGCTGGTTAAGCAAGCTTAGGCGAGGCCTCTGGGTCCTGCGCCTTTGCTTCTTCTTTTGAGGCCCTTGTGTTCGATCTCACACAATGGTTCCGCACGAAAGCATAGGGAACATCAAGCGAAAATCTGTCTGGTTTAGTCGTTGTAAACTTTAACATGTCAGTGTCACAGCTTACTGCTTATGTTCAATTAAGCATCAGAAAATGATTTAACAGTGACAACGATATGATAATCATTTGCAGTTGCGCACACAAACACGATTGCGATGCACATTAATGGATGAGCCAAATTAGATGGGATGGACTCTGGCAATTATCACGCAATTAATTCTATAGTAGACTTCTCAGGAGTGGACTGAGTAAGCCTGCTCTGCTAATTCTTTGCAGGTGGCAGCTCATTTTCTCCATATGCAATTAAATCTGTTAGAGGTGGGATTCGAAAGTCAGCTGTGTTCAAATGTCGGCAGAGTTGACCGAGTTAATGTACGCATGGGCTATATAGGTTTTTTTTTTTTTTTTACAACTAAACCCTTCGAGCATCATATTGAATTAATATATCCGAAAAAGATTAATTAGTTAAAAAAAAAAAATCTTGCAGCAAGACAGGACCATGATTTTCCAAAATGTATGCCCATGCGCGGAGGATTTCTTGGGTGGTTGGATCTAGTTTAAGTGTAGTAAATGTGAGGGTGTTTATCAATGCCTAGCTAATGGATCCCTTTTTATGAAAAAACTTAAATGAAAATGTTAACGACATAAAAATTAATCTTCATTTATAAGTTGTTATAACTAATATATTTGTCAATATTATTTTTTAATTGTTAAAATAAAAGACGTTGCTACATTCATCAAGTCGGTATATTACTCATGTGATATAAATAAAATATTAATTTTTTATAAAATTAAAATTTAAACGTAAAGGAATGTTATTCTAAAAGATAAAATATAAGTACTATGTAAAATTTTTTATAAAAAAAAAAAATTTTCATTCAAATTTTTTTTAATGCAATATATGTATATAAATGTGTACTTAACATTAAAAAAAAAAAAAAAAGAAGATGCGGGGGCGTTCAAGTATATTTGTGGGTTACGGAAGGCAACAACTTAATCGCATGCATCTAAAGTCTTTTCTTTGACTTTCATTGGCTTATTAAATGTTCCCGCCGCTTCCCCAACGGTCTCGGCGCGTTCCATCAAGTTGCCCAATTAATGGCTGTTCACTGATCAACGTAGACGTGCGTAGAGTTGTCCAAAATTGGCAAGTGTGGTTGAATCTATATAAGGGAAGGGCTCATGCAAAGACGAACAGGCAAACACAGCAGAAAACCCTCGTTGGCATCAAAGTGAAAAGTGATGGCCGTCTCCTCAAAATGGCTTTCGTTGCTTTTGCTTTTCGTCTGCATTGTTCTTCATTTGAGTGCAATTGCCCTTGGTGATGAGAAGGTTAGCGAAAATGGATTTGGTGATGGTGACTGTCGTTGGGGGAGGCGCTGTGGCGGTCGCTTTGGTCGTGGGGGAGGATTAGGAGGAGGCGGCGGTTTTGGAGGCGGTCCGGGTGGTGGTCTTGGAGGAGGTAGAGGAGGGGGATTTGGAGGTGGTGCTGGAGGAGGTATAGGTGGTGGTGCTGGAGGAGGTGTTGGTGGAGGCGGTGGCTTGGGTGGTGGGGGCGGAGGTGGTGTTGGAGGTGGAGCTGGTCATGGCAGAGGATTTGGTGCCGGAGGGGGAGTAGGCGGTGGAGCTGGGGGAGGTGTTGGTGGAGGTGGTGGCTTCGGTGGTGGTGGTGGAGGAGGTGTTGGTGGTGGATCAGGGAGTGGTGGAGGTTTTGGAGCTGGAGGGGGAATAGGAGGTGGAGCTGGAGGTGTTGGAGCTGGCGGCGGTGGTGGTGGAGGAGGAGGAGGTGGCGGCGGCATTGGTGGTGGTTCTGGTCATGGTGGAGGCTTTGGAGCTGGAGGAGGCGTAGGTGGTGGCCTTGGAGGAGGGGCTGGCGGAGGAGGTGGAGGTGGTGGAGGAGGAGGAGGAGGAGGTGGTGGTTTAGGTGGTGGATCAGGGCATGGAGGCGGATTTGGTGCTGGTGGTGGGGTAGGAGGTGGAGCTGGCGGAGGAGTTGGAGGAGGAGCCGGCGGAGGACTTGGAGGTGGAGGTGGTCTTGGCGGAGGCCGTGGGGGTGGTGCCGGTGGAGGTTTTGGAGTAGGAATTGGCGTTGGTGTAGGAATTGGTGTGGGCGCTGGTGGAGGACATGGATCTGGCGTTGGCGTTGGTTCTGGTAGCGGCGGAGGTGGCGGTGGGGGAAAATGATCGGCTCTTTTGTGTTAAAACCAATCTTTTGGCGATTTGATTGATCTTCAATTACCTCTTCCTTGGCTTAATTTCTTAACGCGCAGTCTTGTAATGTTCCCCGTGATCGGATTTACGTAATGTAATTGAGAGTTTTATCAAAAATTAAATGTGTTGCGACATCTTGAAATGCTGCCACTTCCCACTGTTCTTATATCAGTATTAATTGATTAAGCTCAAACAACCCACCAAGGTAGTAAGCTACACGCATTATCGTCTAGGACCAAATATCCATGGAATTTAAAAAGTGCCCCTCTACGTGAACGATATTTTTTTTTCACTATCAAGCTTTTTTTTTTTTTCCTTAATAACAAAAAAAACACTCTTAAATATAGTAATTATAATACCTGTAAATTGAGACTAACTTAATAATCATTAAACGCTTGCATTCAATCACCCAGACGATAATATGATATTTTAAATACCAGTATCCTATTCTTGAACTTAGATTTTCAATGCCTCGCACGCAATCATGGTGAGAAATATCAGGAAAAATCTCCATAAGTGCTCCATCCCCGGACTCAACCACTCAATGGTTATACTGGTTATAGCATGTGCTGCTGCTTATTGGATCCATTTCAAACTCTGTCGGTGTCGTTGAAGAAGCCACCCAACGGAAAGGACAAAAAAAAAGGTCCTTGAACTTCTGATCATAAAGTTTCTTTTTTTTTTTTCACTTAATCAAAGCGTTATAGTTTAAGACTTTCAAGTTGCATTTGAACTTCTTATTTATTTATTTTTTTGTTGCAACTCTTTTTAATTTTTGGGACAATGAGACATCTAAATTTGAGTCAAAATTATCAGATCCCATAGCCCAAATAAGATGTACAAATAAGAACATAAACTATTCATACTAAAAGAAACCTATTACAAAGTTTATGATGCCAAACTCATTTAGTTCCGCCTACAATATTTTTGCAGGCTTGCGAATAAAATAAGAATCAAGCCAAATTTTTCTGCTATTCAATCATCTTGCCTCACTGTTTTCAATTGGGAAAATGCAAACTCGTCCGATTTGACTGCCAAAATATTTTCTTTTTTTTTTTTCGAAATTTGAATTTTTAAAATTACTACAAAATTTTCATATCTTTGTTTCACCCTTATTTTATTTTTTATTTTTTATTTTATTTATAATTAGTATATAGAAAACTGATAAGTGTTCCCACTGCCACACCAATACCATAGTTTTATGCAATTTCTTAAGAAAAAATCTACGCAAACACGCAGTTGTGGATACAAATGGACTCAGTGATGATTTTGCACTATATTTTTAATGTTTATATTGTGTCAATAATATTTTATACTATATATAAGTAATGTATAATAAAATAATATAAATCATGAAAATCTTTTATATGTTGTATTAAATGGTTTTTTATTTTTTTTGTCTATTAAGAGGTCTATTGAATCGTAAGTTATACAATAAGAGTAATTTCTTCCTCTCATAAATTCTACATTTTCTTTTCGAGAATTTGAATTTAAGATCTTTAAAATAAAAATTTTGAACTCAAACACTGAAGCATTTCCTAAAGATTTTTTTTTTTTTTTTTGACAACAAGACCGAAAAGTCAAGAAATAAGAATAGAATTAATTACCAATGCCAGCCCAGTGGGAGTCCCAGAGTACAGGCCCATGTAGTTGAAGGGGAAAAAATTTGCGGATATAAGATATAGATATAAAAGAATAATATAAATTTATTATTTAATTTTTAATTATTAATTAAATAATAAATTTAGTATATCAAACTGTTTAAATTTAAATAATAATTTATGTCATTAATTTATATATATATAATGAGACTCTTAGTTAAATTTACTTCTTAAATTTCTAAACCAATCCGTATTCGATCCGCCGGCTCTGCTTTGCAATCTTGTTGGAGAAGCTATTCGTGTTGATCTATACGATTAAACTAAAAAATTAATGTTAAATGTTAATTTGACCGGCCAACTCCAGGGCAGAGTCTTCCGAGGCAATCCATATGAGGGAATCATTGGATACATTGGCTCAGACATTAACTAATAGAACAGAGAATCGCAGCCACGTTGAAATCAGAGACGGATAACCGACACATCAACGCCGTATAACTCGCGTTTATTGGCGGATCACAAAAGTTGGCTTAAAATTTGCCTAAACAAGAAAAAAAAATTTGGTAGTTGTAATTAAATAATTTTAAAATAATATAAATAGTGATATAATTAAATTTATAAAAAAAATTAAATAAATTATTAAATATTATTCAATTAAATCAATATATACGTTTTTATTAGTACCCATTCGAAACATCTTCCCCGATAAGTAAATGTCCAGCCGACTCCTCTGGGCCCCACCGCGCTCCGTTTCCCGCTCCCTTCTCTTGTCTCTATAAAGCAATTCCCGCCGCTCACATGCGGCCTCACTCGCACTGTTCTCCGAAGTATTACGGCTCCGTCCACACCGCTCTCCCTTATCAATTTTATTTGATTACAAACCCTAAAGAATTAGATCAGAACTTGAATCTTTTTCGGTCGTCCTTTTCGATGGAGCTTCGCAGCCGTTCATTAGTCCCCAAACCTCAGATCAATGGTGATTTGCTTTACTCTTTTTTTCCTTTTTTTTTTTCCCTATCGTTTAATCTCTTTGAGATGGCGTTTTGTTCCGACGGAAGTTTAGGGCAAAAATGAAAGAAATGTTTATTTTTGTTGACGATTAGGTTTTGTGTTGATTTTTGTTTGAGTCGACGAGTGTTTGGATGGCATAAGGTTTTCTTTTTGTTTTCTTTTCAATTCTTTTTTTTTTCTTTTAGATTTTTTCTTTTTTTTTTCCCTAGTTTGATTGGCCTTCATATTGTGTTTTTTATTCAGAACTTAGAATTGAAACAAAAATAAAATGGAGGGATGCTGCGTGTTTCAATTAGCACCTGAAGTCTGTGGGTTTGTCGCTAGGGTTATGTTGAAATTGGCTGTGTACATTTCAAGTTTCTAATTATTAGTGTGGTTCCTTTCGTTTGTTTGATTAAATGCACTGTTGTATGGGTATGTGCATAATCAAATTAGTTTTGCACATTTATAAAAATTTTCGAGCCACAATTAGATTGCCTTTTTTTCCAAGCATTGTTATGTGGGCGTACTTTGGTGCATCTTATCGATTTCAGTGCCTTGAAATGGAGCAGATGAACATGGGGAAAGTGATTCCTCTGGTGAAGACGGTAACAATGGCCTGGATGGTACTGATTCTGATCAGGATTTTATTGTCATAGCTTCAGATTCTGACGATGTCGCTTCTGGTGATGAAGGTACTTTTGCTTCTTCTGCTTTTACTATCTGTCACTTCTTTGTTAAGGGGTTATTGATTTTCATGGTTTTGTTATTAATGATAGCAGAACCATTGCAACCAGGATCCAGTAGTGAAGGCCGGCAGCCCCAGCAACTACAAGCATCCCAAGTTAAAAATCTAGGGATCAGAAAGAAGTGCAATTATAATACTGGGAAGAAGAGAGGTAGAGATAGTAAGAAGCCATTATTGATGTGGGAGATTTGGGAAGAAGAGAATGAAAGATGGCTTGATGAAAATCCAACAGAAGATGTTGACTTGGACCATCAGCAAGGATTTCTAAATGAAACGGCTGAGGCACCATCAGAGTTAATTATGCCTTTGTTAAGGTACCAAAAAGAATGGCTGGCATGGGCTTGTAAACAGGAAGAATCTACAGCCAGAGGGGGAATTCTTGCAGACGAGATGGGGATGGGAAAGACCATTCAAGCAATTGCCCTTGTTCTTGCAAGACGTGAAATTTTCCGAAATGTTTGTGAACCCAATGGAGTCACTCTATCTTTTTGCCCATCCACTGAGGCTGGAATCAGAGCCACCCTTGTAATCTGTCCTGTGGTGGCCGTCACTCAGTGGGTTAGTGAGATAGAACGTTTTACTACAAAAGGAAGCACGAGGGTGCTGGTTTTTCACGGTGCCAACAGAGAGAGAAGCTCGAAACAGTTCTCTGATTACGATTTTGTGATAACAACCTACTCAATTGTTGAGGCTGAATTCAGAAAATATGTGATGCCGCCCAAGATAAAGTGTGATTATTGCGGAAGATCATTTTATGAGCACAAACTGTCTGTTCACCAGAAGTATTTTTGTGGTCCCAATGCTAACAGAACAGAAAAGCAATCTAAGCAAAGTAGGAAAAAGCTTAAAACTACAGCATTACCCACTAAGAAAAAAATGGCATCTGATAGTTCTAAATCTGATGAATTTGAGGATGCTATGAGGAAGAAGGGTTGTAAGAAGAAAGTGGTGCAGAATGATACAGACACTTCAGAAGTTGAACTAGATTTGAGGAAACAGAATTCAATTTTGCACTCTGTGAACTGGGAACGCATCATTCTGGATGAGGTAAGTTGATGCAAAGTAATGGGACAGGAGAACTGATTTTATTTTAATTATTTTTTCAACTTGATTAAGTTGGTTTGCTGGGAATTTAAACAACATGTAAGAGGGTTATCAGGGGTACCCACCTGGTTACTGATTGTGTAAGGTGGGGGTAGTCACTATGACTGCATATGCACACAAGATTTTGAATATAGATCCCAAGCCAGCAGCCGTGGTAATATAGAGGATGCTAGCGTTATCCAGAATGATTGGGCCTAAAGCATCTGTAGGTGCTTTTTAAGTCTGCCACTGCTTTCTGAAGATTGGCTTCTTACAGAAAATTATTTTAGGCTCATATTCTGAAAAAACAGTATTATCATTATTGTTAAATACCTGGCTGAATTTTGTCGTTATGTTATTCTCCTTTTGTTAATTTAATTTTGCAGTCAAAATAACTGGCCAATGTAATCATTTTGTTTTTCTCTTTGTGTTGACTACATGTTTGTGATCATTAGTTATTGACTGATCTTTCTCTCAACCTAACTAGGCTCATTGTGTAAAAGATAGGCGCTGTAATACTGCAAAAGCTGTTTTTGCTTTAGATTCTTCCTACAAATGGGCTCTGAGTGGCACTCCTCTTCAAAACCGTGTTGGAGAACTTTACTCTTTGGTAAGTTCTCTTTTAGGGAATCGCCTAATTTTCAGTTTTTGAATAGAGTTGTCCAACTTACGTCATTTTAATTTCTGTTTACACAGGTGCGCTTCCTGCGAATAGTCCCATACTCCTACTATTTGTGTAAGGACTGTGATTGCAGAATTCTTGATTATAGGTATCCTTCAATATAAATTGTTGCATTCTGATTGTCCTGATTGACTATTTTATTTCTTGTGACTTCCATTGTATTCTTCATAATTAAATTAGTCAGTTGTGTTATCATCTCCATGCCTTTTCGATTTCCTCTATCTATCTCTGTAACTCACTTTTATTGCTTCATTTTCTTTCTGTAGTTCCTTTTTAATGAAAAAGGAAACCATTTTCTGCTCAAACATGTTTTTCCATTTCTTCCTTTTTTTTATATGTCCATTTTTATCTGAATCTTTCTTTCACATATAGCTTTAGGATCTTCCTGTTTGTACTTATATTTCTGGTGTCCATTTATAGGCCGTCAAGTGAATGCGCAAGTTGCCCTCATAAATCTGTGAGGCATTTCTGTTGGTGGAATAAAGTGAGTTATTTGTACCCAGTTTCGTCATCTTTTTTTTCCCTTCTTCGCTATTGTGTTGTATCTTCTGGCTGAGTTACATTTGTTTTCCATTCCTAGTATGTCACTAACCCGATCCAACACTATGGAAATGTTGATACTGGGAGACGAGCAATGACATTGCTGAAGCAGAAAGTGCTGAAAAACATAGTATTAAGACGCACCAAAAAAGGCAGGGCTGCTGATCTTGCACTTCCTCCTCGAATTGTAAGTTCTGCTATTGTGTGCCTGAAAATTGCAACTTCTTAGCTAGTATTAGCTTTGTGGTAATGATCTATGCTTCCTGTCTTTTCTAGGTAACCCTGAGACGAGATACTTTGGACGTTAAAGAGGAAGATTGTTACGAATCATTATACAATGAAAGTCAGGCACAGTTCAATACGTATGCCACCTCCTATCTTTGTCATATTGTTAGCGGTGTTGATGATTCTCCCCTTTTAAGAATTTGCCTGAGTGATAACACTAATTCTTTAGTCTTGTTTTGGGGTTGTTGGTTAAGAGTATGCCTGAGTGAAGATCAACAGTAATTATTTAGTATTGTTTCTGGGTTGTTGGTTGAAATTCACATAATTGTAATACACAAAGACAATTTGTTCTCACATAGGTCCTGTCTTCTTTACACATAAGTCCTGTCTTCTTTACAGATACATTAGAGCTGGAACTGTGATGAATAACTATGCACACATATTTGATCTTCTCACCCGATTGCGGCAGGTGAATGAGTTATTTTATTCTGAAGGTTTATATGTTGAATATTGCATTAGCTGTGCAATTTTGAAAAAAATATCCATGTTTAATAATGAACCTTTAACTGAAGTTTTTGTGTTAAATGATTATCTTCAGATACTCCAATGACATGAACAGATAGAATAAAAGATTAATGAAAAAAAAAATATGCTTGCATCTCGAATTTTTCAGATTTTGGTTTCCAAATACAATAAATGCATTATCTGGATTCCTCCTGTTTTTTTTTTTTTTCGTTGCAAAAGATTAGCATTTAATTTGAAAATTTGTGAGACAAAATCTTATTGGATTTATTTTTATCTTTCGGGTTTTAAGCTGGAATCACCGCTTGCAACCTGTGGAGAGTTTTATGAAGTTTATTATAGTCCTGGCATGGTTCTCCCACTTTTTTGTATTTATCTCGTTTTTTTTTTTTTTTTGACTAACATTTATCTCGCACTTTGTTGAAGTGGAGGCCTGCATGCTGATTTTTCATCATTCTCTTTGTGATAAATTATAGGCTGTTGATCATCCTTACCTGGTGATATATTCTAGAAGTGCGGCACTAAAAAGTGGAGATGTTCATGAAGCAGACAATGTTGAACAAGAATGTGGCCTTTGTCATGATCCTGCAGAAGATTCTGTAGTGAGTTGTCATCTGTTCTTATGTTTCTCTATATTTGGATGCATAATTTCTTTCTTCTCTATAGGGTCATTTATCAACCTGAAACAGCCCCTTGTCTCCCTAGCGTAGTAATATAGTTGAACTTTTCCAGCCATTTTAAAGCTACAATTATTTATGTCTGATGCATCTGTCAACTAGGCAAGCATGTACATTGACACGATGTAAATTCACATGATATGAAAATATGCCGATTTGCTGTCCCTTGGAATTTTGGATTGTGCTATTATTTGGTTTTTCTAACTTCTGGATTTTTTTTTTCTTACTGTAATCTGTGCATGGGGGACTTGTGCTGAAGTTCTTTGGCAACAATTCTTGTACTTGAAGTGCTTGTCATTTACTATATTAAACTTTAAGAAACAATAAGATTGTATCATGTGATTCTTACGTTCAATATGATAGTCTCTTGTTGCCAAGTAGCTTGATTGTTCAGAAAGAAAATAATGTCCTTTGATCCTCAATCTTACAAAGAGCTGATTATTTGTTCAAAGAGCTGATCCTCAATCTTAAAATAATGTTCGAATGATAGGCTCTGGATGTTCAAGTGCTGATTATTTGTTTAACAAGCCTATAACTAGATTTATTGGAACTGAATTGTTAAAAAAACTAAGACTGGCATTGTCCATGGTTGGCTTATTTGATAAATGGACTTGGATCAGCCAAGTGCTAATTAAACCAGGCATTCAAGTTATTCACACTGGTCTTGTTTTTAAATGAATGTAGCCGAAACTGACCTTACAGTGGACGTCATTCATTGTTCTCTCTGTTTTTTTTTTTTTTGGGCAATCATTTCAGGTTACTGCCTGCAATCATGTCTTTTGCAAGGCTTGTTTGCTTGATTTCTCTGCACCCTTAGAAAAAGTCTCATGCCCCAACTGTTCAAGCTTACTTACTGTTGATCTGAATGCCAATGTCAATGGTGGAAACCAAACTGCTAAAACAACCATCAAGGGGTTCAGATCCTCCAGTATTCTAAACAGAATACAATTAGATGATTTTCAGACCAGCACAAAGATAGAGGCTTTGGTATGCGTTTGATGGAAGTTTTATAGTTATTACCTTTCCTGGATTTAGTTGATTTCAAGCCTGCTCATTTTCAATTATCTGATTATTATTTCATGACTGACCAAATCTATGGATCTAGAGGGAAGAAATTAGATTTATGGTTGAAAGGGATGGTTCAGCAAAAGGAATTGTTTTCAGCCAGTTCACCTCTTTCCTGGATCTCATAAATTATTCCCTGCACAAGGTGCTGTTCTCTTAGCAAATTTTTTATGTTGCAACTTTACTTGAGAGAAGAACAATCTAACATGGGCATCTACAGTCTGGTGTGATTTGTGTTCAATTGGATGGAAGCATGTCTTTGGCTGCAAGAGATGCGGCTATCAAAAGATTTGCGGAGGACCCCAGTTGCAGAATTTTCCTAATGAGTTTGAAGGCTGGAGGTGTTGCTCTCAATTTGACTGTTGCATCACATGTAAGTCCATTCTGTTTCTTTGTCTCTTTCAACATCTGTTTCTCTTTTGGTGTTGGGTGTCCCTGCAGCGCTGTTCAGGGGTGGGAGTTTTCTGGTTTTTGGGGGGGGGAGGGGTTGCCCGGGTTTTTGTTTATAACAACTTTTCTTCGTTTTGTTCTGGTGCCATGTGTTCCATTCATTTTTCAAGCTTTTGATAAATTTATCCACAACTTGGTTGGTGTGCCAGGTTTTCTTGATGGACCCCTGGTGGAACCCAGCTGTTGAGAAGCAAGCCCAAGATAGGATCCATCGGATAGGGCAGTATAAACCAATCAGGTGACATGTTTGGCTAAATTTTCTTCTGATTTGTACAAGCAAAAGGGTTATCCTGTAGCAGGCCCTCTGTAAAATAATTTCCATAATGGATAGGATAATAAGCTATATATATATATATATATATATATATATATATATATAGATATCCCTTGAGGCGCTAACATTGTGTTTGCACTGGTAGGATCGTGAGATTTGTTATTGAGAACACAATAGAGGAGAGGATTTTGCGATTGCAGGAAAAGAAAGAGTTAGTTTTTGAGGGGTAAGTTTGATTGCTGTGCTTCTTTTGTGCTCGTTTAGATGTCACTACACAACCCATTCTGAAATACTAGGCCTCTTGTGTTTTCTTTTTTTCTCCGTGAAGATGTAAAACACATTTATACCGTTTCCATGATTCTTTCTCAGGACTGTAGGAGGTTCATCAGAAGCCCTGGGGAAACTGACCGAGGAAGATATGCGGTTTTTGTTTACCACCTAATTGTTAGAATCTGGAGTAGTGGGAGAGTCCATGTAGTATTAGCCCTTGATGTATCAGGTGAGCAGAAATTGCTCTTGCCTTTTTGTATTCAAAAGTACGCTTGTTTTGCAAACAGATGAGAAAAATCTTAAGAGAACGCAGGATCGCCTGCCAATGCTGATGAGCATTCCAACTTAACCTTTCTCTGTGACATGTGGGATATGCATTTTATTGCTACAAGTAAAATGGCATCTTTTTCCTAACTTAATTGTGTAAGAAGACGATTTTTTTTCTTTTTTTTTTTTCAAAATATTTTTGCAATTAAGATGGCTCCCTCGCACTTTTAACATAGTTACAACAATTGCATTTTGAATAATGAGAACTTTGTCCCGTCCAAGCCACGGCCGCCTATTGCCCTGGATACCTGTAATTGCTTTAATTTTTTTTTTTTTTTGGGTTTTTTTTAAAACTTAAACTAATTGATTGAGAGAGGGAGATAATTGAACAGGTTAAGAATTCAAATCTTTTGACATCTTATTTATTAATATACTGTGAATGTTATTTGAGTTACAAATTCAAGATCTATAGTTGCTTTAATCTTAATTACAAATAAGTTTAAGGGAGAAGCAACCTTGAAGATCTTTACTTCCATTCAGGAGCATGAATGTAAGCACGAAATTCTTTGTAACTTAGCAGTTTGTACCCAAGAAAAAAAAAGGAAAAAAAAAAAGTCTTAGCAAAACTACGGACGATAAAGGGTAAACAAGAAGCCGGTATTTTTTGTTTTTAACAGTAAGCATATGGCCGGTATTTCAACTAGTGGATTATGAGATCATAATCCACGATCAGATCATCGTAAAGCCACCATCACACGCTGCAATTTAACCAACTCGCAAAGGATTGAATTATTATGGGCCACTGCAATTTTTCTTAAGAACTTAGTCTGGCTGAGAGCAATATGACATGCTAAGTTCATGTGTACCAGATCAGTACACACATGAAATTTGTTGGGTTTCTTTATACGACACCCAAAAATGTAAGTATATTGAAGTCTAGCTTACAAACAATATCACAGAAAATATGAGGCGTCACTATAACATCCATTCTTGCGAATATGATAGCCTCCTAGCACCCTTGCTTTGGCGGCATCCGCCACTAATGGACGTGCACCTTTTGGACTGCGAATTCGTTCCTTCTCGGCTCCGTAATTTTTATTTTTATTAACAGCTGGTGTTTTATAGTCTCATTAAATAATATCGTGACTCTATAGTTAAAAAGTAAAATAATTAAATAGTTATAATATTCTTTATATCGCACTATTTGACTCTAATAAGATTAGATTTTATTATCTTTTATTCCTATTTTGAAATTTCGTCTGTTGAACCAATTGAACCACATGATCGGTTCCGTGGTCAGTTCGCCATTTTCCAACGAATGAGTAATGGTATACTGCCGTTAGTGTTTAGCCACGCTGAATCGGTGGGGACAGTATGGTAATTTCAGAAGTCTAACGTTCCCTGCCACGTGCTTGGAACCCACCGGGCAAGGGCCCAAGGGCATTCAAATTTCGCCCATGCCGACACCCACACCGGATCACATAAACCCCAATCTGCACTTCCCCCGAGCAAGCGACGCAGACGGCACCGGATCTCTCATCGGTCGACTCATCTAACGGTTACAATTTCGCACCCGGCCGACCACCATAGAAGATGATACAACTGCTGTACACAGTGATATTTGCCGAGATGGCTCTGATTTTGACGCTCCTGTTCAAGACTCCTTTAAGAAAACTGGTGATCATGGCCTTGGATCGGCTCAAGCGCGGCAGAGGACCGGTGATGGTCAAGACGGTGGCCGGCACCGTGTTCGTTGTGCTCATGTCCAGCGTGTACAGCATGGTCAAGATCCAGAACCGCGCGATCGAGGCTGGCGCTCCCAATCCGACGGACCAGGTTCTCATGTCCAAGCACATGCTTGAAGCCTCGCTTATGGGTGAGACCAACTCTGAATCTAATTTAAACTTTATCATAATAATAATATTTAATTATGGATTAATTTGATTCAGCAATGCTTTTGTTTTGTGCAGGATTTTTGCTATTCCTCTCCCTTATGATAGACCGATTGCATCATTACATCAGAGAACTTCGATTACTCAGGAAGACAATGGAGGCTGTGAAGAAACACAACAGGAGTCTAGAGGATGCGAAAAATGGCGGCTCGGGGGAGGCCAAGGCTTTGGGGGAAGAGATTGCTGCTTTGAAGACGAAAATCGAGAGATTAGAATCTGAATGCGAGGCAAAAACCAAGGAGGCTAAGACTGCAGAAGCCGAGGTTGAGGCCTTGCGAAAGCAGTCTGAAGGATTACTTCTCGAGTATGATCGCTTGCTGGAGGACAATCAAAATCTGCGCAACCAGTTGGAGTCTATAGACCAAAGCTTGTCGCAATCTGATGGCAAGAAGAATATGTGAAGCGGGAGTCGCCTGGTATAATTTATGTGTTTTTTTTTGTGTTTGATGAGTATTTTGGATTTAATAATTTAGAAAGTTCGGAGAGCTAGGTTTTTACATGGTGGTTTAAAGGTGGATGTGGAAAAGTACTTGCTGTTAGGCATCCATTCCTGTAAATTTTGCTTTGTGCTATGTGGAACAGAGTTGCCTAAGCATGGTGAATAATGAATGTGGTGGGAATTCTATCATCTATCTGATACTAATATTGAGTGTCTAATGTTCACCAAATTCCAGTTCTAGTTATTCGTTGCCGTTGCTTTTCCTGGCTGTTGATTCATGTTGTTTTTTTTTACTTGCAAACTAAATTGTTCCTTTTCTTAGCCTATCAAAAGCAAATCACTATGTGATATAGGGGTCCATTGCAGCTAGTTGGCTCCATTTACAGTGAACAGGTCCGGTATGGTGAGGCTTCGGTGATGTTTGGCATCCAAAAGATTAGGTTTGCTAACAGTTATGCTGCCTTTTAGATGCACCAATTCTAAATCCATGGCCATGGATTGAATCTGCAATTGACCTAGGCTGGAGAGTCCATGGATGCAAAGGAAGCCAGTTCCCAATTTTTTGTGTGGTTATCTCTCCTTTTCTATACACATATGACATGCACTAAGTAGAGCATCGTGCCAGCCCAGTTCGTAATTATGAGGGGTTTGATCAACTGGATGCAAACAAATGATGGTTTAGGCAATTTGTGTTTGCTGAAATTTGTGATGAATCTCATAAATAGGTTGCCAACACAAATTCGCATCCTACCTTATTGAGCACAAGGCATGCATTTTGGATAATGTTTTGTGGATTCATCAAGGAAACAACAATCATTTTCTTTCAGAACAAGCTTCAAACTATGTTACGAACGCAGAATTTATCTCTTGGGTTTCAAAACTGGCAGGGTGTGTATGCACATGCAAAGGGCAAACGACGAGGTTTTTTCCAGCATGCTTGTCATAGGAAAGTGGACGGTGGTTTGTTGGAAGTATCAAGTTGAAACCTGCTGATAAAGATTTGTGCCTGTGATAACAGGATATCCTTTGCTTCCACATTGCTGTGTACTCTCTTGCATCCATCCAGCTGTACATCTGCGGGCTTTAAGTCATGGGTAGGCCGGTAGTGAAGGGCATGAGATGTTTCTAGGATTCATGCTATATCTTGGATAAAATTAGTCCTGCATTACAAGTGCAATTCACAGGGTGCAGAATACAATTGGAGTTTTTCGTTTGGGATCTGATATTGTTGGAGGTGGAGGTCTCATCCACTCAACTACACGATTTGCTTTAGGGAGGCTTACTGTTTGCGAACCCTGAAACAGACCTAGGTATGGAGCACGTCAGTGACGAAACCAGATTCTTGCTGCCCACTTGTTCGACTCTGTAAAGGAGTTACCCCTGTCGAAGCCACTGGGATTGCACAGTATTTTGGTTGAAGTAGTTCTACACAGAATAGTTTGGCCATAGTCATTGGAACTGCGACATTCCTAGCCATCCCAAATCCTCTCTTCAGTCATGCCGATGATCCCATGACACGGCCTCCATTACAGAACACAACGAATCACCAAAAAAAAGGACAAAAAAAATATTTTAATATTAGATTTCCATTAAGAATTTGATTCCCAAACAAGTTTTTGTTTTAGATTTAGAAGATTACGGCGGATCTCTAACCGTTGAGAATTTCGATTTGAAATTATCATTATAAATAAGGCAACATCAGAACATAAAAAAAAAAAAAAAAAAAAGGAAAAAAGACAAAAACAAAAAGCAAAAGATGAAACCAAAAAAGCCAGCGTACAAAATTACGCGGGTCCACCGCCACATCGAAAAGAAAGATAAAGCGAGAAAATCCATGCCGTTGATTTTCCAATCCCCATTAATCGTAGCCGTTTTATCTCAACTACCGCTTTATAAATCCGTTTTCCCTCCCAAACAGTAATCTCCCCACCCCACAAAAAACCCAGAAATAAAGTTTTACAGCGATGGTCTCTTCCTTTCAAATTTGTGATCGTTCGTTTCTTTTCTTCTTAAATTTAGGTTTTTTCTCCAAGATTCCAACATTAGGGTTTCATTTTATTGTGTTTTAGTTTTGACAGGTACTCCGAGGAATTTCAGGGGTAAAGAGGGAATTAGGGGGCAGAGCAGAGAGAAAATTGAGAGAAGGGAGGAGAGTTTTATTGAGAGAGAAAGATATTGATCAGCTGTGAGCTCACAATTTGCAAGACTGTCTTCTCTCCTCCCGACATTCTCTATATATATGACTCTAAACAGCACCCGGTTGACTACTCCAAATCAAGGCGGTTACAACCGAAAGAACAATAATAACAAATAGCACAGCGCCGCAACAGCATGCTACTCTGCACTAGAACACACTGTTTTTTTTTTTCTTTTTCCCTAAAATCATCCCGTATTTAGTTAAATAGACTAATTAATTTGAGTCAATTCAAGTAAAACTTTAAAAGACAGTAAAAAGTCTCAATAAATGTTTAGCTAGTTACGTTTCTAAAACTGGAACTCAAGACCTTTAGTCAATCGTTATCAAGTCCCACCATCTGTGCGTTACGTTCTCTCAAACTCAAGACTTTTAGTCAAGTGTTATCAGAGTCTCACTATCTGTACTAGTCTGTTGGCACTAGACGACACTATAGCTAGGTACAAGCAATGGGCTCCAACTTATTGGGCCGTTAACTCACTTCGGCCAGGCTTAATCACTATACTAGAGCTACTAAAACTATCGGATCCTGACAGTTTTTTATTCAATCTCTATTCGGTTCAATTTCAAATTCCTTTCCTATGGTTTCCTTTTAGGTGAAACTCTGTTTTCCAATTCTAGCAATCCTTGAGCGATGGTCTGCTTTTCAAGATACGGATTTTTCTTTTCTTTATGTTTATGGTTCTACGCTTTCTAATTGCAAATATAGGGTTTCGCTTCACATATTGGTTTTCTTGGGATATTTTTGTTGCTCTTTCTCATTTTTGTCCTTTAGAACTTGAATTTTTCGTCTTGCCTTTGATTTCTGTTTTTCCAACTAGAAACGTTTTCTTAATTCCAACAAGAAACGTTTTGTTGGCGCGCATATTGTGATCTTTAGCTTTCAATTCTGTTTTTCTAACCTGTTCTAAGCTTTCTTTGTATCAGTATCTTTCCCTAGTACACGGGATTTTCGACTGTTTTTCTCACCAAGATTCCTCCTGTTTCTAGCAAACTTCTATTACTAAAACGATGTGGTAATCAATTTCTAATGCAGCAAAGTTGGTATCTGGATTAGGGGACAAATGTTGCATGTCCCTTTTTCTCTCAGTCGTACCCTGTTCTTATATTTTTGTATGTCTTGTGTAGATCAAATTTACCCCACAAAATTGAACAAGGGAAAAGGAATTTGGACCCAATAAAAGACTGAATAAAAATATATAAAACCCAATAAATATTTCTTTGATCCATTAAAACCCAGTAAAATGAAACCCTAATGATGGTATCTTGATGTCAGGTTCTCCTAAATGAGAGCGAAACTCGCAATTTGAAGAGACATAAGGGTGTTGGTGGCCTTGAGAGGGAATAAAACGTGAGTAAAAATTTATATCATGAAATATTTTAATTTTTATTATTATTAAATAGAATTGATTAATTTTTATAATATCGTTAAATTTAAAATAAAAAAAATAAAGCATACACTTCACAAACGGTATATTTTTAATGTGATTTTTGAGATATTTATTATTCATCGTTAGATGAGAGTGGCCCTCCCATCTCCAGGTACGCAACAGCTCTGGAACTTGAAGTTACGTGTCTTTTTTTTTTTTTTGCGCCCTTTGTTGGCTTTGGTTTGTGAAATTGCAGTTGAAATTTTCTTCGTTTTAGGTGAACGCCTGGTGGAAAGAAAGTGAGCTTTGAAGCTAATGCTAGAAAGGTCAACGCGGGACTTTCTCAAGGTCGACGAATGTTCTATTTAAAGTTCTGGAGAAGGGCCGTTGACCAAGATTAGAAGTTTTACTGAAATGAAATTGGAAGATCCCAGAAGATTCAGTGCATTCACATGGCTAGAATTCCACCACCTTATCCACTCCTTTTGCTTGTCTTAAAATCTTTTTTCCAGGAAATAGAATATTCGTTTATGAATTGTCTCTTATGCTTGTTTTTCTATTCCTTTGACTTTGCAAGACTTGCAGCACGCTCGCTGGACGGTCTTTTTCCAACCTCCGAAGTTTCTATTTGGCAAAATTTGAATAAGGCAAACTGAATTGAATCACTGAACGAACGTCATTGATTGCGTCATTATAGTCTCAGCGCTAACCCCTAAAATGTCATGAAAAGAAGAGGTGGCTTCCAGATTGGCACACCCGCAATAGCTGAGGAGGAAATTAATTCTACATTTACCCACCAAACCAAAAACAAACAAACCAAAGTGAGAGACTTGGGGTTCTATTGTGGAGGAGCGAAATTGGCATAGGTTCTTAAGGATAAATAATTTTATCCTAGAAGATTCACTTTTAGTTGGCATAGTTGAATATGTGTATTTCAGCTTTAAAAGTCATTCTTTTTTTTTCATTCGCTTTTTTCTTTAATAATAGACTATTATTTCTTTTACCGATTTAAAAAAAGAAGTGAAATTTTATCCTAACCCAATAAAGAAGCATAAGAAAGGGAGAAAGAAAGTGTCGGGGATTGTCATTGGAAGTAGTCTACAAATTGATATTTGTAGGTAGGCAGCTTTTTCTTAGCCATTCTGTATCATGAGTACTTACCCTGAAACAGAATATGGGAAGCAGGTAGCGCCAATTGGGAAATATCCAAGGATCAGGTTTGACCTCTCCTTCCCATGCCATTCTGTTGTCTCTTTATGTTCTTCGACCCATTTATTTTGAACAAAGAAAAGAAGCCCAAAAATTCAAAGTTGTGAGAATTACAAAGTGTGAAAATGATAAAGGCAAAGTAATCACGAAACAGAGAGAGGAGAATTTACGACGTGTAATGGTTTTGAGGTAGGAGGGAGCAATCAACAAAACGTGTTTATCCCTCTCAACCTTGCAACTACTATTAAGAAAAGAGTTTATGGACACAACTAAAGACAGAAGAACCAAAAAAAAAAAAAAAAGAATACATATTAAATCAATTGCTAATTTAAATCTATTTAATATTTAATATCTATGAAAAATTTCTCTTTACAAAACTGTCATTCCCATACATACAGGCACCCAAAAATCTCCAACTAATTCTGTAGATAAAATTGCTATCTAAAATTGTCACCTTCCTCACTGCAATTCCCCCTAATTGTGACCCAATTCTCATCCAAGTCCCAACTGGGTCCCCCGGAAGGCAAGGACAACCGTCTGATCCTCTCGGAAGCTGAGCTTCCGGCGCCTGAGTGGACCAGATTCTCCAAGCTTTCTGATTCAATCAGGGAGTTCCAAAAGCATTGATCAAGAATACTTGTGGGTGAACAATTTGAAGTTGGCTTGGATTCTTGAATTTGCTCTGCCTGTGAATTCAATTCTCCCAAGAACGGATGATTGAGAAGTTGGCTACCTGTCCACCTCTCCTTTGGATTTCTCCTTAAACACTTATCCAAGAAATCCCTTGCTTGATCAGATAGACAACTAGGAAACTCCGGCAAGTGACCCAAATATCCGACCCGGTAAATAACGGAAATCGGATCATTCTCATTAGGCCAGGGTGCACCGCCGGTGGCCATTTCAATAATCGTGCACCCTAAACTCCATATATCACTGGCAAACCCCTGCTCCTCCCCACGCGCCACCTCCGGCGCCATAAACATTGGAGTTCCTCTGATGGGTATCGCGTCCCCGTTCCCCGGGCTGACCCACTTTGCACACCCGAAATCCGCAATTTTGGCGCCACTTTGTCCCACCAGAATGTTGTTACCCTTAATGTCACAATGTACCAGCCCAATTGAGTGCAGGTAATTTAGACCATGCAAGATTTGGTAAGTGTAAAATCTGATGAGCGATTCGCCGAGCTTGCCTCCGTGAGCCCGAATTTCGTCGGTGAGCGTGCCGCCGGGCATGTACTCCAGGAACAAATTGTACATAACTTTGTTGTTCTCTCCAGTTATGTCATGTCCCATGTAGCTAACTACATGTGGGGAAGTTATGTAAGAAAGGACTTTCTGCTCCCTTTGCAAGAATTCGGATTTTGATAGCTCGGCGGACTTGACTGCAAAAAGTTCGCCGGATACAAGAGAGGTGGCGAGGGAGACGGTGGCGGTGGAGCCATGGCCGACGGCGTGGCCCCTAGTCCAGTTCATTTGGTGGGAAGAAATGAAAGAAAAATGGAAGTTTGCGTTGTTGGGTCTGCTTCGGATATTATTTGGGTTGCCCGCCGGCGTTGCTTTATATACACACATGGCCACGAGGGCTCAATTTTTTTTATTAAGGAGAGACTTTTTGAAAAGGCACGTTTTATTGGTTGGTTGGGTCTCTTTGCGTCTAGAGTTTTGAAAATTGCTTCGACATTACTGTGCAACGTGTCCAATTCTGGTTGGCTTTCTAGATGGCGATGAGTCGCCAAGTTGGCACGCATGCCACGAGTTTAATTTGGAGAGGTGTCATTCATGATGTAACATATCTTTAGTTAATTTGTTCTAACAGAAAAGAAAAATTCAATTGTAAATTTGTCGTTCATCATATTGTGGGTTGATTTAGGAATATTTTTTATTTAAAAATCTTACTCAACTACTCTTATAAGGATGAATTTATTATTAAAATATTAATAGACTTGAGAGAATCTTCTCCACAAATGATCATAGTGTTAACGAATTTTGAATTCAACAGAGTATTTTAAACATGAATTCCAATTGAAGATTTTTTTTGAGTGAATTTAAATAATAACTTTAATTTTTAGATGGGATCTGATATTGTATTATATGTGTGAATCTGTGTAGATTTGTATTCAAGAATAATATCATATTACAATACCATGATGATGTGTGAATGTATGTAGATTCTTGTTTAAAATGCATTTAATTTAGTGCATTCATGTAATTTTCGCTTAAAATAATATAATTTGTTGGAGGGATTGGAGAAGTTGGATTGATAATACACCCAAATTGTTTCTTCTTTAAAAAAAAAAAAAACAATAGTATAATTAAAGTTTGGATGCCTTATCTTGCTCAAAAAAAAAAAAAAAATGGATGCCTTATGCTTTGCATTGCAAGTGGACTTTCCAAAACTAAATTTGGTGGCTCAGTGGTAAAGGGTGAATGGGGTGGGTTGAACCACCAATAACGGTTGAACTGGAGTTCTTTTTCAATTATGACGCAACTGTGTATGTCAAATTTGGGGGGTCCTTCAAAATAGAGAGAAGTACGCTGGTCAGCCATAAATGGGAAACTGGGTGGTGGGTATCAGTCTGCCAAAAGTCAAATTACGTGGGGAAACATTGGTCAACCCTATTTGCTTTCATATTTATGTTAATTGATGTTAGGCCAATCTTTGTGGATTAGGTGAATTCATATGCATTCACATTTTGTTCTTTTAAATAATCATTTTGTTTATATGCAATTTCTTTCGAGGTCAAAAAAAAAAAAAAAAGGAATGTAATTCTATATGATTTTTATATGCACAACTATTGTTTACATTATTTCTAGGATGAAACTACTTGGGATTTGTCAAAATGACATTTTGTGCATTTGAAACTTTCTCAACTTACATGTCAACCCATAATTAGTCATAGTGGCTATTTTAGAAACGACAGTCCTTTACCGACACCAATTAAGTTCATTTTCAAAGCTTGATTGAAGTTTTCAGTTTTAATTTGAAAAAAGAGACTGTGACAGTTGTAAAAAATTATGCATTATGTAACTTATAGTTTAATAAATTTTTTAAACTGAATAAAAATAAATAAAAGCCCCACTACTTGCTCAAAAAATAATAAAATAAAATAAAAGTCCCACTAAATATTTCTCAACATCAAAACTTTTTTCATTGATTTCTGTCAAGCAAGGCAATCAATCTGCGCCTTACCTACAGCAAAAGGCACCTTTGAAAATAATAATAATAATAATACTTGTTTGACACACTTTTTATAGTATAAACTTTAGTTCGTGTTTTTTTTTTATTAATAGTATAAATATGTCTAACAAAACATGTGTTCAAATAAATTTTATTTTTATTTGAATTAAAGAAAACTCATTATCTTTTTTGTTCTTGATATGTGAAAACCTCAAAAATGAGGTCCGTATATAAAAAACAAAAGATTTGTGACTTGCTCAAACATGAAAAGGAAAAAAGAAAAAAAAAGGGAAATCAAATGTGAAATCGGGAGTTTGATTCAGACTCATAAAAAGTGAAATTATGATAATTTTTTGTAAGGATAGAAATTATGATCATTGAATTGTACATGTTCGTAAACTCAATATATATTCTTTTCGATCTATTTGTTATATTAAGAAGAGACCATATTTAATTTTAAATCTGGACAAATTAATTGCGTGATAAAATCGTTGTGCATGCCTTTTATTCTACACATTATTAGGCTCATTAAAGAATAAATGACAATTATTCTTTTAAATTTTTCTCAATTTAAAAGCCAAAGAAACGGGTAGAAAAGGTTATAAAAAAAAAAAAAAAGGTGCTATTGACGTTTTAACTAATTCCGAAAGTAGACGATTAGTCATAAAAATTAACCGCTGTGGGGAGTGTTGTCCAGTCAACTAACGGCCAATAAATATCAGCAACAAACCTTGTCAAGAAACGTGCTAATTACATTAGAACTTTTCAAACTAATTCCATTTATTTTTCAATGAAAATAACTAAACAAGAGTGCTCTGTTATCAATCTAATAATTTAGATTGCGATTAGATTACCAAACGATACAAGTCAAATTATTTATATTGAATCTATGAAAAAATAAATTTTATCAGTTTCGTATATATTACTAAACTGTTAGTGATTATTTACGGTCAACATATGTTTAACTCTTGTATATATATACAAACACTATATATTTATCAGTAGTTCCGTTAGTTGGACCAATTTAACACCTCCAGTTTAGGCTGCTTAACCGATGATTTTCTAAAAGATTTTATGCGTGGCTTATAAGATAAGCTAATCAACATGAATTGAAAGAGCCTTCACTCTCAAGCAAGTCACGTGCGTCGTCCTCCCTCTCCCTTTGCATTTTGACATTAACACGTGTCTAGCATAACTGTTAAAACCTGTATATTGAAACTAGGAACGCTTTCTATTTAGGCATGTACTTGTTGGGGTCCATGAAAGCTAAAACTGAATATAATTAATAAAATAATACAATTTTTTAATTTTTCCTTCTTTTATTATCTCTTTTTTTGTAGTATAGTATTCATCATTTTGTTGTTGAAAAATTATTTTCTTGTGGTGAAAGCGCGAGAGTGTGAAAAAAGAAATAATAATAATAACGGCCTTACTTTTAGATACTTTGATATTTTTGAAGTAAGATATTTCTCCTTTACAATTATATTTATACATCATGTATGTAGCATATATGGATTAAATTAACATGTTTCTTCTTTTTTTTTTTGATACATTGATATGTAAAATTTCATTTATCGATATAATTAGTTTCAACAATTTTTTTTTTTTTTTACGATTTGGGTATAATCCAATCAGATATGTTTCCATTACAGAACACATTTTCTGGTAAGAACATCTTCGCAACGTAAGCAGAATTATGTTATCCACAGAAATGGAAGAACGATGACGAGTGATATGATACCTTGCTTCGAATTCAATGGATTGGTAATCTCTGCCGACAGCAATTGCTTCACTCCGCGGAACTGGCTCAACATACTGTTGATGAGTGACTTGGTGAATTTCCTAAGCAAAGAATATTAAATGAGTCCATGTAACTTAAGAGTCCTGTTAGATAAACGAAAATTTTTAGACTATAATTTCTTGACGCGAAGATGTATCTGTGCAAATTTTGTCTAACTTTTCCTTTTTGAAAAATGTATACAACGTAACGACAACGGTGGTCCTAGCTCTAGCTATAACTAGGTACTTTGCGTCTTCTTATTCTTATTATTATTAGATAATTGAAGCTTTTCGTACTCTTAATTATTTGGATGACATTTTGCTCTCTCTTTTGAAGTTATCGTCTCTTTCGGAATGAATGTTGCTTTGCTTTCTCATGATAGATTGCTAGCCAACACACTTTAATCGGTTAATGAAAAGAAAGTTTCGTTCCAAAAAAAAATGATGAATAGAAAGTTCCGTGCGTGGTTGCTTTGACTTTCCGTCTCGAAGGGATGTTGAGTTGGAGGTCAGGTCACTAATCAATTTGTTATATGTCCCTCTTCGGTTACAACTAAAACGCATATGTATCACTCGTGATATTAACCTAGTTGGTTACTTGGTAATTTTTTTCTCTTTATTAGTGTGTATTGTCTCACTTCTAATGAGAGGATTTAATTGAAGCACCCCATTGTACTTCAAATAGAGATTTTAAATTTTAAACTCATTTATACTTCTATTAAGAGTAGGGTAAGTTTATCCAAATTCAACAGTATTTAAATTGTGAGTTTGTCCCATATAATTGTTAAATGATGACATACAATGGGTAATATTTGACTTCATCTTATAAATACAATCACCAATATAAATATATATATATATATAAAGAAACACATATATAGTGTTATGGTACTAAAACAAGTGTATGTATGTACTTTTTTTTTTTTTTCTGACCAACTATGTATCGATATTTAATGCCTTGATATTATATACTTCCACGAGAACCAAGAGCAAACACAAAATTTTGTCAATTCATTGAAATTTGCGTTCCTTTTCCTAAAAGAGTATCCCTCTTTCTTATTATTATTTTTTTCCCTATTCTTACAAAAGTAGATAAGCATCAGGCTTCATGAGTTCCCATATGCGAATGAGCCAAACATCTCACAGAGCTTTATCGGTGCTTTGTCAATTTAACGCGTTCTAAATATACTCATAATATTCGACCAAAAAAAAAAAAGTTGTGGTATGTCTATATGTGTCCACTTTGGATCATTTGGTCCATTCAATCTGTCCACTTTGAAATCCGAAGTTCACTTAGCTTCTTGGCTAATTGTTATCTTTTTCTTTTTTGAACGTCAGAAATCAAAGGCTCGTGTTGCTAGTTCACAGGAATTCTTATTTTACTATATATCGTAGTGCAAATCACCCAAATTTGAGTATTTCGAAATTAGAACATGTTTATCTGGCTTTAATTTCTGGGCATTAATGATGCTGGGAGGTTGGAATTAAATTTTTTTTGGTCCTCAATGCTCACACGTATGCGGGGTCCATACGGTGCAGTTTTGGTCACTTTTAATTAGAGTAACAATCAATATTGTGGTGACCTCTAGGCCACCACGCCATGTTATCACAGCACTTCTGCGTCATTAAACTGCGATTTTGTTGTATGATAGATGGATTCAAGAAGTTGTTGGACCCATTGACATAGTGACATTCGATTCCAACAATAAAACAGTCAACTATCAGGCCGAGATATTATTAAAAAAAGGTTTATGAACAAAAAAAATCAATAAAAGATTTGTCTCATCTGACACAAAATGAATTTTTTAAATTCACGATATATCTAACTTGGAATCTGTACTATTTTCTAAATTTTACCATGCAGTTCACATCAAATAGGGTAAGTTATTTGTTCATAAATCCGTACTCAATATATATAGGTTATATCATGGCGTTGTGGTCCACTCTATAGTAGACCATATTCACTTCTTTCGGTTATGTTAATGCGGCTCAACCTCTAACTCTGACCAAAAGAAATTAAAGATTGGACATCAACTCAAAAGGGGAAAAAGTGAATGGGGTTGCAAGAAAGAACAATGGGTGGATGAAACAAAAGAGTAAAGACAACGGCCAATTGTGGAGCTTCGGTTCTCAAGAATTACCCAATGCTATTGCTACCTATTGACTTTTTGTTTTTTGTTTTTTTTTTTTGGCCGAATCTTATGTGACTTTTAGTTTGGAAGTGTGCTACTTAAGCACGAATGGGCCCGATCTTCCTTTTGGTGGTCCAATGTTCGGTTTACTTGCCTCATTGGATGGTTTTGCTAATCTTGGTTTTTTGCTTTGCATCCTTAGCAACCAGTCGGAGGTAGTTTACTTTCTCAGGATAAGAAGTTGGCCGGGATTTTTAAACAGATTCCGCGAGACTATCTTTTCTTTCCAGGATAAAAAGTTTGGTAAGCAGAATTACCCTCTACTATTGATATACACTAAAAGTAGGGGCAGAGATCCCTTATCTCAAAGTCAACCCCCTTCAAAGAAGGAAAAAAAAAAACTCCCTAAGGATCTGTTATGGCCACCTTCTATGATCATGTATAAAAACCCTTTGATATAAATAATTAAAATAAATAAATAGAATTGAATTTTTCCTTTTTATTTTTTAAACAGTTTAATAAATTGACCAATTTTCGATCAATTTGGTAAAAATCATCGATTTATCACTGTATTTTTTTTGAGTGTGAGAAATCAATTGGGTTCTTGTATTTTAAAAATTATAATACCACAAAAAAAAATTGGTGGACTTGATTTGAAGTTTCAAAAAATTGTCATTCCCGAAAGGCCTTTAGCGGAATAATGGCGCTCTATGGATGAAATTAAAGATGCTCTCCACTTTCTTTCTCTTTTCCCTCCTCTCCCCACCCGTCCTCCCACTCTAAACACACCATTAATGTGTATTCGGGGACAATTTATTTAGTGCTTCTAGAAATTATATCCGGAGAGATCATTTTCCTCCCAAATCATATCCACACCAAACCCACAGCAAAGAAAAAGTTATGAATTTCTTAGCTATCAATGCCTGGATTTGCCTTGCAGAAGAACATATCTCGTTTGTTTCTCTGACATAAAAATCTACAAATGAAACTTCGAATTCTTCCATGTTCATCCGAAGCACTGACAGATCTTTACATTTTTATAGTTATAATATTCAACGTACAAGTTTACGAGGTCCACCACCGGCGTATGCATATTATGATACACACAGAAGGAGATAGATAAGCATTAGACTAAAAGATGGATTCAGGTTACGCTGCTTCGAGCTCGTACACGTTTGTATATACAAAGATACGTTTTTCTTAGGCTGCTTCAGCAAATCCAACTGTTAAATTACCATAGTCGAATACCGTGTGATAACGGCCCATGAAAACATCTCCCAAAATCCTGCATCAGCATTAAAACGAAATGGCAGTAGGATGACTATCGAGAGCAAATTTTTTACCATTATAGTGATTGTGAACTGAAATAGTTTGTTCAAGTGGCTATTCAAGATACTCAACGAAATACCAGAAGAAAGAGGCAACTAGTGGCAATCAGGTCTTCCCATGAAGAGACTAAAAAATTCTTAGGACCACACGATGTTATGATTTTTACTCCAAGCTCTATCAGAGATTGATCATATGTTCCCCGGAAAGGAGGAGAACAGATCAAACAATAAGGAAAAAAAGAAATGCTCGACACTTTTAAAAATTCAGATAGATATGATCAGCTCAATGCTGACATAAAAAAGCAATTAAATGGTGCATATGTCCCTTACATGTCAATCAACATTGAGATACACAATAATTAGAGATGATGAGGAAGAAAATAACAGGATTAGAAGATTACCATAGAGGTCCACGAGGGGCAGGCACATCCAGTGCCATAAATCCACTAATGCATTGAGCTGAAACTCCCTCTCCCATTTTAAGGACATACTGAACCAGGGTATCACCGTTGAGAGCGTTTTAGGAATGAAACAAGAGATTAGCACAGGAAGGTAAGGAACACTTAGGCATGAAATGCATGCCAAGCAGGTACGATTTTCGAATGAGCCGACAACATGGAAATGTAAATACAGAAAAAATCCTCTGAGAACTAAGAAATATAATTGATTTATTGATTGTAAATAGAAAAAAGAAAAGTAATTTGACAGATGTAACAACTAAATTGCCAAATGCTTTGCCAGATGCAGGGATGACATTTAGGACAAGAGATAAATAAATAATAGCCATAAAATGGCTGCCAGTGGCTTTAAAGCATTTATAAGGCAGATTGAATTTAAAGACAGAATTTGTCGAGCAACAGATAAGTGCTGGTCAAGATACTTTATGATGCCTTTTATCAGATACCTATATGACAATATACCTGCTCTGGTGCAAGGTCAAACACTTTACCACCAATTGTAAATGAGACTGTGGGCATGGAAGACAGACTGCTACATTCTACTGCAGATTCTCCATTTGGACTAGGCAGTCTTTCACAAAGCTGCATTTTTTTTTTTTTTTTGGGGGGGGGGGGGGGGGGGGGGAGGGGGAGGATGTATGAGTCGCTGTTAGCCAATTTGTCGGACAGAATGCAAATAAAAAGGACCAACTACCTGGTTCACGTAATTCAAAATCTGATCTTCTGTCTCATTTAGCTTGATGCGATTCTGCATCCATACAACCATCATCTCACATGCAGTGCACATGGCATCACGCCCACCACCAGCTGAGTTGTCTTGGCTTTCATCCACAACACTTTCAATACCCATACTGCAAGAACCTAGTCATATTAGTTCAGCAAGCCATATGATATCACACAATCAGCAAATAACTTATATCAACAGATAAAATTAGAAGCGCAGATAGGCTCAAGCTAACCTAACACTGTGCTTCCCGTTGAATGCACAGAATCCAATTTGAGAGCAGACCTTTTCTGGTTGTGCCTGAGACAGAAAATTAGGAAATGAAGAAAGCTCCTTGAAAGTAATTTCAAGAAAACATTTATGGTGAGAAAAAAAATTTTAATGACTGCAACTGCATCAGATGTCATTGGAATGGACATTATAAGTTGGAAGAGAAATTTCATGCCAAGAAATTACACAAAATAAACCCATAATACCAACCTGAGCAACCAACATTTCCAGTATCATTTTCCCATAATGTGCAACTACTGCCTTGCATTCTTGGCTTATAATGCCAGTGGCTCCAATGGCATGATTAATTTGAGTGATAATAGTCTGAAGACATTGAATCATGCAGCAATGTCAACTAAAACCTGCTTCTGTTTAACGAGAACATGATTGCAAATTGGTAATGAAAACAGCAAACTGGAAAACTTTAAACCAGTGACTCTTATCTCATATTGCAAAAGCACAAAATTTGAATATGTCCAAAGAAATTCACTTAAGTTCGGGAAACAACAATAGTTTCCCACAATATAATCATTCATGCATCTGGAAGGACAGTAACGTGTAAAACCCAAAATCCTGACCAAGAAATTCTTGGAATAGAAACAACACATTTGTCTGGGAAATAAATGAAATGGATGAAGACAATCAAAAAGACAAGTACAGCAGAAAATATCTTTAGCACAATTGGAAAGAGAACACTATCAAGCGTGGCTACACAATCTGAGAAGCTAATGGTGCATGGAAGGACATGATGATGAAAAAATCCATACCTCATTATATCAGTAACAAACCAAACTGGATGTAAAAATGAGGTATCACTGTTCTCTCATTGATACAATCATTCATAAATGCTGCTAAATTAGTGTCGTGGACATAAGGGAAAACTGATAATTGAGTATAGATGCCTAAAGATGTACCGTCGGCCCTGCTAGCAATGAGGTTCCAGAATCAGCGATTGCTTTACAACCACTTCCACAAAATCCTGAAAAGAAGTATGGTAATATCTCAATAAAGTTAGCAAGAGTAGCTATTTTTGCCAAGAGAAGATAATGTTTCCAGATAAAGAGGATGTAGCTACCAGTTGTTTCATTGCCAATAAGCACATCACCCATGTCAAACTGCACATTAAAGAAGCAGATCAATAGATCAAAATCCAAGAGATGAAATGATTATTGCGAAAAAAGAAATGTAGAGCTTTGGAAGCTACCTGCCAATACCCTTTCTGAGTCACAGGAACATATGTATGCTCTCCTTTGTAATGATCAGGATCTACCCCACCAAACACAATTTCCCCCCCTTCTTCCCCTTTAACATTACGATTTAACCAAAATGAAAAAACTTGTTCCTTGACAAGACCTTGATTAATCATATTGTACCTGTTAAAATTGCAAAATGGTAATTTGATTAATATGTCTTTAAGGAGGAAAACCTTATTACTACAATGAAAAAAGGGCATCCCATTGCATGAGTTTGCCCCTTTCTTCATAGAAAGGCAACTTTTGTAACTCCAACCTGTCAATGGAGTAACCTTACCACTACACCAAGGCTCACCCTTCAAAACCTTACTACCATATTGATAGTTTCAATTAAAAATCATGCACCTCAAGGTAAATAGAATCTAAAAGCTGAGACTGAAAGACTTACCAAACTGGAACAGCTTTCTTAACAGAAATTTCTTGAAATCCAAGTCCAAGTATGCCATCAAACTTGGCAGCCAAGAATGTGATGCCTGGCTCTTTTGTTGCTTCAATGAAGTCCTAGTGGCCAGCGGCATTGATAACGACATTCTAACCACAATATTGGAATTAAGACCTCCTAAACTGTATACAGCAAAAAAATTTTACCTGATTTTCCACAATAAGATCACCAACTTTTATGTTGTCCTGGCTAAAGAAACCAGCAATTGAACCAGTTCCATATTGGATGGAAGCAGAGGTACCTGCGTCAATGATGGAACCAAAATTGACCTCAAGACATGTTCATCTTCACTCAAAGATAGTAGCTATGTTGTCTGACCATTTAGTTTATAGATTAACAGTTCTATGGTGATTCCAATGGTATAATAAGTAGTTAGCAGTTCATTTTAGTTAAGTGTTGTCACAAAGTCCTCTTAGCCATCAATCAAACGTTAATCACAAATGTACACGGAAGTCTCAAATTAAGTAGCAAGTTGTTTCATAAGCATCAATGCGCGCATGATCAGTGAAACATACATTACAGCATTCACCAAATGTATGCATGGGCTATTCACATGTTCTTCAACATTAGCTAGAATATAACAGACGAAACAATGGAAATTTACCTGTCCTGATATACATCAGCACGTATAGTTTTCATCAGTTTTAACACCATTCAATTACACAGGCACAAAGAATTTGCATGAAAAATTTTCGCTCTGAGGACAAAATTATCCCAAGGAAAAAGTGGGCCCTTTCAGACATTAACATGATAGCCAATAGGGCTTTGTTTTATGGTGCAGTAAAACAGCCATTGGAGTTCATAGCAATTTGCTTGGAGAAAATGCATGGAGGGACACGACTAAACATAGATAATGACAAAGAAGGGGCTGGGAAGTGGAATGAATGTTATAAAATCATCAGAAGGCATACAACTTGGGGCAGGCACAATTAACATACCGTTGCATTTGTAGGTACGTGATTCGCCAGACTTGTACCTGGAATGAAAGTAGCAAGCAAGCTGCACCCAAATGCAAAGTTAAGTATCAGCTTCTCACAGAATACTACTTGGGAGAGATTTTAGGCGAACTTGAAGGTAACTTCCAAATAGTAAGTAAAGTAAGACGCACCGAGAAATAACACTTTGATGAGGGTACCCAGAGATTAGAACTTCCAGTATCAAATATCACAGTGAAAGTCTGGGACGGCGTGCCAATTCCAATTTCACCATAATACTGAGCATCCAGGTAGTTCTTTAGTGCCACAATATCGGTTTCACCTGAGTCCCCGAGATTGTAATACTTTTTTATCCCAGCTCTCGATCTTTCCACATCCTTTGAGTCAACTGGTCCAGCAGCCCGATTGACTTGATCCAATTTCTTCCTTTTCAACCCAATTCTAATCAACCCATCGCTCCTCACAGAAAGAACCACAGGACACAAAAGGAGGAAAGCAATCCAGATTGTGCTGAACTTAGTAGCCATCATAAACTGCAAAATTCCACAATGTGCACGCATTTGGCTTAGAGATCATTGGGGAAAAAAGCATAAAAGCCTAGTTCAACTGCAGATTGCATACAAAGCGATAGGTTGCCGAGAAATTTGTTAAGAAGAAAGAAGAAAAAAATTCACGGAACAACAAGACTAAAATAATAATAAGGCCTTAGACCACTATACAAAACCAACATAATCCTGATTCAGTTTCACAAAGATCCTTTACTTGCTAATTAATTGCCAGAAAATATCAGAAAAACATCATTATTTTGTTCTTAAATTTTGATCAAGCAATATAACTTTATTTTACCAATGAGCCTTAGTTTAGCGGTTCTACAATCCTGTCTCCAGGACTAAAAGTCTCGAATTCGAGCCCCAATCGAAGCCAATTAACCAAATAAATATAACTTTATTTCGTTTTCAGGTTAATTGACTACAACCGGAAGACCAACTCACAGAGCTTCAGCCTGGAAGACTCGACATCATTGAGTTAAAGCTAATCAAAATAGTCTAAACATAAAATGACTGAAGAAATTATTCTCAGTTCGCATCCAAAAATAATTATCAAGCACAGTACACAGTCTTCAGATTGTCGCTAAAACACTATGCATTCACGTTAAAGCAGGCTAGTTTATTTTCAACGCAAAGAAGGATTTAGGAAAAAAAAAAAAAAAGTAAGTTCAAAAAGAAAATTAACTTCAATCTTCTCGGCCAAGCTAAAACTTCATATTCACATGGATCAACCACAGTAAAACTTTGAAACCACTAATTTCCTCGACACTTTTCTCGGCAACCAAACACCTTTTCAAAAGGAGCGAGAATTCAAGAATAATGAAACAGAACTATTTCTTCCACCTTTTTTTCAACGCGATCGTCCGTGCCGATCAACGAAATATACGAAATAAATCAAAAAACAAACAGAAAATATGAAAATCAGCTAAAAAAATAAAAGAAAAAGAAAAAAGTTCATACCAGAGAGAGTTGAAACTACCGAGAAAGAAGAGGTTCAGAGTGGGAGGACATACAGAGGACACGAGAGAGTGGGAAATTGTTGCTTGTGTTCCCCAAAAGGTGTCATCAACTATGTCGACCGTTGATCAATATTGTTTTGCTTTTGTATCCTACGGTCCTGAGGCTTCCGAATTTTGAGTATTTGTGTGTGAAATGAGGTGGCGTACTTTTATTGGTATTGAATTACGGAGATCTTTACGAGGTTGTGGGACCCGCTTGATCTTTCTACTAGTCTTTTTTTTGATCATTGCTCAACTGCCAGTCAAGCGAGTCTTCGCGTAATGTGATGGGGAGCGGACTTTCCAACGGCTAGATCTGGATGATGGGCCATTTCATAAGACCCACGAATGTAGGCCCGGAATTCTCCCGTTTTGTAGGTGTTGTTCTTTTTCTTATATTAATTTTTGTCTTTCTGATTAAAAAAAGTAATTTTCTTTGTTCTTTTTTTATAATAAAAGTCTGTTTCTACTTACTCAACACTCTGTTCACCGTTCCGACCTGTATTAGAAGGTCTAATCTATTAAAATTATAAAATGAGAGGTTGAAAAGATTTTTTTTTTTAAACAACAAAAAAGTGTGTATCCAAAAAATATCGATTATCGAATTTATGAACTTAGGTTAATCTGTATTCAACTTCTTTTATAAGAAAAATTAATTATCTAAATACTGATAGATTTAAGTAAAACTCTGTCATAGCCAATTACAATGATTGCTGAATAGGAAATCTAACACTCACATTTTACTAGATCCTTTAGGCTCAACTTTTTGACAAAAATACTTATGTATATTTCAACTTGGGAAAGAGTGATAAGATAAGAATTCAAACTTAAGTGAATTATATAAAATATATGACAAATTACTATTTAAACTTTTGCCTTAGATAAGTCCAACGATTTTGTGTCCCAAATAACAAAAATTTAGTTATAATTAATGTTGTAAGAATCGGATCGGATATTGAACCGGAAAGTTTAGTGGTTCAAGATTCAACCGGTTCAACCGGTTCAACCGGAAATTGAACCGGTAAAACTGGTATTTAATATTAAATATATAAAAAATATTTATATATATTATACATCAAAATTTATATGTAAAATGTAATATTATAATACATATGTATGTATTAGAATACTTGCATTTATAAATTTAAAATATATGATTTAGAATTTATTATAGGATAGAATTAACAATTTAAAAAAATTAATAATTATTTTAACAAAAAAAAAAGAAAATAATAAGTGTTAATTTATAAGAAATATAAAATAATATGTGTATTATATGAGACATTTGAGAAAATAATAAGTAAAAAAAAAAAAAATAACAACAAGTTATAAGTTGGTTTAGTGGTATGAGACTTACCTTTCATGTTGGAGGTTAAGGGTTCGAAAACTAAATTCTACAAAATTGTGTGAAATTTTTTCTTAATGACCGGATTTTGACCGGGAAATTTAGGATATAATTCGAACCGGACCTCTGACCGGTCACCGGTCCGACCGGTTGAACCGGCCGGTCCGATCCGGGTTTGACAACAATGGATATAATCACTTTACATGCATAGGCAAAAAAAAAAAAAAAGAACAATCTCAAAGATGTGCGTGCCAAATGATTTAGAAATTTTTTAATTTAATTTTAAATAATCATTTTTTCAGTATGTGGTCACTTGAATATGGATTAAAGCTCATATTGGCATTTTCAAAGTACATGACAATTTTCTGCCAAAAAAAGTTCCTAACAATTTATTTTTACGAACCCAAGTCCCGTATTCCACTTAATGCTGTTCCTCGTCTTCTTTTGTTTTACTTAATTGGTTGGGGATGGCCCGAATTCTAACGGGGGTTCAATCCTGTCTAACCAATCCAAGGGCCGAAATCTCCCCGTGAATATCGCACCAGAAGTTGCTACTGGGCTGCAACGTAGGCTGTGGCCCAAAAATGGCTAAAAACCCATGGACCGATAAAGGTAGTTACGGGCTTTAAGATGCGCGTGAGGGCCCAATAAAGAGGTCTGCCAGCAAAAATAATTGTTTTTTTTTTCTGAAATAAGGATTTTTTTTTTGTCTAGTTGAACTAAGGGACGAGACATCTTATGTGAGTGACGTAAAAAATTTGAACTCTAAATTTTATTTTAAATTTTAAGTTTCGTGGCTAGTAAAATATACCTCTTTGTTGCAATTTTATGCTTCTTTTATTAATATAATTGCTGCTCTTAAAATAAATTGTAATTGGTCTGAAATCAATTAGTGCTACACCACACATGTGAGTACATTAGATAGGCGCTTGACTCGCTTCAAAACAGCTTGACCCAGAAGCCTCTCAAATTCTAAACTGAACAGGTACTCTTTTATAGTTCCTTGTCAAGCATAATGACATCTAACCAACAATTTAAGCATCGAACACAAGTACCTTATTATTCGAGTTGATAGTCTAATCAATAATTTAATATATATTTTTTTGTATTGGTACAAATTTAAATTTTTTTGTTGTTGTTGGTCCCCAATAAATAGTGATTTATGTAAATAGGTATGCCGTTAAATTTTAAATTTATTAACATTAAGATCAGACATAAATTTTATTTATCTGAACTTAAGAATGTTTGAGTTGTTAATTATTTTATAGATAATGTTGAATGAAGTTATTAATGAATAATTTTAAATTTGATTTATAAATATAATAATTAATATAATTATAATATATTTTTTTCTTTAAAAAAAAACTCGAGCAGCTTTTATTTAATTTTTGCATCTACAAGATTGAACGTGATTCCGTGAATGGACGTAGCACAAGGAAATCTTATCTATTTATCCCATCCACGGAAAAACTCAGTCAGCAAGTTGCCCAAAAATGCCAAAAAGAAACAAAAGTTCAAGTGTGCCAAGCAACAGTCCATCATCTTTCTCTCTCTTCATTCACGTGTCAAACCAAATCCCATCACTTTCAGGTTTCAACCAATATCAGACGATTTTCTTGACTTCTTTCTTGACCTTGCCATACGGTACAAGTAACTTCAAGAAAAGAATATATGCAAGAGGCTTTTGCAACGTGCGATCCTGTATTCAGTATTTCAGTTCAATGCTTCTCTAATCTTTATCTTTTTTTTTTTTAATATCAATATTTTTACTCTTAAATTTTTAAATTTTTTTACATTTAAATCCTAAATTTATTTGACATTTTATTTAAATTCTAAATTTTTTAATTTCATATTATATCAATCATTTAAGTTACAAAAAATGATCAATTGATTAATAAATAAATTTAACTTAATAAAAATCATTAAAAAAATTCAATACATAAATTAAATATTTTTTTATCAAAAAAATATACACATTAAATATTTTTAATAAACAGATAGATTAATTTAATAAAAAATCAAAAAATTTAAAATTTAAATAAAATATCTAAAAAATTTAAAACTCAAATATTAAAAATTTAAAAATTTAATACTAAAAATATTAATATTCCTTTTTTTATCCCCCTCTTTACGGGGCTGGCTCCATGTGTAGAGAAAAAAAAACAAAACGAGTATTGACAAAGGCTTGAAGTTGAAACAGAATAATAAGCCATCATACTTTGGACCACTTAAAAATAGACTATAATATATCTGCTTCCTTCTATTTGTCGACATTGCACTTAAGTACAATAGAAAGCGCCTCAGCTTACTCAAAATAACAAAGAATAAGAAACCTATACTTGCTTAATTACCTAGCCTATTCTTGAGGGGGAAAAAAAAAAAAAAAAGAAGAAGAAGTAATGAACATGTACGTATATATTTGGATTGTTCTCCTTCAGAAAGAAACAAAAAATTTTCCCACCACAAAAAGGGAAAATTTTTTTAAAAAAAAGGCCTTTTTTTTTATTTGCCAGGAAAACTTGAATTGGAGATTTTATTGTGGCCATTGCTATTGCTGTTGCTAGTGGCTATGTTGCCATTGGTGTTGCTGGTGGTCGCGACGCTGGTATTAGTATTAGCGGAGTTGCTTGGGTGACCACCACCTATAATTGAAGTGATTGCCGCAGCCAGAGCTGCAGTGAAGTTGGGATCAGCTGCAATGGCAGCAGTTGCAGCGCTAACCGTGTCAGCCAACGAATTCTGCTGCCCCTGCAGCGTAGCCGGAGGCTGTGAATGGTGACTCAATTGATTAGGATCCACATCTTGAGACATCTGCAGGCCAGAGAACTTTGATTGGTTGTAAAGTGCCTGTCCAAATATCTGGGGCAGTAATGCTGTAGCTGGGGCATTGGCCAAGTTTTGAGGCAGGTTTGCAAAAGGGACTTGGAACTGAGTTGTTTGCCTTTGGACCTGTAATGGATTGGGGTTCTGGGTCAGATCCAATGTAACAGTAGGAAATGGAGCTGAAGCCGATATGGTGGCCATGCTAGAAGAGGATGGCAGGAGAGTTCTGGTGAGGAAATTTGGGTTCATTAGTCCATCGGCGCTAGACGTGGAGCCGGAGAGCAGCATCCGCGCTGCTGATGAAGTGATTGATGCCATCGACATGGCTGCTGGCGGCAAAGGATGGTTGTGATTGCCCTCATATGTTGTGATGAGGATTGTCCGATCCTCTGCACATCTTTGTACCTGCACGAATACGGAGATTTCAGATCAATCGAGGAAAATGAAACAACTGAATTATCCAAAATTGACCAGTAATTCCCAGTAGTCCTCTTCTCTAGTCGAGCTTTGTACCAATTTCAAACTGGGATTTCTTCACTAGCTACTCAAGATCGGTAGCAAGTGGCAATTTTTACAATTATAAAGTCTGACTGCATAAGCAAAATTAATACTCCCCGGGAAAAGAGCACAACAAGAACAAAAAAACTATGACTAAGGAAAAGTACCTGTTTTCGAACCGGGCAACCAGCAGCCATGGTGCAACGATAATAAGCACGAGGGCATGGATTTCCTTTTGCCATCTTCTGTCCATATTTTCTCCACTGACATCCATCAGTGATCTGAAAATTCGAAAAAAAAAAAAATCCCAATTAATTAACACGACAAGAAAAATATTAAAACTAGCCTAAAGTCCCTAAAAAAATTGATTCCCAGTTTAATCAAATTGCCAATAGTACCAGAGGAGCCTCTGATCGAGCTCTAACGGAAACACGAGCCTTCCTTATAGTTGCCTCAGTCTGATCAATATTGTTGGAAGAATTGAATCTAGCAATCTTTTTGGGACCACCCCATCCTTGAGAGCCTTGATCTGGGCTATCCTCTCTCTGTTGATCAATTTCTTTACCCAACAACACCATACCCTCTTCATTATTATTCCCATTCTCCGCATTATTTCTCGGTGATCTTGACCGGTCACGGCTCCTTCCTTCCGACGAAGACAAAGAGAGCTCATCATTGTCACCACCAAGAGTAGTTGGAGCACCAGCACCAGCACCAGCACCAGCACGGGTGCCAGCATCAGCTGCCAGACCAAGATCCATGAACTGTCTAGGAACCACACCGTTTCCGTCGTGTTTCTTCTCTTCTTCTTGTTCATTCTTGTTCTCACCAGTGGCCTTTTGGCTCTGCATAAGTGCCACTAAATGCATCTGCAATGCGTTGTAGTTGCCAGTAACCTGATTTAGCATGCCCCTCAGGCGCAAATTCTCCATTTTCATCCTTTCTAACTCAGCTTGTAAAACTGCCATCTGCAAATAGCAAAGTTGCATTATCAATGACAAAACTGATAAGCCGTGAACTTATAACTCAAACGACAGTGATATGCCAGCAAAAGAAAGATTAAGGGAAAAAGAAAAAGAATAAGGCTGGTTCCAATTTTTTTCGTTTGCTTTCTCTTTTTCCTTTGCTTACCTCACTTTTCGCCCTCTTTTCTTCCACGTTCGAGGAAATCCCGTCATCCACCATGGATTGATCACTGCTAGTATTCGTGGTAAGAAGATTCAAGCCAGTCTATATAAACCAAAAGGCAAAAAAAAAAAAAAAAAAACAAACAAAGTTCGTCAGAAACCAACGAAGCCTCAAAAAAATTGAACATGGAAGACTTAAAAAATGGAGATGGGTAACCAACGTTGACGTTTAACTCCAATTCGGGAGGGCTTTTGGAGTCTTTTAAATCATGGGTGTCCATCTTTTTAACGTCATGACCGCCTTTGTCAGCAAAAAAGTCCATCTCGCCGATGACCGTCCGATTGTCATCAGACGGCAAAGGAGCGCCATCATCACGATCATGATCATCATAACGGTCCTGGTCGCGGGTACGGTGCAGGTTGACTGGGAATTGGATAGTTGTGGAGGGTGAAGAGGACCTGCTGGTAGGTGTGGAATCCATGACAAATTTACAAAGTCTCCACTTAGGATTATTATTGTTTTTGTTGTTGTTTGCTTCCTCAGGGAAAGAGTTGAGCACAGTTGGCTTGTGAACAAAGAACCCACTACTAATTAGATCTGAATCAATGGAGAGTCCACTACTCCTTTCCCTGGCCATAAATCAAGAGAAAGAAAGAAAAAAAAAAGAATATCTTAGAGAGAGAAAGGGATGTGATTGTGTGCAAGTCTTTAAACGGTGCAATGGACTCGGCATTAAAAGAGGAGTTGAGACTTTGGAAGAAGACCAAAGAAGCAGTAAATAAGTAATAGCATTATAGCAGTGTGTGGTTCCTGTGTTGAATATTTTGCTTTAGATTTAGATTTGGTTTATTGTGTCAGACAGATATGGAGGGCAAAATAAATTTGGATGTACGCAACCCTACTAGAAGAATATTTATGAACCGAAAAAAAAAAAAAGAATATTTAGGTAAACAACGCGTATGTGATTAAAGAGATTTGCATCTCTCTTACGGAGAACATTTTAATGTTAATATTTAATATTTTTATTTTAAAAATTTTAATTTTTAATTTTAAAAAAATATAATAAGATTTATAAAAATAAAAAAATTATTTATTATATAGTTTACTGTTTAACAATTTAAAAAAAAGACTTAAATCTGTGTAAAAGATCACAAGTCAGAATTTGTTAAAATTAATTAAATACAATAAATGTCACAACAATCTCGTTGTTTCACGTTCTATAAGTATAAAATTATAATATTTTTTAATAAGATTACGAGACAGTAATTATATTTTTTTATTTTTATTAAAAAAAATTGAAGAATCGTTGATAATTTTCCAAAAGGGAAAAGAAAAATCTCATGGCTTTATCTTTTTCGCATCCTATTTACGATTTGTGGTCCAAACATTAGCATGTAATAACTACAGTCAAATTTGAACCTTCATTTTCACAACAACAAACCGGAAGAATAAAAGCAACTTGAATTTTTAACTTTTTACCATCAACCTTGATTTGTATAGTTAATATATTGACAACCGTAAATTTAAGTCAAAATGGGGTTATTAGATTATTGTGAGAGATGGATCGAAACTACAAAACCTATGTTGTTGCCAAAATTCTCGAGAATTTTATGGTTATGAGTTTTCGTTGTAAACAAATTAATTTTCAATAAAAAAGTGCATTTTTTTTCCAAAATAATTGCAAAGTTACAATGTAATCAGGCATCATAAAACATATTATCCAATTTCAACTTTTTAATATTGTTCGATTTTAAATTTTTAACAAAAATAATAGATAAAAACTCTATAAATACGTTGTAATATAAAATATTAAATTATAAAAATTATATTAAATTTTAAAAAATAAAAAATAAATTAATTATTAAATATTTTTCTTATACTATTATTTAAAAAATATATTAATTATTTAATATTATTAAATTAATTATATGTGTCTCGGTTATCCCATCAAACACCCAATTGTTAAGCGTTGGAGACCCTCCATCCGCTCAATCTGTGTAAGCGTAGCATCAAGCGGATCCGTCCGCTTGATCGCAGCCCCTCCCAAGCGGTGATCAGACTGACGCGTGGCTGGGAGAAAGCCCGGCACACGTGACCAGAGCGGGACCCAATTGATGGAAACTCGTCTGATTTTGTAGTTCATAGTCAAAACGTGGGACTGCAAAAGGCCAAAAGTCGGAGATTGACGCGTTCCAGAAACTCATCGCCCCTATTGGCCCGGCGCCGCTCACTCTGCGAAAAAGGGTTGCCTCAGTCAACGGTTTTGATGGGGGGCCTGGGCCCACAAAGGCTATGGGGCCCTTGATCTTGTTAATTTTGACTTGGACTGACAGGTAGGATCCCTCGCGGTTTGAACCGACCGTAACGGGATGACCCCGTCGGCGAGATTGGACCGAATCGCTCGGCCTTTGGCTTTATGGTAAATGAACTGTCCAGAGGTCCTTTCGGCTGACTGGATTCACCGTAGTTATTTATTTATTTATTTTTTTTAAGAATAAATGTTGGTAGATCGGTAATTTTTGTGTCGAATTATGTACTGAATGAAACTGAAACTGTTATTTTTGAAATTAGAACTGATATTTTTGAATCAGTTGTTATTTTTATATTTCAAAAATATCAGTCGCAGTTTTAAAAATAACAGATGCGGTTTCATTCGGTACAAAATCTTGGGACAAAAGTCCCAAAATACGTAATTGCCCTCTTTTTTTAATTCTGTTGTTTTAGACTTGTAGTTGTCGCTTCTCACTTTTTCGTGTTTTTTTTTTGCCATAATATTCACTAATTTATAGCATAAAAATAATTGAATAAAATCAATTTCTAGTATCAATTACATTATTGAGAATATTGCAAAGATTAATTCATTTTCAAAGGACATTACTGAAAAAAAAAAAAAAACACTATTCTCTCTTCCACTTCTGCCTGAACACAGGGACAACTGCTATTACATATATAAAACATAATAACTTGTAATTTATGTTGCCTAACGAGAAGATTGATTATGAGATTCAAGATGTAGCAATTTGGTACAGGCGGCCTTACCTTTTTGCTAAGAGAACAAAGAACTTCCTTCCAAATATTGCAATCACTCACATTTTACTGTAGATATGACTCGGTCTTTTTTTTATTTTTTATTAAAACAAAATAGTTTTTTAATCCAATCAGCAGTAAAAATAAAAAGTTCATAAGGTAATGTTCACTTTTTTTAATTAATGAAGAATTAATTATAGAATGCACTAACTTAATATTCAAACCTTAAGCTCCTCCTTCAGAACTACATTTAAGAGTTTGAGTGTAAACTGAATCTCTCTTTTATATATAGTCAATATAAAATACTACTCAGATAATTATATATTTTTTTATTTATTAATTTTGATTGAAATTTGAATTGAAAATATTTAATTTTCAAAGCTGTAAAATAATGTATTCCCTTCTTATTAAGTACTCACAAACATTTATTGATTATTTTTTTTTTTTAAGAAAAATAATCTCTAGAGACAGTGGAGTGGGCCGCATCATTCGACATGCCGGTCAAACTAAGAAATGGAGGTTTCTGGTCCCATCTCCCCATCCTCCCCGTCGCCCACCCATCTTGTCGTCCCCTTACTCCATCGAGGGCCTTTTCATTCAAGTTGAAGACACATAATTCACATGCAAATAATCTTCTAATGTGACTCACGTGACCTCTGCTGGAACCCCCTACGCCTACTAGTAATAAGACAAACAAATGGCAGCTTCTTTGGTTTTCTAAAGACTTTGAATTTGAAATCCCATCTCATTTTCAATCAGCGGCAGCGGCAGATTCAGAAATTTTGGTCATTAGAGATAAAGTTCCCGTTTATATCATCAAATTCGCGATTGCAATCTCCAAATTTACAGAATTTTGAGGTGTCAAGGGGGATTACGAGTGTCATATTTTTTTGCTTTATATTATGTTCTTGGGTACCATAGAAATTTGAGCTCAAATTCTATTCTAGAATCGAGCTCAAATTCTATATGCACAGACCATAGAATTTGAGCTCGATTCAAGAATAGAAAGTTATTTTCTCGTGATATTGCAACTATTTATGATCTGACATGTACCGAACGAGTAGAAATGATTACACAAAAAGGTTACGGTCTTATGTCTTGATCTTAATAAATTAATAAGCAATCCTTGATCAATTCTTTATAAAGAAAAATATATCATCTGTGTCAAATATGCTAATCCATAGAATTACAACTTGGTAGTATTATTTCTTATTTCCTGAAACGGTAATAGCTTGTTGAAGTATGCAATGTTTTTGTATGCTTGAACAAGGAAGATAGGGAAGATACGGTAATCAATTTAACACGTGCAGTCCTGAAAAAGTTAGCTACAGCCCGCAAGGTGCCATCCACAATGAACGGATCAGATGAAGATTTTAGCTGTAAAGATAGCATGCCAAAAAGATGCTAAAAAGTAATGCTTGGTGGAAATTAACAGGACTAAAACGTGATTCAATTAATTTCTCTTTTTTCAGAAGAAACCGAGTTTCTTGCTCTTGGGCTTTCGTAAATTTAATGGTTACATGCTATAATTTATCATCAACATGTGGGGTGAGCAAAAGTTTTATCAAAAGCGTACCCATAATACAATACCGGCTATATGGTTGGAGACGAAATTGAAAGCTCAACTTTGAACCTTTCTTAAAAAGGTCCATAATATACGAAATTTAAGAGTTTATCTTCTTAAATGTTGTGTATTTTTTGCGGTATTCTCAAACCTATTACTTCCTTTTTAATAACATTAACAAGTTAACTACTAATTATTTTGAGAAAAATAAAATATTAGGGTAAAGAAGAAGTGTGTGGCTTAAGAGCGGCTTGAGTTCCCATTAAACCGGATTGTACTTTGTAGCTCAAAGATCCATTCTTCTTAGATCGACAAGAAAAGAAAAGTGCGATCCTCGGCAGAACCAAATTTGACTAATTACGCAGAGCATTTTTGATTGCGTATCCCAAAAATTGCTTTGCCTTCTGTGTTTTCATTCTTCTTTTCACACAATAAATCTACAAAAAATTTGGTGCTGATCCGTAAGTAATACGCAACCCTTTTTTCTTTTTTTGGGTTTTTCTCCTCAACTTGGTAACTATTTGACTGGATGAAATGATTAAGCACAATAGTTAAAAACAAAATAAAGTCATTAAAATTTAAATAAATGATCAAAAGATCTCAACAGAATATCCGAATCAATTATAATTATGATATTTCTTTCTATTTTCCCCCTTCGTAACTATGCATACGTATGCTAAATTGAGTCCAAATACAACAATCAGATTAGAATGTTATCTAAGTTAATTGCGTGATTAAATATATAACGGGAATCCCTCCAATGAGCCAGGCTCCGCTTCTCTTTAATCGCGTAAAAAAAGGTAATAGACGCTGCGGCATATAGCATCACAAAGATATATATCATTGCGTCCTGTGTCCCTAACCATAAATGTTTTGATGCACACTTCAAGCTACATTCAGATCGTATAAAAATATCAGAAATGTTTCAAAGTTAATAGAATATTGGTTTGATTAGACCAACTAAGATTCCGGTGATGATAATGTGTAACAAATTAAAACGTATAATCAAACCCAATATATTTAACAAGATTCAAATAATAGCCGCAGACAAGTAGCAGTTGAAAGTATTGATTCAGAAATGGACTTCAAAATTTTCAGAAAATCCCAACTAATTGAAAAGTTTTGCGCTGACCAGTTTTTGTTTGAGTACATGACCAGAGACCTTTTTTTTTTTTGATAAGAAACATGACTGGAGACTTTTCGAATAAACAAACAAATTTTCAATTTTCACACATACACAAATTCTTCATTTCGCAAGCGGACCAACGTGCATGCCTTAACCCTCAAGTTAAGGCATTGTTTTCAATGCTTTTCTTTATTATAATCTATCAAAAATTTAAAATACTAGTTTTATTATTATTATTTTTTGTGAATACCAGCTATTAGTTTATCATTTTTGAAGAAAGTCACCGATTATTACAGTTCGGTTTTGTTTTTTTGGTCCCCCCCCCCCCCCCCCCTCTCTCATATGTTTGAAGATTCCAGCTTTGGCTTCTATATTTTTTGTTGTATTAATTATACTCCCCAATACCTCGTCCCCCACGTTCCGCAAATTATGGTTCCATCTCTGAAGGGAAACTGGGAAAGGCAATACAATATCACCTTTTTTTGTAGTTCAATGGGGTCCTAAATGTGATTATTTGTAATACAGAATTACTAAAACTCAAAATCTATAGTCTTTAATTTCTAAAATAGGAAAGTAGTGGTGGTGACTTCAGTCCTGCTAAAGAATATCACAACGCAAAGCGACTGGATGATTAGACATTGACAATGGTTAGACATTTCTTGCATCAGACGTTAAGCCATAAGTTTAAACTCATCACTTGATTTTGATAGAATTCGAACATGTGATATTTTATGTAAATTCAAATCTCTTTAACTAGTCAATTGAATCACACCAGCGGTGATTCATAGTCTGTAATCTCTTTTGTTCCCAGTTCCCAGTTCCCACAAGCGGTCAAGCGTTGGATTGCAAAATAAGCTATGCTCCCGGTCCTTGTTCGGTCAAGTATATATGTGTGTGTACATATATCTAATTGAAGGGAGGTCCATCATTCATTGTCAACCTAACCACAATCTTGTCCCTCATTTTCTTTCTTTTTTATTTTCTTTTCCCACTCAGTTTGGTCCCTCAATTGTCTTTCAAGTGGTGGTTGACTCGTAAGTCATGCCCAGGCGTATTAAACTAGAGTGACTCCACTAAGGCACCGGCAAGTCACTAAAAGCCAATATCAATAATCATGGAACTACGTACTGGCGAATTTATAAATAGATAATATATTATATATTGTTATGATTTTCAGGATCCTCCCTGATAGTTGGCCAACATACATGATGATTTGTCGTAACAATTGCTAGCTTCATGAATAAATTAGGTGTTAGGTGAAACAAAGGAAAAGCAGTTTCTACAAACACAAACGGCCGCCTCAAAAAAAAAAAAAAAAAAAATCCCATAAAAACCACATAACGCTGCTCCATCTCATGCCAACAACTGTCCATTTTTAAAATGAGTTTCGATTTATGAGGATTGAAGAATCTGCTTACACGCATCTTTTTCCAAAGTTCCCAGCTTGGCTTGCTATTTTTATAATCTGCACATTTATTAGGATCGATTAGTTATTTTCCACAGAGGTTCCTTCTATATTGTACCCAATAAGCCTCCGGTGGCACATGCCAACTTTATAATCTTTGAAAATTTGAAACTCATTTCACTCTCTCTAGACTCTATTCCTTAGTCCATTCTACGGAAATTGACAATTTGACATCTAGGATGTAGCCAGCGTATCTGATACGGAAACGGATATAGACACGTGTTCGACATAGTATGAATATGTGTCAAAAAATTATTTTTAGAAAAATTGGATATGTTTCAACACATTATAAACACAACACACTTGTGGTATTTTTGTAGTTTTGACACTGAAAATTAAATTTGAACAAAAATTTTTATTACACTTGTCAATAAAATAATTCATTTACTTCAGCTTATATTAAATTATTGTACAATTATATATATAGTCATATCCATATCATATATGCATTTTAATTTTTAACAAATTAGTATTTTATCATGCCTGTGCACCCTTATTTAGCATTGTACGTTGAGTTGTAAATATAACCGCTCAGACATAAGGCAAGTTTGTGAAACTTATGTCTACAGTTAATAACTATTCGAGTTTTATACGAAATATTTTTAGAGTACGAGAATTATTGCAATAAAGTTCGATGGAAGTGATATTTAAGCGGCATCCACGAGGCTAGCCGAAAGATTATACGACTTGCATGATTGCATCTTCTTTGCCATAACTAAATAATTAGGTTTCTACGGATGAGACCCACGGCGGCTTTCAAACCCCTATATGAATTATTTCTCCTTCATACAATATAAAATTTCTTTCCTGGTCCTCTCCTATATTTTCAAAAAAGAGATATTGATGTTCAAAGTTGTCGGGAAAAAAAAATTGTTTGGAACCGTGAAATAATTTTTGACGACCAACGACTTGAAGCAAAACATAACTAAAGACGGACACGACTGGAATATGCGGACAATTTAGGGATCATAAAAGCAATGTGTATTAAACGAGGAGATTAATTAAATTTTAATCATCCACAACTTGAAGTACGTACGTACCCTTAATTTGTCTTGAGTCTTGACTCGGATTGCTAAACCTTTTTCATGTCTTCCACCAATTGTCTTCTTAATTGAAGTTTGAAACTTGCGCAGAGATTACTGAAGATTGAAGAAAGCAAACAAGTTCTTGAAACCGGGTTACCAGTAACTCCACTAACTTGAGACGCACTTCGATTTGTAAAGCAAGATTGTCTACTTAAAAATAATAGATAATTACTTGTCCTTTAGTTTTTGGAACTGCGTACAGTCCAAACTTGGCCAAAGTTTCCTAGTCATTTTTTTGAATTCATTAAACTAGTGAGTAGTGAATTATTTACAATTTTAGGTTAAAGGATTAAAGAAATAAAAATATTACGGAGACATGAGAAATAGATACAAACTTACAAATATATAATCACAACCTAACCGTTAATTAATGTTTCATCTCTTTTGTGTATAATAATTAATGATTATGATTAAATAAGATAAAGTTTGTTTATGTTGTCTCTATTTTCTGTGTCTCCATAATGAAATAAAAAAAAGGATTGTTTACAACTTTGCAGCAAATTAGATACTCAAAATTGACATCCTTGGAATCTTGCCATCGACTAAACAAATAGCCAATGCTTTCTTCGAAGTTTCTGAATTTCATTTGTATTTCTCAGTCGATATGGATCCAATTTTTTTTATATGAGTATAAGAGACGTAATTTAAACATTCTTGGCATCATTTAATTAATAGCATAAAAAACAAACAAAAAAAATGTCCAGGAAAGGAGAAAATGTTCAGCTCTTTCCATTTAACTTATGGTTTCAATTGTGCAGGTACACAAGATAAACCAATGATGAAAGAATATTGTATGAGGATACAAGGATAAGCATGTGAGGACTGACTCAAGAATGTCATGTAGTCAAATTTCTTATTCATATAAGTTGGTCAACACAACCCACCATTGATATTATGCACAGAGGACAGCAAGATATTGAAGAGTGCAGAAAAATACAGCATCCGTGTCAAATATGCTAATCCTTAGAATTATAAATTGGTAGTACTATTTCTTATTTCCTGACACGGTAATAGCTTATTGAAGTATGCAATGTTTTTGTATGCTTGAATAAGGAAGATAATGAAGATACGTTAATCAAATTAACACGTGGAGTCCTGAAAAAGGTAGCTATAGACCGCAAGGTGTCCATCCACAGTGAACGGATCAGATGAAGATTTTAGTTGGAAAGATAGGAGGCCACAAAGATGCTGAAAATAATGTTCGGTGCCCTTGGGCTTTTGTAAATTTAATGGCTTCATGTTATAATATATCAACACGTGGGGTGAGCAAAAATTTTATAAAATAAAATACCAGCTGTACGGTTGGGGCGAGATTGAGAGTTTATGAACCTTTCCCAAAACGGCCCATAATATGTGGAATTTGGGAGTTTGCCTTCTTAATTATTTTGTATTTTTTACACTGTTTTAAAATTTATCACCTTTTTTTAATAACATTAACAAGTTAACTACTAATTTTTTTGGTATTGGAAAAAATAAAATATTAGGATAAAGAAGAAGTGTGTGGTTTAAGAGCGGCTTGAATTCCCATTAAACCGGATCGTACTTTGTAGCTCAAAGATCCCTTCTTCTTAGATCGACAAGTAAAGAATAGTGCGATCCTCGGTAGAACCAAATTTGACCAATTACACAGAGCATTTTTGATTGCGCGTCCCAAAATATGCTTTGCCTTCTATGTTTTCATTCTTCTTTTCACACAATAAATCTACATAAAATTGACTGCTGATCTGTAACTATTAACTAATACACAACCTTTTTTTTGGGGGGGTTTTTCTCCTCATCTTGGTAACTATTTGACTGCATGAAATGATCAAGCACATTAGTTAAAAAAAAATGTCCATTGATATATTTGAGCATTAATGCATTTGCAAGCATGCTTTATTGGGAGGTCATCCCTCAATCAGCGATGATTTTCTGCTTTGATTCAAATTAATTCTGAATGCTCCTCCAATTTCATCTTTTTTGCTGTTTTTTTTTTCCATTTACAAGAGACTTCAAAATATTAAGAAATTAGAATACAGTCATTAGAATTCAAACACATAATCAAAAGTTCTCAACCAAATATATAAACTAATTATATTAAAAGTATAAAATTTTTCTTTCTATTTTCCCCTTTGCATCTATGCGTACATCTGCTAAATTGGGTACAAATGCAACAATCATATTAGAATTTTATCTAAATTCATTGTGTAATCAATATATGTAATGGGAATCCCTCCAGGCTCCACTTCTCTTTAATCGTGTAAAAAAAGGTAATAAATGCTGCGGCATATAGAATCACAAAGATATATGTCATCGTGTCCTGTCCCTAACCATAGATGTTTAATTGCTGAACTCTTCAAGCTACATGCAGATCGTATAAAAATATCAGAAATGTTTCAAAGTTAATAGAATATTGGTTTGATTAGACCAACTAAGATTCCCGTGATGATAATGTGTAACAAATTAAAACGTATCAACCCAAATATATTTAACAAGATTAAATAATAGCTACAGACGACTGAGACAGGAGACAGTTGAAAGTATTTATACAGAAATGGACTTCAAAATTTTGAGAAAATCCCAACTAATTGAAAAGTTTTACACCTACCCGAGATTTTTTTTTTTTTGGCTACATGACCAGAGACTTTTTTTTTTTTTTAATTAAAACATGACCGGAGACTTTTGGAATAAACAACTAATTGCCTGCAGTCTGTTGTCGTGTTGCCTTCAGAAAAAGAAAAGACATTTTTCACACACACAAATTCTTCATTTCCCAAGCGGACCAACGTGCATGCCTTAACCCTCAAGTTAAGGCATTGTTTTCAATGCTTTTCTTTATTTTAATCCATAAAAAATTTAAAGTTTTTTTTTTTTTTTTTTTGTAAAAGACTAGCTTATTAATTTATCATTTTTGAAGAAAGTCACCGATTATTATAGTTCGGTTTCGTTTTCTAGAAGTAATCCCCAAAATTTAGGTTTTATTAGTTAAAAAATACTAAGATAATAAGATCCCCCGCCCCCTCCCCCCGGGGAAAAAAATTGTTTGAAGATTCCAACTTTGGGCTCTATATTGCTTGTTGTATTAATTATACTCCCAAATGCTTCGTCCCCCACGTTCCGCAAATTATGGTTCCATCTCTTAAGGGTAATACAATATCACCTAAACGTGATTATTTGTAATATAGAATTACTAAAACTCAAAATCTATAATCTTAGATTTCTAAAATAGGAAAAAAAGGCGTAGTGCCTTCAGTACTACTAAAAAATATTGTGACTCTATATTTAGAGAAGACGCAAAACAAATGGATGGTTAAACATTTATTGCGTCAGACGTTAAGTAGCAAGTTTAAACTTGTCATTTGATGTTGACAAAATTCAAACTTGTGATATTTCATATCCCTTTAGTTAGCACAAATGGTGATTAATAATCCGTAATCTCTTATAGTTCCCACAAGCGCTGGATTGCAAAATAAGCTATGCTCGGTCAAGTATTACATATATCTAATTGAAGGGAGGCCCATCATTCATTGTCAACGTAACCACAATCTTGTCCCTCAGTTTCTTTCTTTTTTTATCCTTTCCCACCCAGTCTGGTCCCTCAATTGTCCTTCGAGTTCGTGGTTGACTCGTAAAGTCATGCCCAGACGTATCAAGCTAGAGTGGCTCCACTAGAGCGCCGGCAAGTCACTAAAAGCCAATATCAAAATACGTACTCGCGAATTTATAAATAAAGAATATAGTATATATTGTTAAGATTTTGAGGATCCTCCCTGAGAGTTGGCCAACATCCTTGATGATTTGTCGTAACAATTGCTAGCTGTTGGGGCGCAACCTCAAATGAGAGAGTGTGTGTGTGGCGAGTGGTCAAAAGAGAGAAAATAAAGAGAGAGTATGTGTGTGTCAGGTGATAGACGAAAAAATGAAAAGAAAAAAAAGTAAAAGAAAATATAAAAGTAGTGTGTACTGGGATGAATTAGTGTCAGAGAGTGAAAGTGAGCAAAAAGTAACAAAAAAGGAACCGACAGTTCCAGAGAAAAAAAGGATGGGAGATTTAACGGTGGATATTCTGATTAGGCAAATGTTTTAGTATGTTTATTTTGGAAGCCTGCTTTACACATTTAATGGTTTAGATTTTTTATTTGTTATTTTAAATTCTATTATTATTTTCATTATTAGATGAGTTTTCTCTAATTTTTTATTGTATCCATCTCAGTGGTAATGTTGTTGGTAGTCTGTGAGTTAAGAATTGAAGTTCTTGATAAAAGTTTAGACTAATAAGTGAATTTTATTTGTGTACTAAAAAGTTTATACTGCAATCTTATTTAACAGTGGAAGTTTTGTGAGACTAACATCTCATAATTTTTCTCTCTTTGTTGAAAAATTTTTCACGTAAAAATTTTAATGTCTCTTTACTTTTATCTTTTTTTTTGCTAATTATTGTTATTTAGTTAACCACTGACTGTTGGTACTAAAAAATGTTACTACCCTACTTATTTATTAATTTGTATAAAAAAAGAACAGATCCAAAACCATTGATTATTATGTTATCATTTATTGTTATTATGAACATATCTTTTCCCAACACTAGGTTCATGTATAAATTAGCTGTTAGGTGGAACAAAAGAAAAACGGTTTCTACAACCCAAAAAAAAAGAAAAAGGAAAAAGGGGAAACCCATAAAAACTACATAAAGCTGCTTCATCTCATGCCAACAACCGCCCATTTTAAAAAATGAGTTTCGATTTATGAGGATTGAAGAATCTGCTTACTCGCATCTTTTCGCAAAGTTCCCAGCTTGGCTTGCTTTTCTTATAATCTGCACATTTATTACGATTAGTTATTTTCCAGAGAGGTTCCTTCTATATTGTACCCAATAAGCCTCCGGTGGCGCATGCCAACTTTATCTTTCAACATATCAAAGTCATTTCACTCTCTCTAGACCCTACTCTTTAATCCATGCTGCGGAGATTGACAATTTGACATCTAGGACGTAGCCGCTGTATTCGACACACGGACACGGATACAGACACGTGTTTGACACATTATGAATATATGTTCAAAAATTATTTTTAAGAAAACTGGACACGTTTTGAACTTATTTTTAATATATTATGGGTACAATTTGAATACACTTGTGGTATTTTTGTAATTTTGACATTAAAAATTAAATTTAAACAAAATTTTTTATTACACTTGTCAATCAAATAATTCATTTACTTCGGCTTTTGTATACATATATTTGCATCCATATCATATCTGTAAATATAACCACGGGGGCATATGGGTACTTTGTGATACTGATGATATATGTCTATAATTAATAACTATTCGAAGTTAATTTATACGAAATATGTTTAGTGTATGAGAATTATTGCAATAAAGTTCGATGGAAGTGATTTTTTTTGGTTAATATTTTATTTGGACCCGATAAACATTAAGCGGCATCCACGAGGTTAGCAGAAAGGTTATACGATGTCATGCATCTTCTTTGCAATAAATTAATGATTATGGTTTCTACGGATGAGACCCACGGCGGCTTTCAAACCCCTATATGAATTATTTCTCTTTGACACAATATAAAATTTCTTTCCTGGTCTTCTCCTATATTTTCAAAGGAAAAAATAATATTTTTAGAATATACTTTGCCCCATTTTTTATTAGAATGTAACCAGTCTTTATTTTTGTTTAACTACAGTAACATTTGCTGCAAAAAAAAAAAGTCAGTACATTTTATTATATTTTTGTTATAAAAACTATCATTATGGTAAAAATTAATAATTTACTACATTCTGACAAAAAAAATCAAACGAAAAATATTCTAAAAGTGTAACTGGACTCATTTTCAAAAGAAGGACATTGACGTTCAAAGTTGTCAGGAAAAAAAAAGAAGGTTTGGAACGGTGATATAATTTTTGCCGACCGACGACTTGAAGCACAAAAGATAACTAAAGGCGGACACGGCTTGAACATATGGACAATTTAGGGATCATAAAAGCAATGTATGAAACGAGGAGATTAATTAAAGGCAATCATCCACAGCTTGAAGTACGTACGTACTCTTTCTCTTGAGTCTTGCCTCGGATTGCTAAACATTTTCAAGTCTTCCACCAATTGTCTTCTTGAAGTTTGAAACTTGCGCAGAGATTGCTTAAGATTGAAGAAAGCAAACAAGTTCTTGAAACCTAGTTATCAGCTACTTGAAACGCACTTCGATTTGTAAAGCAAGATTGTCTACTTAAAAAAAATAGAGAATCACTTGTCCTTATTTTTTCAGAACTGCGTACGGTCCAAACTTGGCGTAAATTTTCTAGTCATTTTTTCGTAATCCATTAACGTGGTGTGTAGTTAATTATTTACGACTTTAGGTTAATGCATCAAAACGAATAAAAATATTACAGAATCACACAAATTAGATATAAATTTATAAATATACAGTCATAATTTAACTCGTTAATTACTATTTTCACCTCTTTTATGCATAACAATTAATAATTATAACTATATAAGATAGACTCGTATCTAAGTTATTTCTATTTCCTGTATCTCTAAAATGAAATTCAAAAAACAAAAACTTACAATTTTGCTCCAAATTAAATAATCAAAATTGATATCCTTGGAATCTTTCCATCGACTAAACAAATAGCCAATACTTTCTTCGAAGTTTCTGAATTTCTTTTGTTTTTCTCAGTCGCTATGGATTCCTTTTTTTTTTTATATATATAAAGAGTAAAAGAGACATGTAATTTAAACATTCTTGGCATCATTTAATTCATAGCTTAAAAAACAAAACAAAAACATGTCCAGGAGAAGAGAAAACTATCAGTTCTTTCCATTCAAGTTATGGTTTCAATTGTGCAGGTGCACGAGATAAAGCAATGGAGAAAAAATATTTTATAATGATAAGTGGTTAAGCATGTGAGGACTGACTCAAGAATGCCAAGTAGTCAAATTTCTTATTCATATAAGTTGGTCAACAAAACCCATCATTGATACTATGCACAGAGGACAGCAAGCTATTGAAGAGTGCAGAAATAACTTGCTGCTGGTGTATCATCCTTATGATGAAATTTTCTGTGGGCTTGAAATTGATTCGGTTCGTTTATTGAGTTATATCTGAGAAAAAAGGGAAAATGAGCATCTTAAAAAATAATTAACCTTTAATGATTTCAACCTTTTGGAAATTTTGTCGTTGGACCAACGCAGGGATGCAATTCAACAAATTGCAGTATCCGTATTTTAGGGGCTTTCCGGGTTCAGCGGTGTCAAACCCAAATGACAGAAATTTCCGTGGAATTGCGAAATGAGTGGTCTTATCTATCACTACTCAATTTCTTTCTCTCTCTCTTTTTTTTTTTTTGGGATCTTCCTACGTGGAAAACAATTTTAACAAGAGGGTAGTATAATTAGGATAAAATCAGGAGATCAAGTCGGTGTCATTATTCTTGCTAAATTGGATATATACAGAGATTGTTTTCTCTTTTTTCGTTTTTTTTTTTTTTTTTAAATAGGAGGGAGGTAACTTGGCTTCTCGCCGATCTTTTGGGCCTCCAGAGAAAAGGTGCTGCTGAGTTCAATCCTGAGCGATTAGGACAGCCTCGAAAGCATTTAGCCTCGGCTGAGTTGGACCCAATAAACCGCAGAGTGGACTGGGTCAGCCAATCTATTACCCTGGCGATAGATGTGTGATGCAAGAGGAAAATGACTCAAATGGGTTTCTTGTGGTGCTACGTTATCTAACACGATATTGATTTGACCCAAGAACGCCCTTTAAATTCAAATTCCTGACTCAGTCAAGATGGTCAACAGGAGCTACCATTGATGTAATGATGTTATGCCCAAAGGACGGCAAGAGACTTTGTAACCCTTTTCTTGCTATTGAAAGAAACTATTTTCCCAGGGGCAAAACACCCAATTTAATTGGGCGTCTCATAGTCAGCTTGAGAACACATGAATTGGGAACAGAGGAAGGGAAAATTACTCCTGAAGATGAGTTCTTATAAGTTCAAACCTTTTTGACGATTCGGTCCTCAAAGCACCGAGAAGCTAGTGGGCAAATCAGAGTGTCCTGTTTTCAGAGGGGCTTTGGATACAGGGTGTCAAAACCCAACCAAAAATTTCCTTGGAGGCTAGGATTACGAAATAGTAAATGAGTTGGGCTATACCCATATAGAAAAAATACCACAAAGCGGAACAAGAAGTCTAAAGCAAACCAACTCATTTCAGTGATATCACAAGAACTACACTCCAAGTTCGATTCGATCGCATTTAAAAGCATAGCCTCAGGCCTCTGGCAACATTATGTCTAGGTAACATGCCACACCAGTATTAAAGATAAAAAGCAAATGTCCAAGATGGACATGAGACCACCAGCCAATTTTTTATGCAGATAAGTAACGGGTCATCCATGATCTGAAGCGAGACCATGCAAGCTCAACGGCAGCTTCATCATCATCCGTGATTCCCATGCCCTTTTTCCTCGTCACACCATCTGGTGATCTGTTCATGAAAGCATGTCCATTGCCTGGATATATGTGTACCTCATATGGAACTCCTGACGCTTTAAGCTTTTCCTCCAAAGCCTTTGCAGCCTGCGATATCAAAAACCCACAACAGTACTAGTTATTATTTCTTTCTACGATTCAGTAGCCTAATTAATCCATTTACCTTTGACATGAAATTATCATATGTGATCAATGGATCACTGACACACAAACATACACATACAATATCTATCTACCAATGCATATTTTTATCTGTTTAGTCAAACAGGACATTAAGAAACATTTTCTACCCATTAGTATGATTTATTTTAGCATTAGTGATTCCTTGGCCACTCGGTGGGAAATCAGGACAGAAACACGAATACTTACAAGGATAAGCTAAAAATGAAGGTGGAGACATCTGACGAGTAAGATGATCACATATTCATGCAACTTACAATGATTTGCCATAACTAAATGGATTGAGGCAACTCATTGAAAGTAAGCAATGCAAATTGCAATGTATGTTAAAACAAAATACGTTAAGATTGCCAAAAACCTAATATATAAACAACTACATAATACACATGAAGATCTAGGAGTTAAATCTCAAAATAGAAGGCATTCCAAAAGCTAGAAATTTTATGTATACTGAAAAAAGAATCTACTGTTTAATGTGTTGTTAAAGAACAAAAAGTAAAATTTTTTAGGAAAACAAAATGGTAATGATTTGTGATAATAGTTAGAATCAACCAAATTAGAAAGAAATATGGCACTGGCATACCGTAACATCTGAGAAGCCAACAAAATTGTCAAGCTCCCCAAAATGAGCCTGGACTGGTGCCTTCGCTTGAACAGGGTCCGCAAGCTGCGGTGAAGGAACGCCATAAAATGCAACAACAGCATCAACTTCAGGAACCAAAACAGAACTTGCAATGGAAAGAGCACCGCCCATGCAAAACCCAGTCACTCCAATCTGTTGCGGACACAAAATTATATAGTGAGTTATGATTTTGGGAACTTAGAAAATGAGGATCCAAGGAACAGTGCATATGAAAGTGAAAGCAGAAATCCACCAATAAGTTATCTAACATAGAATCGTGTGTATTTCAGTCATACAGCTCAGACAAAAAACGTGTAAAGGCCATTGACATGTACGCAAATGAGGCTGGCCTCAGGCAACAGGAATGAATTTAAAAACAGGAGATGGGCAGTGAAAATAGAATGAAAGTAACAGGAAGATAATGAAACCTAGAGAAAAATTCCAAAGATTCTAGCAACAAGCGGGCAGTGTTGCACCTTCTTTGACCCATTTGCCTTGAGCCAATTAACTGAAGCACGAATATCCTTAACAGCACCTTGCCAATCAAGACCCTCCATCAAATGCTGAGCTTCTGCAACATCCAAACCAACCTTTCCTCGGTACAAACTGAAATAAAAAAAGAAGAAGATAACAAATGGAACACACAGCACCAGGATAACAAAAAAAAAAAATATTAACTCCATGTGTAATAACAAAATTTACTTCATTGTGTCATGGAAGTCAGAGGTTCACAGCCATTTCATAAAAAAATGATTACTTTGAGATAGCAATGCATGGTTTTTTTTCTTTTTTTCTTTTTTTTTTTGTTTTTGAAATGGAATAAAAAAGATAACAACAGGTGTTTACTCTGGAATAAGTGCCTTGAATCCAGGCTCCATCTGGGAGATTTTCACAGCATGGTTCTTGATCTCAAAATCCACACCCCACCACTCTTGAAGCACAACAATCCCCGGAGCATCTTCTTTGCCAACAACATACGCATCAAACGTCTGATCGACAAAATCAACCGAAAAGGGAAGAATAAGTATTTTTAATAGAGAAAGAAACTCCCAAAATTCAATCCATACGATCCTTAAAGCCAAAATATATATATATTTTTTTAAATTGCATTTCTGGCTAATACCCAGATAATAATATCAAGCAATGATGCAAAATTCATGAACAGAAAACATCAAATTAAAAAAAAAAATCGATATATCAATTCGCAAAAAGGAAAAAAAAAAAAAAAAGGGAAATAGGGAATAAACTAACGGTATCGTCTCTTTGGATTTGGATTTTCTTGAATGGAGAAGCAGATGCTGAGTCGGCCATTGCGCGAACTTGGAAAAGCTTTCCTACAGGAGAAGAGGCAGTGAAAGCAGGGTTCTTCAGCAAAGTGGCGCTGCTGAAGATTCTGGAAACAAATGTTGATGACGATGATGATAGTGAGAGCACAGCTGCTACCAGCATTATAATTTCTTTTTTGTGTTTTTCACTTTCCTTTGTAGTTTGTAGCGATGAGTGTAATTTCAATTTAATTTTCAACATAAATGGATTGGGCCAAGCCAAGCCGAGCTGGGATTATACGGCATCGTTTTAACAGGGTTTCTCAAATTTACGCTAATTTAATCCAAAAGCTTGGGTATTAGCTTTATTGCTGATACTAATCTTAAGAATTGGTATAGTTGGCGAGCACCTTGTTAACTCGGGATAATTCTTTAGAGTTGGATCTCAAGGAAAAATGTTTGGTTAATTAAATTTTCATTCCAAAAAAGCAAATAATCATTTTATACATTTGTTGAAGGTTTGATTTATTAATTCCAATGCTCTCAAAAAAATACTTATTAATTCCAAAATACTCCCTACTTAAACTGGGGGTTTTGAATCTTTCATGTGAGAATGGGTCGGACTAGTTACTTGGATTGAAAAAATCAAGAATCTAGGAATTTTAGTCCGATAATTCAACCACGAAACACCAAAATCAAATGGTGCAAAACAGGTCATTCGACTGATTTTAAGTGAAAAATACCAAAGAATTATATTGGACCCTCTTCATGATTTTCCAATTTCAAAAAGGATTAAAGAATAAGATTTAATGATTAGAAGATCTTTTACGTGTTACCGGACACTCATGGAATCAGATATTTATTAAAATATTCAATAAAATTAAACATATATATAATTTTATAGAGTTACGAGAGAAATTGATAACTTTTATAAAGTATCGTAGAGTTTATTCATTTATAAATTTATTGTACAGACCCAACTTATCTTAACTTATCTGAGATCTCAATTTCACTCACTATCTAGTTTGTAATATTTTTTTTTAATAAAATTATGGAATAACACATTTTTTCCCATTTCAAAATTTTATGTTAAAAATAATAAATTAATTTAGTCGTCAACCAAAAAATAATGAAAACTGGACGAACAAACCACAGAAAATTGCAAGTTACACTTTGTGATGACATCGACAGTCGACGCCCCCCGCTCTCAGACACATGACTCTGTTGTCATGCAGCTGAACTCCTCAGAATTTCTTCTCCAACTCCTCCAACGTTTCATCAAACACCAAAATCAAGTCAACCAAATTCACTCCCTCTTAACAACCGAAGGCCACCTCCTCTGTAATCCAAACTCCCCAGCATGCTCAAAATGGAAAACTACCCAACTTTACAACACTCTAATGAGAGCTTACCTCAATTTCGGACAAAACCGCAAGACTCTTTACCTCTTCACCCTCATGCTTGTCCATCAATCCCCACCCAACAGCCACACCTTTCCTTCTGTCATCAAGGCGGCCACGTCGTCCTCCTGTGTCTCTACGGGCTCTTCCCTTCAAGCCCAAGTCATCAGGCGCGGAGTTTTGTATGACCCTTTTATACAAACTTCGTTTCTGTCCATGTACTCCCAAACTGCCGACTTGGTTCATGCACGCAAGATGTTTGATGAAATTTCGCAGCCGTGCGTTGTTGAGTACAATGCAATGATTGATGCTTATGTTAGAAATGGGGAAATGGGTTCTGGGATTTTGCTGTTTGAACGCATTCCTAAACGTGATGTAGTCTCTTGGACTAGTGTTATTAGCGGGTTTTTGAGGATTGGGCTTTTTGATGAGGCAGTGAGGTTCTTTAGGGAGATGATCCAGCATGAAGATGTGGCTTGTGGTCGAGTGAAACCCAATGAAGCAACCTATGTTAGCGTGTTATCTTCTTGTGCTAGTTTAAATTTAGGAGGAGCTCTTTACTTGGGAAAGCAATTACATGGTTATATTATCAGAACTGTGGAAGTGCTGACCGTGAATTTAGGTACAGCATTGGTGGATTTCTATGGCAAGGTAGGTAGGTTTAGCAATGCTATCAAAGTTTTTGATCAAATGGCGTTTAAAAAGGTTTGCACTTGGAATGCAGTGATATTCGCAATTGTGAATAATGGTAGAGAAAGCCAAGCTATAGACATGTTTGAAAAGATGAAGAGGGAAGGTTTCTACCCAAACGAGGTTACTTTTGTTGCTGTGCTAACTGCTTGTGCTCGTGCCAAGCTTGTAAAGATTGGTTTGGAGTTGTTTCGGTCGATGCTTGTCGAGTTTGGGGTGGTGCCAATAATGGAACATTATGGGTGTGTGGTTGATCTTTTGGGGAGAGCAGGGCTACTGAGGGAAGCAAGTGAATTCATAAATAATATGCCTTTGGAGCCTGATGCCTCTGTATTGGGGGCACTTCTGGGTGCTTGTAAGATTCATGGAGCAATTGAGCTGGGGAATGAGGTCGGGGCGAGGTTATTTGAATCGCGACCACAGCATTGTGGCCAATTAGTGGCGTTATCAAACATTAATGCCGCTTTTGCTAGTTGGGGTCTTGCTGCTGATGTAAGAAAAGCAATGGTTGAGGCCGGAATCAGAAAAGTTCCGGCCTACAGCTTGATTGATTCCGTGTGAAGAGCTGATTTTTGAGGAAAAGTTGTACGACCGAAGGAAAAGCGTCTCAAAAAAATTTTTATATTACAATTCATAAGATTGTGATGTTCAATTGCATAGATTACAAATGAAACAAATAAGTTGTAATTTTTTTTCTTTTTCGTCATTATATTTATAATCTACATAATTATACAACGAATCTTGTAAATTATAATTCAAAAAATTTTCTGATAAATTTTTTCAGGCATGTATCAATACTCATTCTTTTAAGAGGGCGGATTGGTGCCAGACTTTTTTTTCCTCCAGAAATTATCACACACTACTGTAAAAAATGCAACTGCTTACTATTTTAGTATAATTATATTAAAAAAATATGAAATAAAAAATTATAAAATTAAAATCTAAGGTATTATTTAGAATTTAAAATATAAGTTATATGCGATATACTATAAATTTTTTTTCAAAAAAAATTATTTTTAAAAGATCAGTACGGCTATATTAATTTTACAATTGATCACATTTTTAAATTGGTGTCCGGACAATTTTTTTATGGAAAAATTGTCCGGACTCCAATTTTAACATTCCTTTAAACATCAGTGCCGAAAATGGATAGTGGATCGAAGGAGCCAAAGTAAAATGTAAGTGGGGGCCCAGATTAGATATCAGGCTACTTGTACGTAGAGCATGAGGCTGATGTTGGGTCATGTTGTGACTCTAAATTGTTGGAAGACAATTTACCAAAAAAAAAAAAATTGTTGGAAGACAATGTTCATCCGAATCACTTTTTCTAGGGTGGCCCTCTTCATTATCAGTCCTTTCGGAGTGCATTTGTAAACCTAAATCAAAGTGCGGAAGCCATCTCTCCGAAATATTGAACTAATCCATTAAACCATGAAGAATATTAACATCAACAATAAGGAGAAAGTGCAGCTTCGTCAAAACGAGGATGAATTATTTTTTTGACATAAGGATGAATTATTTTTTTGGGTACATAAATGGAAGAGGAATTATATAAGTTTGGTCAAGCGCGTATGTCGTGCCTTCCATAGTCCACATATTATATATAGGGAATGGATTAGGAGCTTTACAAAATATCTCTACAAGTTTGTCTCGATCACACAATAAAAAGTATCTAATTATTAATTTTGTGCAAGCCCATGAATAAAAAGAATAGCAAAAAAATAAAATATATCATATTGTTTTTTTTTTTTCCTTAAAGTATATATAAAGTTATAAAAATTAACAATTAATTATTTTTTTAATATATAATCGGAACAAACTAATAGAAATATCTTGTAGAACTTCTAAATTTTACTGTCCAATTATATGTAATGTGTGTGTGCCTGTGGGCCTCGACTCAATGAAGTAAGAATCGGACTGGACCGACTGGTTCAACCGAAAAAATTGGGAATTGATCTTAGGTCCGGTCCAGTTCAACCCTAAAAATGGAATTTTGACCGAACAAAAAAAAATCGATCAAAAATTAGAAAAATTGGTCAAAAATCGGAAAAACCGGCAAAAAATCGGACCGGTTGAATCGGTTCAATTTAAATAAAAAAATTTGAAATTATAATTTGACCCAAAACTTTATTTAAATTATAATTAAGACTCTAATTTTAATTAAAAATTTTAATTTAGTTCTCAATTGATTAAAAATTTTAATTTAATCTTTAAAATTTAAAAATTAATATTTAATTACTATTTATAAATATTATTTTTTCAATTAATTTTTATAAATTATATTTTGTTAAATATACTAATTGTAATATCCTTAATGTATTTAAATATTAATATAATTCTTAAAATACATTTTATTTTAAATATTTATTATCATTATTATATAATATAACATTTTATATAATTATATAAGCTATATAAAAATTTAATTTTTATATATTTAATATTAAATACCGATTTTATCGGTTTAACCGCAGTTTACCAGTCAAACTGATTGAATCTTGAACCTCTCAACTTTTCAGTTTAATGATCGGTTCAATTCTGACAACCTTGACCTCGACTTTGTGGCCCAAACTTTAAGTCGACGTGGCTTGGCTATCGACAATAAAAATTCCTCTACAGTTAAAGGTTACTTGTAACCTAATGTTGTCCCACTACAGATAAAGACAGAAATGGTAGCTGAAAGTTTTGATCTTAAAGCATTCAGTGTAATTAAATATATATTCATAAACTTAATTTTTTAATATTTTTTAATAAAATTATCAAATATCATTCATATTTTTTATTATTTTAATTAAATAAAATTAATAGTAAGACAAAACTGGTTTAATGAATGTGAATTAACATAGCACGTCCACTTCGATGTACGTTCTTGCCAGATCAGCAAAAGACATAAGCGTTGACTATTTTTCCACGTGAGTTACCATGTGACAGCGCGTAACTCACCAAGGCGTAATCATGCCCAGATTTTCGTCTTTTTCCGTTGATTTAAAAACTGGAATGGTGCATGACCGGAACGTGTCGAAATAGCTTAGAAATTCCCGTTCTTTTTCTCTTTTTGGTTCCCCAATGGATGCATTAAATTTGGTTAGCGTTTAAGATAAGCCCTCCTCCATTTTATTTGTGAATGTATCAAATCACGAATGTCAAGGGCTTATTTGTTTTGTAAGAGAAAAGAAAGAAATGAAAAAAAATTATTATTATTATTATTTATTTTTTATATTATTTTTTTAATTTTTTATACTAATTCAAATAATTTTATTTTTTCACTATTTTTTCTCTTATAAATTACTATTTATTTTTTCTGTCACTATTTTCCTAATTTTTTATACTACTCCAAATAATTTTATTTTCTTCACTACTTTTTCTCTTACAAATTACAACTCATTTTTTCTTTTACCATACTTTCTTTCTCTTAATTTTTAACATCACTCTAAATAATTTAATTTTTTCTCCACTCTCTTTCTATTTCCCCTCATTTCCCCACCGTTCCTCCCACTCCAAACACACCATAAGAGAATAATCTCTAAGAATTATCAAATCAAATTATTTTATTGTTGTTTAATATATGCAAAATTCAGTTCCGCCCTTGCAAAATATGGATTTTTTTTTTGACAGAAAAAAAAATGTATGGATTGAAAGAGGAATATGTGGATCAATGTATATTTTTTAATTGAATACTAACACAAAAGGCATGAAACGAAGAAAATGTAGCTGCAAATCCTTTTGTTTGGTATATTATATGGGTGGTATATCTAATATTAATTATTATTTATTTTTTTCCTTTCAAAGAGTTATAAGATTTTGCGTGCTAACTACGAAATAATTTTTACCTTTTTCTCATATGTTATAGACACTTTTTCTTATAATTTGAATTTAAGAAGCGTTTTCAAGAAGACAACATTAAGGTGTTTTGTAAGTTGAACCATATACAAAAATAGAAATATAATACTAGTATTCATATAAGCCAAGATACTTGTCCTATATATAAAATTTGTTTTGCTTGCACAAAGCATATAATATTATGCCATCAAATAAAAATGACTTTAAGTTTTGAGTAAACAGTTTTTTACATCTGATAATTGAGGTTTTTAAAAAATAATTTTAAGGGCTTGGGGGATTCTCTTTTAATGATTTAACCAATAAATGAGGGACAAACAAGAAATTCAATATTTCAAGTAATTCGATAGATTTTGGACAATAAATTGACGTCATATTTCCTTCTCTAAATTGAAATGCGTTCATTTACTTCATCTAATCACACTGTATATTTTAAAGTGGACCCCACTTCTCCACGAGCGCCTTGTCATAGGCGTAGCCGCGCGGGTGGCGTTTCTGGAAAGAAAGAAGAGGCAAAATGAGAAATCCCCAAAATGGCCCTCTTCTCCAAGCCTTTCTTATCACAAAAAAGACATCTTCCTTAATATTCCTTTGTCCAAAAAGGACAAAATGAGACTCAGAAGAAAAACAACAATCCCAAGCTCATAAGCCTATATATATACACAGCTAAAGCGCTCCTCTCTTCATCCCATTACCAGAGCAAACAGTGTGAGTCTTACAAAGAGAAAATGGCCCCTCTCTCTCTCTCTCTCTCTCTCTCTCACTCACTCTCTCTGTCTGAATCTTGTCTATTTGTATGAATTCGTTATTTTTTGTCTTTTCCTTTTCAGGTGTATCAGTTTCTCCAGAAGTTAGAGGAGAGAAATGTCCATGAATCCAGAGTCGAGCAGCAGAACCGCCGGGCTGGCGCAGTTGGCCGCTCGAAATCCCGGATTATTGTCGCTGGTCCAGTTGATTAAAGCGCTTGAATCTTCTGAAACCCGAGAGCGGAGTCTGCTTTTGCTTTCGAAGGTGTGTATGTTTATGTATGCACATCACACACACGCGCGCGCAAAGACTTTTCTTTTGTTTTTTTTAATCTTTAATTTTTTTTACGTTTCCAATTTCTTACAATATTGCCGTAAAAAAATAGTTTCCTGCATGTATCAAGATTCCGATATTCTATCCTTTTCTTTTTTTTTTTCCTTTTCTTTTCTGCTTATGTAAATTTGCTCTTGATGATCTTTAATTAAGATCACCGATAACTAACTTTGCATGGGGGCCTTATTATGTTGATCGGAAAGTAGAAAATTATTAGAAATTGAATATAATTGAAATCTAGCCTATTTCAATAAGTTTTTTCATTTTTTGAATCTCCCATTAGAGTGTGCAAAATTTTTCATGTAATTTTGACAAAAAATGAATTGATTAAGGTGGCTTTATGTTGTTGCTCATTCCAAATAATGATTTGTATTGCATTAAATCCAATCCTTGCAATTCAGTGGATGTGTAATTGTTGTACCTAGATGTCTAATTTCTTTTTATTTTTTTCCTATAGGAAAATTGTATTTATGACTATTATACATATATTCGTTTCTTGAGATCTTGATGTTCCATTGCACAAAAAAATTTGAACAATTTCAGGTTTTATATTGGGAAGTTTTTGTTATGAGACCCAATATGGGATCCCTTATAATATGGGATTATTTGTTCCATAACAAGGTCTCAAGAAATTTAATATACAATTACTAAGTTTCCATTAGCGCTCTAGCCATTTCCAAGGCACTCAGTTGGCTCACTTGGCTGAAATGGAAGGTTTTTTTTTTCCTTATTCATTACATAGACATGGTCCAATTGAAGTGTTTCAAACATGGACCCACATTGCATTATGATGACTATTATATATACATTTTTAGTTCATATAGTTAACTACAATCATGCATCTAAAGACTACAAATATTTAAGTAACTGTCATCATAGTTTAATAAATAAGTCCGAGTATGAGACATGTTTAATTCACGACATCCAAAAAACTTTTCCGTTTTGACAATGATTGTAATTGACTGCTACGGCAATATCCCTTGCCGCCGTCAATTTAAACCTTTCACATTTACCATTAGATGTACAGTAGGTTGTGGAAACGAGAATGGAAGCCAGTGTAAACTCTTTTTTGACAACCAATCAGTTAAACATCATAGGAGTTATTTAACTCAAGCAGGGATTTCAGTTGGTGCAATTCTTTTGGGACATTGTTTATCCTTACATGATATATCAATTCTTAGCTTAGACCTTGAAGCGTTTGTAACGAATAAAACAATTGATGCTCTCATTAATGTTTCTTCCGAGAAACTCGGAGTCATGTTACTTTTTATTCATTTTCAGATAGCAACGTATCTTTTCCGATAATTTTCATCATGCCTATTAAAAGAGAGGAAAAGTGTTGTGTTGTTGGTACTCGGAGTTTAGATGCAAGACTCTTTGTACTGATCTCACAAGTAGACATACTTTTATCAATAGATTTATTGTATTCATGAAGAATAATTTGTCGTATATAAGTAACACATAACGCAAGTAATCTCGATTGGAATTTCCAAATTTGAAATTTTCGTTGATGTTCTTCCCAAAAGAATTAGTTAAAAAGTCATTTGCTTAGATTGTTGGATGGCTAGTATTTTTTAATATTAATTTAACGACTTCAAGGGCTAAGGCGGTAACAATTTGGACTGAAATTTTGATCTGAAGATCGTTGGAATTGTCCGACTTTCTTCTTTTAATTGTTCTGAATTTCATTTTCAAATCAATTAGTGTACCTTTTTTTGTTCAATGAATAAACCTTTTTTCTTTATTTTTCTCGAGCTGCAGAGCCGGGAAATTCGGGAAGAATTGGCACCATTGCTATGGAATACCTCTGGTGTCGTTGCCATATTTCTACAGGTAATTGAATGTTGTTCGACTCCAATAGTTGCTTTTAATATTGCATATATGTTGTTCTCAAAATCTGTGCTTTGTTATTATCATAATTTAGGAAGTAATTTCAGTATACCCTAAATTAAATCCTGCAATCCTTACGGGAACAGAAGCAAACCGTGTGTGCAATGCTATTGCTTTACTTCAGGTCAGTCTTGTATATCTCTCTCTTCACTGGAAATTGAATTTCTATTTATAAATCAAACCACTGTGAATTCCCACGGGTGGACATATGATCATTGTAAAAATTATTTCATTTTTTGTAGCAAAGAATGTTAATCTCAAAATCCTTACTGCAATATTGTTTTGTCGAACAGGGTATAGCTTCTCATCCCGAGACAAAGTCCAAATTTCTCAAGGGTATGTGTGTAAATTTTATGCCTGGATCTATAGACGTTTCATTCTCATCATGGTCTGTCTCAGCTTTTAAGATGACATGAACTCACAAGCTCACAATTTTATGCAGCTAACATACCTGCGTATCTGTATCCTTTTCTTAACAACACAGTTAAGGAAAGGCCTCATGAGTTCCTAAGGCTTACCAGCTTGGGTGTTATTGGTGCTCTAGTGAAGGTGCTTTTCTCTATGTTAATAGTTTATCTTTCCAAAGTCCTTTTATAGAATAGATTAATTGCTGCCATTATTTTTCAATTTTTTGTTTTAGAAAAGCTTCTGACTCGGAGGATTTGTCCCGATGACATATCAAAATGCAATGAATTGTCAGTTTTGTGCAATCATATTGATATTTTGTATAAAAACAAAATGAAATGATAAGATATATTTTTCTTTGTTGTTTCACATTTTTATCATTATGGTTGCATGAAATTGAAAGCTTCTTGCATTTTGATGGATCAGTAGGGACAAATCCTCCGGCTACGAAGGAGAACCCTTTCTGTTTTTGCTGCCTAAAAGCAAGAAGTATCTGTGCTGTATGTGTTATGCAATATTGGGGGGAATGGTTAAGGCGCTGTAAAGAATCGGACCTAAGGAAATTGTGGTTTCTTGGAAAAATTAAATTTCCGCTCTCTTTTGCTGCCACAGGTTGAAGATCGTGAAGTTATACACTTTCTTCTTGAGTCTCAAATACTTCCTTGTTGCCTACGCTCCATGGAAGTTGGCGAAGAATTGTCAAAAACGGTGGGTTCACGGGCTTCCGACTTTGCATATTTTCTACATTATTGCTTCAATTGTTTTCAGCATTCTGTTGCACGCATGTATTTTGTTCTCATTTAGGTGCACCAACACTACTCCCACATACACGAGATTTCCTAATCCAAGCATTCTTCATGTGCTAGCATACTCAGCTTTTCATGTGTTTCTGACTACACAGGTTGCTACATTTATCCTCTACAAAATTTTGAACGCTGATGAGGGTCTGAACTATTGTTGTTGTCTTGCGGAACGATTCTTTTCCATAGGGCGAGTTTTACAACGTATGCTTGAAAATCTCTCTGTAAATCTCGCTGAAAATCCCTCCAAAAGGCTGCTTAAGCAGATACTTTTGTGCTATCGGCGACTCTCAGAAAATTACAGGTTGGCTCAGTATACTGTTGCAGGGCATTTATTGTCTTGGCGCCCTGTAAATTCAAAGTGCATTTATTGTATGTGCATCTACTTACAATGCGCATTCCTATTGCAGGGCATGTGATGGTTTTAAACTCTGCCTTCCTAAGATTTTGACAGACTCCACCATCGTCAACGTCATGCAAGTAAGTTCCAAGACTTCCTTGATTCTGACGATACTGCAATTAACATAGATGTATGTGCGTCCATGTGAGACATGCAGATACATTCATCCTTAAGGACGCTCAATTAATTTTTGCCGAGACTTGCATTACATGTAGAATCTACAAACAGATATTGTAGAATCCACGAACATGTCACAGGTAAGTGTGCATAGCATCATACGTAATGCAAATTTCTCTTGGTAATGGCTTACAAAGATACCTTAATCTTTGCCTGCTGAGCCATGACTATGTCTTTGCAAAGTTTTCGAAAGCTTGAATTTCATTGCATAGACAATTGTGATTCCTGTTGCATGGATCCTATCCAGGAGGATGAATTTACGCTGCAATGCCTGCAACAGTTGTTTGATAACATCACAAAAGGACCCAAGCTCGAAGTGCTACCAATTGAGCAGTTGTTCCGGCACTTGATGTTGCGAAAGCTTGAATGAGAACGTGACCATGATCTGTGCAGGTACCTGGAGAAATGGCATGCTATGCAATATCCATACCAAAAGTTTGTGACATCTTGGCAGTGCTGAACAATCAATGTATGTGTTGTGCGTCTTGAAGAGACGTGCAGTTTACAGTAAGCCGAATTACCCTTCTAAAAAGTTTAAGGAAATTAAGTATTAAGCTAACGTTAATGCTATATATATAGCCAAGTCAGGGGCTCGCGCTGATTTGATTTCTAAGCTTTTGGTTCCACAATAATTTAATTTCGAAAAGCCAACTCAAAATGATCCGAAGGATGGAAAAGTGGGTCGATCTGTTTGAAGTTGATGGGTAAAGGATTCGGGGTGTGATCTGCGAGACAAACAAAACTTAAGGAGTGCTGGGTTGAGATTTAGTGTTAACATTCTAAAATTTAAGATAGAGATATACAAATGAAGTATAATTAAAAAATATAAAATTTGAAAGAAATGAGGTGATTACTTGTATATTATAGGGTATATATAAGAAATTCGGTAGATCCTTGTATATTAAAAAAAAAATCATGCTAATGGTGTCCAAATTGACACTTGACACGTTAATGGATTGATGTGTATTTCTTTTTTTCTTAAAAAAAATGAGGGCGTATTGATAGTTTCGTCAAAAAATATTGTTCTTCACAATATTAGGAATATTATTTTTTTTTCTAAAAAAAAAATGAGGGCGTATTGATAGTTTCGTCAAGAAGTATTGTTCTTTATAATATTATGAATATTCTAATAATTACAGTATAAAATTATATTTTATATTTCTTTTTTCTCGTAAGACTGTTCAATATTTAATTCAATAGACTGATTAATTTAAAACGATTTAGGTAAAACTCCAAAGAGTACCAAAAAAATTTCCTAATAAGTATTTAACGTAATTACATTTTTAAAGCCCATATTCTATATTCCATTTTATTTTTATCTAAAACTACCCAAATATTTAGTCCATATTTCGTATTTATAATGGAGAGGCTCGAACTGATTCTGAAAATCTTATTGGACCCATATTCAGACTCTCTGAACTTTTTTTTCGACTAAACAGACTCTCCGAACTTAGGCCTAGGAATGCTAGTTAATATTATTTTTATAAACGGAGAAACATTATTCATTATTCATAAGCTAAAAACTTGAGAAAGAGATTTTTTTGTTTTCCTGATAACTGAAGTGTTAGGAGAGAAAGAAACAAGCCGCTAAACGATCCGTGCAACGATAAACAAAAGTGGATCGAGGTGAGCTTGATGGGGTCGGTGACAACAACCTTGTTGGGCCGTCGGCGGCAGAAGACTCAAATCGTGGAATTAATGTCCCTGAGGAGCCTGTCCTTGCAGTCCTTGCACCGGAGGCAGGCGGAGGGGTATCAAGCTCGACAATTGCATCCTCGGCGGACGGCAATTCCGGAAGCCAAGTGTCGTCGGGGTCGTAAGAAGAGAAGCCCGCCCGTTGCCGCAGCTAGTTCTGTAGCGACTTTATTACTATATCGTACAGTGTCTCCGCCATTGTTGCTGATAGGTTTTGATTTCTTTGATTTATGGGGATAAAAAGAATTTTTAATTTGAGTTATTCTTTTTAATGAATATAATTTATTTATAAAATTATATAATATAATAAATAAAGTTTAATTAAAAAATTTTATTTTTTATGATATAAATTATAAATAAATTATATAAAAAAATAAATTAAAATTAATAAGTAAAAGAAAAAACACAAATGTTTTTCTTTGTTAATTAAGTTTGAGTAGAGTTGGAAGCCTTCTTCTCGAGAGCAAAACGGCAACTGTGCAACCCGTTATGTTTTTTTTTTTTTTTTTTGTTAACTAATGAAATACACAATAAAACAATATTTTTTTATAAATTTCAAACATCAAAATTAAAATTTTTTAAATAAAAATTTTAAAATTTAACCTTTTGGACCCCTCAATTTTCTTGTCTTTTTTTTTTTTTTTTTTTTTTTTATCAAAATGGAAGGCAATACACTTAGTGCGTATCCCTCTATTTTCTTTGTGATCATCAACGACATTTTTGTTGGTAAAAAAATTAAAAAGCGTGGGTGGTGCCATGAAAATCTTGTTAGGAAGCCGAACCGTCGACTCGGCCCGGCAGCGCTTTGTGTTGGTTTTTGGGCAATGTTAAAAAAACCGGATCGAGCCAGTCGGTTCAACCAAAAAAATTGGGAACCAGTCTTAGGTCCGGTCCGGTTCAAGTTTAAAAATAGAATTCGGACCTAATCGGAAAAAATCAGTCAAAAACCGGAAAAATTGGTCAAAAATCGGGAAAACCGGCAAAAAATCAGGCCGGTTGAACCAGTTCAATTTAAACAAAAAAATTTTAAATTATAATTTGACCCAAAATTTTATCTAAATTATAATTAAGACTCTAATATTAATTAAAAATTTTAATTTATTCTTCAATAGATTAAAATTTTCAATTTAATCTTTAAAATTTAAAAATTAATATTAAATCACTATTTATAAATATTATTTTTTACTTAATTTTTATAAATTATATTTTGTTAAATATACTAATTGTAATATCTTTAATATATATAAATATTAATGTAATTCTTAAAATACACTTTATTTTAAATATTTATTATCATTCTTATATAATATAATATTTTATATAATTATATAAGTTATATAAAAATTTAATTTTTATATATTTGATATTAAATACCAGTTTTATAAGTTTAACCGCGGTTTTACCGCTCAAACCGATTGAACCTTAAACTTCTCAATTTTTTAGTTGAATGACCAGTTAAATTCTGACAAATTTATTTTTGAGTTGAAGACAAAATGATGGCGGTCCGTACACTGCTTGGTGTTAGTTATTGGGCCTCAACCCCAATAACTAACAGGACAACCCGACCATGTGCTAGTTCGTACGCACTCAAAAATTATCTTTTTATTATTTTTTTTATCAGGATAAAAAAAAATTATCCTTTTATTACTTTTTTAATTTTAACGGACAACTTTCGAATTATCTTTTCTTTTGCCAAGAGTTTTTACACAGAAAATGAACAGTTAGGATCCATTATATTTTTTGTCAGAAAAATAGGATGGTAGATGCTTTCAATATCTCAGTTTTGGATCTTCATTATGATATTCCGCTATTCTCAATTTAATCCACGAAAATATTAATGATGTTGCTTTATCACGTATTATATTAATATAGCTTAAATTTTTATCGTCCATAACAACAAAAAGAAAAAAAAAACTCATATATTTTTTGATAAATAAATCGAATTTTTCAAGCACATTGAAACTTAAAACTTTCTTTTTCATTTTTAACGGATAAATTTTAAATCCTAAATCATATTGACGTTTAAGTATTTAACCTGTGGAATTTTTGCGTGACACAGCCGTGAATTGCACACCACAGCAGTCACCTATGTATACCATTCAATTCCTCTACTTAATCTTTTTCTTTTTTTTTTTCACTTCCTTTTCTAAATTTTTCCACTGCTGGACGTACTATAACTCTATATTTGTTTTTCATTCCAATAAAACAAATACATGCCACTCGTCGTGCTCCCCTTTTCACCGATCTTCCTCCTCTCTTCAGCGAGACTAGTGTAAAACGATATATATATATATATATATACATACATTTTTTTAGAGAAGTGTAAAACGATATATATATATATATATACATACATTTTTTTAGAGAAGTAAAACGACAGATAATTATATAAAGTCAGACTCTGAAAAAGAAATTACTTATTTTAATGGTAATTTACAGCTATTTTTAAGTGAATGAAAAGTAAATAATTAGAATAATACATTTTCTAGTTTGACTTTTTTTTAAGAGAAACAGTATGTTTAGATTTGTAAATAGTACGAAAAAATAAAATTATTTAAATTAATAAAAAAATAATAATAAAAGTTTAAGAAAAATAAAATAAAAAAATTGTAAGAAAAAATATATTTAGATTGATATAAAATTATGAAAATAATAATAAAATCTTCACTTAATAAAATTGTTAAATTTATGTTTAGTGTTTCTAATATAATTATAACATTTTATTAAGACTTATTAATCTCGATTCTACAATTTGAATACTAATAATTTCTTCTGATTTTCTGGCTTTCGACCTTTCGGACTCATTGAAAAAAGAAAGAAAAAAAAACCATTAAATTAATAACGCCGATCGGGTTGATGTTGCCAAGCAGTGAAAGTCTCACATCCTCCTCGTCCTCAAGTTGTCATCAATCGTCGATCCCAGAAAGCCTCTGGACAGACGTCCGTTTAACTAGATCCAGCGGAAGTGAAAAAAGGTTGTCTCGCGATCACTGCTAGTCTTTTAGTAGGAAAGAGATAGAGAGAGGTGGGCGCATCGCGAAAGAAGTCGGGAGATAGAAATGGCGACGACGAGCCAAGCGACGGTGGTGAAGGTGGCGCTGGGGCTGATGGGCCTGTGCTTGGCGGGTTACATACTGGGCCCACCACTCTACTGGCACTTCAAGGAAGGCTTGGCTGCCGTCAGCCACTCCCCTTGTGCTCCCTGCGTCTGCGATTGTTCTTCTCAGCCCCTCCTCTCCATCCCTCCAGGTCAGTTCACTTCCTTTTCCTCTTCTCTTGTTAGATCTGCCTAGATCCTCTTTAGTATTTCGAATTCTATCAATTTCTTGTCTTGATTTTGCTCTCCGAAATGACGGGTCACTGTTGATATGCTTGTTTTATTGGCTACAAATCTGAAAATTGATGTGATTTGTATATTCACGTTTCGTTGATATTTGGTTGTGGTAAAAATTCTGGATGCTTGAGCACTGGGCATAGCCTAGTTGGTCGAGGCTTGATGCCTCCAACCTTCAGGTATGATGTTCGAACCCCACACCTGACGCTCACTATTCCCCTCTCCTTACTGCTAGGCTATCAGTTTTGATGGACCAAAAAAAAAAAAAAAAAATCCGAATGCACGATTGATTCACAAGTTTCGTACATTATAGTGGGGGGATCTTTTGAACAAGGCGGAGACTGGGTTACTGAATTCGGTAAAAAAAGAGTTTGTGATGACAAATGAGGGGAATGGCATCGGTCATTTTAGGGAGATGATGGTTTAAAAACATTTCATTAAGTGTTTCTATTCAATTCTAAGTGTATTTTGCGACATTAGGATTTTTGCCTTCTTTACCTTTGATTTTTTGGTTATTATGCCGTAGTTGTGCTTATCCCGTGACACTTACATACATGTGCCTTGAACACTGGAGTTCCTATGACTGGTTTGGAAGAATTTACTGGCAGAGTTGTTGATTACTAAGAAGAGATTAATATTGTGAAACCATTGCTGATGGTTGCCAGTACCCTTTGAGAATTGCTTGCAATGTTGGTTTTGCGTTTAATGGAAGCCTTTCCTGACCGGTTTGTGAAGTTGAAGAAAATTCTGGATATGTGTTTAACCTAATATTCTTGTGAATTGTAGCAGAGAAGGGTTAACAAACATCGGCAGTTTCTTTAAACAATTGATGTAGCCATCAACTAGGGAACCTAGGGTTCTACTCGATAATTTAGAATTTGTGTCCTTTTGTCAGCTATCCAGTTTTAGTTGCAATATTCTGGTAGGCAGATGGATTTCACAATGGTTTATAGATGCTACATTCTTCTGTGAACCACTTACCACTATAATCATCCACATTGAAGTGCTTGGTATTTTTTTCCAAGTGGCTGAATGTACAATTGATTATTGAGACTTGTGCTGCATCTTGCTTCTTTCCCTTGCCATTCGCGTATTTATGTTACTTTTAGGGCCAATTTATGTGAACTTCATTATTCTTTTCATGTACTTTTGATGTTGCTGTCGTGCACTCCTCTAATTTCTATCTTTCTTGTCTCCATTTTTGTTATGCAGGATTAAGCAACGCTTCTTTTGGAGGTTCGTCCTTGTCATAAATTAGTTTATAAATTTGTTGTAGCACAATGAACAACTTCTATGTTTCTTTGTTATAAGTGAACAATTTTTTTCTTCATTGTCATGTGTACAAGAGAGGAAAGTAAAACGAATTCTTCTTTAATGCTCAGACAATATGGGGAGTAAGCAATCAGGCTAGTTAAAGAGCGATAGGTACTAGGTTTTGCAATTTAATTTACAATACAATAAACAGAATCTCTGATGACGTAAGATGCTGAATTAGTCTTTTCTGAATCTGCAAAATCGACCAGGTTGAATGCATTATGGTGTCAAAGTTTCATGTTTCATTTAGCATAATATTATTATGCAGATTGTGCAAAGCACGACCCTGAGGTGAGTGAGGACGCTGAAAAGAACTTTGCAGACCTACTAACAGAGGAATTGAAGCTACGGGAAGCTGAAGCTTTGGAAAGTCAGCAGCGTGCTGATGTGGCATTGCTTGAGGCAAAGAAGATGACATCTCAGTATCAAAAGGAAGCAGACAAGTGCAATTCAGGGATGGAAACCTGTGAAGAGGCGCGGGAGAAAGCTGAAGCTGCATTAGCAGCACAAAAGAAACTGACGGCAATGTGGGAGATGAGGGCACGTCAAAGAGGGTGGAAAGAAGGGGCTGCCAAAACTCGTGCCCAGTCTTAGGCAACTGTCCAGGCTGTGTAAAAGAAACATCCGTCTCACCTAGACATTGTTTTACCCACATGGGGCCTTTAGATGCTAGTTTACATGAATATTCACGGTTGTTAAAGCAATGTTAGCCCCATCACGTATTTCTGTTTGTGGCTGAATTATTCATGTTTTCACATTTTGGTGGTCTGAGTACAGATTATCTTACCGTTAGGAGCCTTTGATGCCACGAACCTGCGTGAAAATGCTCAAACATCTGTATTCTGCTACTATATTAGCAAAATATTCCTCGTGGAACTCTGAACTTGGAGATTTATTGGTTTCTTTCGCAAAGAGAAATGCCATATATAGGCAAATGCGTTGCAGTTTTACCTTTTATGCATAACAACTTATTCGGAAAGAAAGCAGCCTATCGTTGCATCCTAACTTGCAAACATTGTTTGCAGGGGACATGATAGCCCATAAGACTTCTTTCCTTTTTGTTGGTTGCAGAAGGAGGGCATAGGCCCATTAACAAGCTATCATTCTAGGCAAACGAACCCCATTGATGTCTTGAAGAATAATAGGGACCAGCGCAACAAGTGGTTGATCTAAACACACCAACCCCAATGGTTGAGATAAACTGTAATTGGCTAACTAGTCTTCACTTCTACTAGCCTCCGGTATATGTGGCATAGCTGCACATTCTATACACAAGCAAGTAGAGAACGACAGTCATTAACTAAATTGGCTAGACGATGATTCAATGCTACTCCATTCTTGATCAGTCCCAGTGCAAGTTGAGAATCAACCTCAAGAAGAAGACTACGAAATAAGACTTCTTTCCTTGTTGCTGTATTCATGTATAGGAGCTTTGGGTTTTGGCTATCATGTCCCTAGCCAAGTTGGAATGCAACGGTGGACGCGCCCTATTCCATACAAATAACTTGGATCAACATCCGTGATTCACTGATTCGTCACAGCCCCGTGACCGGCAAGAATTCCTTAAATAAGGAACCATTTTGTCCCTTAAATTTATGAGAATTTTTAATTTACCTCACTTTTAGTTTTTATTATAATTCAATTATAATCATAGACTATATCACTATTTAACGAATAAAATTTTTATAAAATAATCTTATATAATATAAGATTATTAGTGAATTTAACTCAGCCTGTATTTACCTTTTTTGTAATATAACTATTTTCTAATAACTGAATTTAATTAACCACTAAGTATAATTTAGAATAACAAATTTATAAAATTTAATTTAAACTGTGAAATTCAAACTTTAAACTTTATTCATAAAATATATTTTCTTTCCCACACTAACTAAACAAATAATAATAATAATAACTCAATTCCACTGGGGACGATCTCAAGCCAACATTACTCCAGTGACCAGTCACCGTAGACTACGAATCAACCGCCATACCAATGTGACTGCCCTTGCAGACACCTACCGACAGACTTGAAGACTTGCAATGTAATGTTGATTGTTGACCATGCATGCATGGAAAGTGGATGTAATAATTCAAAGAGGACCATGATTTTTATGGCTCTTAATTTGGAGGATGGGCATTAGCATTCGCTGGTCGGCCAAAATAAATGTCAAAGAAGATCTCATCACATCAAATACATTATCTCCCACAAATTCAATTTCTCATACGTATCCCCTCCAGTAACAACATATCCGCCTTCTATTATAAGACGAAATTTGGCACATGTTTTAATCACTTAGCCTTTTCGACGGCTGTGATCGAGGTGGCGCTGCCAGTGATGGAATCGTATCTCCTGAACATATGAGCCACGATCAACGATGCTGTGAGAGTCACATAATCCTTCGCCGCACACTGTTTATTTGACTCGGTCGGTGACCCGGTCTGTGGCCCATTTGACCAGTAGAGGTAACTCAGTAACTCGCTCCCCTGACCCACGAACCGGTCCGGTTTAAAACTCTCCGGTTCGACAAAAATTTTGGGGTCTCTCATGACCAGGGGCTGATACCCACATAGCAACTCACCCTTCCTGACGTCAAACACCGAGTCGTGCGAACTCAGTTGGAAGTCCTTCCTGGCTCGGGCGTATTGGAGTGGAACCGGCGGGTTGAGCCGAAGGGTCTCGTAAACAACGGATTGAACCAGCGGCATGTCTTTGACCGAGTCAAATGTTAAACTCGGGCCGCCATTTTGCCTGGCGTCTTGGCGTAGCTTTTCTTGTAACCCAGTGGTGTCACTAGCGATTGTGTTTATTAGCGTCGGTGTAAATATGGAGAACCCACCAAATGCATTGAAGCCGAGTACGAAGAGAAGGTTGTGTATGGCTTCTTCTTGACTCAGTCCAAACTCGGTCTGTCCAAGTTCTAACACCTCTTTACCTGTTGCCACAATTATAAACCATCCAGACATCACTTCAATTGTTTTGTTCTCCGGAACAGAGATTTAAACCGATCAACAGGCTTGCTTTAAAACCTTAAAATAAAAGGGAAAAAATTTAGGGTATTTGTAAAATGGCATAATTAAACTTATAAAAATAACAAATAAATTTATTAATAAATATTATTAAAAGAGATTATATTATTAATTAAATTTATTTATTTAAAATTATGCATCGTTATTTTAAAAAATTATATTCTTTCGTTGATCTTTGTTCAATTAGTTTCCACACTTTATTGATACACCCAATCTACATGTCAAACTTAGGTTGACATTGTTAGTTCATGAAAGATAATTGGGATTGACATTGTGTTAAAATCCCGTTAGGTGGACAAAAACATAAAAGAAGTGAGAGCGATACAATAAAATAATGAACGCTTTTATTTTTATGATAAGTTTCTTAATTTTTGTAACGAAACAAAATATAAAAAATACTTTTATATTTTATTGTAAAATTTAAGTTGTTTATTGAAAAAATTAAATCGTTCGTTACAACGTATCTCTCTCTTGTCTTCTATTGTCTGTGTCCACTTACTTTTTTCCTCTTGTGTTATCGCCAACCAAAAAAAAAAAACGTTGTGAATAAATTGTATCAACCTCATGCGCTTAATCAACTATAAGTACTTCAATTACACTATACATACTCAAAAATAATAATATAAGACAAGTAAAATTTAATAAAATCATAAATATGGGAGCCAAATTCAAAATTTACTATACTATTAAATTAAAGTCGATGTTGTGAAAGGATCAAATACTTGTATTATTACATAATCATGTGATGGTAATATAGTAAACATTGATAAATTATATAAAGAAAATCAAAGTTTTATACTATACAAAAAAAAGTCCGCGTTATATATATATATATGTGGATCATACTATAGATGCAAAAAGCAAAATATATATTGAATTGATTTTTATCTTTTTTTTTTCTTTTTTTGAAAACAAAATATGAGTCCTATGGTCTTCCAATTAAGTTCCAACCTATGATCATCAAATAGACTTAAAATTCACTAACCTTCGTTTTTGATGAACTCGTAAAGCTTGCTGTAGTCACCACTAACAAGGAAAGCAGGATAGGCAAAAGAGTGAAGGAAGATTTCCTCAAGGGGCTGAAGGACACCGATTTTGATGGTGGGGAGAAGCTGGAAGGCTAGCCAACGGTCCAGCATGGCGTATCCGGATTCTGCTATTTCTGACGAGCTCGCCGGGTCAGCCCCAACGAGGGCCTTGGACAAAAACTTGAAGATGCATTGCTGGAGAGGCACCAGGTAGCTGCCGCTTCCCTTTTCTGATGTGTTGGTGTCGATGGTATCCCAAAATGTGTCCAGGCTGGCGAGAAGCTCCGTGACCCAGACCTTGGCGCAGCGTTTCAGGATGGCCAAAGCAAAGCCTTTGAGCTGTGAAGAAAGAATGTCAGAGTTTGTTTGTTCTAAGCAAATGGGCATTTGTAGGATTCCCCCTAAGTAAGTCTATTTAGATCAAATTTCAATCCTTTGTCGACCGTATTATAATTTAATAGATTTTTTAATTTGACGAGATGGTTGGCAACTGAAGAGGAATTTTCTTAATTTTCTTTCAGGGATCAAACGAGATGGTTTGATTCTTAATTTTCTCCTTTACTATCTCTTTTTAGCATGGTGGTAAATTATTTTCATTAAAACCAAAAAATAAAAATAAAAATTTAAGTAAGTTCCAATTAAAATTAAAAATTGTGTAATATACACACACACACACACATATATATATATATATATATATATATATTATGCCGAAAAAAAAAGTAAATAAGATAACAAATACTATTTATTTATATATTGTAATACTCTGATGATTAAAATTTAAATTTTTATTCTTGAAATCTTAAGTTTTAATTTTTAAAAAAAAATGTGAAAGAATTATAAAAAGAAAGAGTTATTATGATTATCTAATTCATAATTTAATTTAATAAGTCTTATAATGGATAAAAAAAATATTTATTTATGTGTCAAAGAAAGAACTCATAACTTTTTTTTTTTTTGGTTAATGTGTTGCAGACAGAACGTACAACTCTAACTTGAAGAAAAAGGAAACTTCGAAGGGGTGACAGCGAAAAAGTGAGAGTTTAGCTCCATAATTTTCGGAGTGTAAATTCATTCACTATCATAATCTTGTTTTTTTTTTTCAAAAAAATAAATTTTCAGAAAATAGCATATATGGAAAGTGGACATAAGATAAGAGGTGGGACCACCGCCAAAATGACTAAAGACAGAGCACAAATTTTGGAAGTTTTGGATCTAACTCTGAGGTGGGAATTGGCCGACCATAAATAGGATGACTGCTAAGTCTCCAGTTCCCTGCACTCATAAAAAATCTAGGCAGTGTGGCTACTACTCCCTACATTTCTTTACGCACTAAAATACTAATGGATAGATTATTTTAATAAAACCCCAATCATTGGAAATTTAAAAAAATTTAATCTGAGTTACTTAATATTAAATATGAGTAAAAAAAATTTAAGTAAAAATTAATTTAGATAAAAAAAATAACATAAATATGTGTTGTATAAAATCACTTACTAATTACTATACTCATGAATAAAGTAAACAAAACCCGAAAGAATAACAAAAAAGGACAGCCCTTTTGCTCGCTCGTAGTCTACCATTGACGCGGCAGGAAACAACTTTAAAGAAGATTTTTTGGTACAAATATCTTTTAGAATAAAAGTTGGTACTTTGGTAATTTATGTACTGAATTTTATACTGATTAAAATTAAAATTATTATTTTTAAAATTTAAATTAATATTTTTAAAATATTTATTATTTTTATATTTTAAAAATATCATTCATAATTTTAAAAATAACAATCATAATTTCACTTAAGATAAATCTTAAGATAAAACTAGTAAGACATATAACTGCAATCTATCTTTTAATACCTATATTATGCCCCCAACAACTGATATATGCATACCTCCACAAAGAAAAGGATAAACAGAAGCTCAAAATGCAAATTTCAATGTAAAAGCCGCAATGCGAGGAAAGAAACCATGGATCTAAAGGTGGCGAAGCTTATATGCGTTTGTAAGACCGACCCCAAATTGCATATAATCAAATAAATAAGAAAAATGCAATATTATCCGAGAAGGTAGAATTTTCCAATTAAGAATACACTTGGAATTGACAAAATTCAAGGGGGAAAAGTTCAAAAACCCAGTCTTTGCAAAAGTTGAGCCTTTTTTTTTTTTTTTGGGTCCACTAAAAGTTTCTGCATAAGTGATACATACCTTAGCATGTTGTGGTTCAGCGGGGTCAAGATAAGCGCAGGTTCGAACGCCTCCAGTGAAGTTAACGCTAGGCATGAAATCACCCACAAGCACATTCTTCTTCTCTACAATCTCCATGTCGAAAAGGTGAGCAAAAGACTTGCAATCAAGGACGGCCACAACGTTTGGATTGACACCGACAAAGAAAGGGAACGTAGGCGGCACATTGGTCCGGAACACGGTGGACTTGTACTTGTCAATACGTTTCCTGAAGAAGGTCTCCGGCCCCTGGAACCAGAAGTAGTCCAGCCTGTCTGAGAGGGGTCCCAGCAACGGCCAGCCATAAGATCCTGGAATGGAGCGGATGGGGAGGGAAGTGGACTGTTGGAATTGTGTGGGAAGCGTTTGTTGTGGTGATGATGATGGTGATGATGATGATGATGATGATGGGGTCATGCTCATCATTTTGGTCATTGCCTTGGCAGCCATGGATGCCAAAAAATGATGGTGATGAGGTAAACACCTGTCCCCCTCTTTCTGCTTTTTGTAGACCGTGTGGATTTTATATTCAGTTCAGCAGGCTTTAGGAAACTGTTCTAAATCTCTCTCCTTCCCCCTTTCTCTGTAGTGTTTCCGGACAAATAATAATAAATATTTAAAAAATTATATTTTAAAATATTTTAAAATATATAATTATAAAAACAATTATTAATTTTTTTAACAACGTTAAATCAAAAAAATTGATAAATTTTTTTATAATTATATATTTTAAAATATTTTATAACACAATTTTAAAAATATTTATTATTATTCTCTGGACTCTAAATACAGAATTGTTTCAGCACAAGGAAAGTGCTCTTGAACTCTCTGTAATGGGTGTGTATTAATTGGACCATCTATAATTATTTTATTTAATGTGTGCGCTAATGACTTCTATATAGGTTAAAAAAATGAGATTGCAGAGTAATGCTCTACCAGTCTTTGGAGGAAGAAGTGTGCCTGTACTAAAAAAAAGGTACCACATTATTAGAGTTTTGACTAAAATTGTTAGAATCGAATCAATTATCGAACTGAAAATATTAGTAGATTAAAGTTCAATTGATCGAACTGGAATTTGAACCAGTATTTAATAATATATAAATATATAAAAGTAATTAAAAATAATAATTATAGATAATAATTAAATATTAATTTTTTTTAATTTTAATGATAAAATTGAAAGTTTTAATCAGATTTAAAATTAAATTGAACTTTTTAATCAAATTTAGTACTTAAATTATAATTTAAATAACATTTGGGGTTAAATTATAATTTATAAATTTTTTATTTTCATTGAACCGATCCGACCGATCTAATTTTAACCAGTTCTTGACCGATTTTGATTGATTTTTTTCGATCCAGTTCACCCCTCAAAATTCACTTAAACGAGCCCTTCGGCCGGTCCAATTCTCACAACAATAATTTCAACAGTGCAGTACTAAGTCAGACGTAGGTTAACCACACTAATCCACTAATTACTTCAGCAAGCACTCAAATTTAGAATTATTAGTTCGATAACGTCTGGTGTCTTTACTGTTAAAACGATCAATAAATTTTTTCTTTTACAATTTGATTGAAGCCAATGAAAGAGACCATCAAGCCTTAGCAAGATGGCCCCTCCAAGGCCCATCAACCAAGGCAAAATCTAGGCGATTGTAGCGTGTCGAGGACCACGAGTCTCTTCTGTCTGGTAGTCATCCTTTAAAGATAACATTGATGAACAAAGCAAATCAAATGTGCCTTGTGGAATAGGTGGGTCCATTTAGGACCATACGAGCTATGGGCTATGGCACTTCTCATGTGCTTACCCTGCAAACCACCACTCCTTCTCCTGCAGCATTTACGATATTTTCACTTTCTAGAAACTCAAAATTTTATTTAAAAACATGGAATTTTCTTTCCCCCAACTAACTTTTTGTGGGGGATTTTTAGCTGGAAGGGTGTTTTTCGTTCAAATGTATCGTTATTCAATTTGTTTTTTCTTTTAGTCGGTTAAATTTACGTTATTTATGCTGATATCAGAAAATATAGGATGAACTACTTCTTTATAAATTCAAGATTCCAATCTTAAACAATATAATCAATAAAACGGCATTTTTGTAAACCAAAAAAATAAACAAATAAATAAAACGGCATTCCATAAAACAGCACATGGCAGAGTACAACGGAATTAGACAATCTGAAGGATTTCTAGTATTGTCTGCGGTCTATAAACGGGATGTAAAGTTGTAAACATTAATTTTTGTATAAAATTATAGAAAAATGCTCTACAACTTCGTTAAAAATTAAATTTTGTTTCACTTCATAATTTAATCATTGAAAGGAAAGTGTATCTTAGAGATCATCTAAGCGGGAACAGCCGTGTATGCTGAGCCCGTCCTCGTTAGCCAAATGTAATAGGCATATGAACACAGATAAGGAGCTATGTCATTAAAAAAAAAATGTTTAGTGTTTTGGAGTGTTTTTATTCTGGATGGTATCTCAGTTGAAACTACGATTGATATTTTTGAAATGAAAACTAATATTTTTAAAATACTTGTTATTTTTACATTTAAAAACTACCAATTTTATTTCAAAAATCTCAATCTTAATTTTAATTAAGATACCATTCAAGACAAAAACACCTGAAGAACATGTATGCTTGATTCCTATCATTAATGGTCGCAGCGGCTCCGCAGTCACCAGGAAAGCTAGCCCAAAGATCCCTGAAAGATAGTGCCTCCTCCTGAACCTTAAAATTAAAAGAAAAAAAAACAAACAAACAAAAAACAAAAAAACAAAAAAACAAAATCCAATCATCTTCTCAGCCAGCTATTAACAACAGAAATCAACATACATGACAAATCTGAGTCATTCAGATGGCAGTAGACCATTTCAAGTCTGAAACATGAGGCAGAATCATCATAATATTTTCATGTGAGATAAGGTGACAACCAAAGTATCCAATGCCATATGACCAGTTATTTTCTGTTTTGAACTTCATGGATCACGCTCTCTATTGAATAACAAATTTAAGCCCGAGCAAATTTTGTATGTGTATTGCTTGTGCGAGAGATGATCCCACCACTCCCGCTCCCTGTCCACAGAGTAATCAGCATCAAGTAATTGATATAGCCAGAAAAACTCCGTGGATGGTTTAAATTGCGAAAACCGACATGGTTAATAGAAGTTTGGCTTTGAAAATGTAACGATACATACATATAACTTTCGCCAATGATTTAAACAATCGAACTATATATTTTCTTAATAAATGAAAGGCGTGTAAGCAAGATAAGATGCCATTCATAGTCATCAGCTAAAGTGGCTAATTGAAGCAACGGCCTTAGCATATTTTTGTGGCAATGAAGCCAAATTAAGCGCTTCATATTATTAAGAAACTATTCCATGTTGAATGATGATAGACATCTCGGTGAAATCGGAAAAATTAACAAAGAAAGTAAGAAACTACTAACCTGGGAAGATCCTTGCGTAGATCCTTGTATGTGATGCCAAAGATTTTCTTGCCTTGGATCAGCTTTCACACTAAATTTCTACGCAAACTAAATGCTAATAGTAACTGTTTATGAGATTATGAGCACTCCTCCTTAATTCTACCTTTAGTATTATCATACTTGCAGTGATCAGGACCCGCCCAGGCATTCCGGTTCGATGAATATCCCAAATTCAATAACAAGTACCTATCCGCTTTCTCAAATCTGTCATCCATATCATATGGTGAAAAGACAACGATGCATTTTCCTGCAAGAGTTGACTGCAACTTGCGAGGAACCATAAGTGTTGAGTTGTTGACAAATGAAGCCAAAATAGCGTAGGCACTGCAGGTCTCGTATGGGACATTTTAGTGAATGTCCTGTGCTTTTCTCTAAAGAACCATAGTTTCACTTGATTATCTCTCGTCGAGGGCAAGCAATTCTTTGCTAATCAAAACCTGATGATACATGAAGAAGTTAACAAAATATATAAATTAAGGGGGGGAAAATGAAAATTCTAATGACCATACACTTCGTTGATTCAAGAGTAGCAGATTCTGCCTTACTGCATAGAGAGAGAAGACAAAAATAATAATAATAATAATGGAGATGATCAGAAAACAGAACTTCAATGTCTCTTACTGCACACAATGTTATCAGATACAATTTTAAATGCATATAGTTGTATTAAACGGGAAGTAAACAATGTTATGGAGCACCGGAAAATAAATGAATCAGATATTCTTTTTTGCTCCGGATGTGAATCATATATTCAATAGACCACTTTTCAAACTGACATGGTTGCACAAAATCTAGAGGCTACAAGAAAAACAAACATTAGGATAAAATGCAAACGAATATGCATGAAACTCATACCATTATCGATGAATTTAGGCTTCAATAACTTGTCTTCTGTCCTCCTGTTGTAGATAACAAAATAAGCAAATCAGAATCAATCAAAGAAAAGAATAGACACTAAATCAAAACAAGAAAGCAACAGAAACTAAATGAATGTGCCTCATCCTTTAATCAACAAATTTTCACCCTACACTAAAAGCATCATCATCTGAAGCACGTTAAGTAAGAACAAAATTTGACGGCTTCATATCCCATTTTCCACAAAACCTGTCATCATTAAAGAAAATGGAGACACGTCATGAACTTATAGGTTAAATGACATTAATAGTATACCCGTAAGTGTGAAGTCGAGAGTTCGAACTCTTAACTCCCCTAACTGTTCCCCTTCCCTCCAACCAGTTGGTTTAAATTTATAAAAGCTCAAAAAAAAAAAAAAAAAAGAGAGAGAATGGAGACACAAATTAATCAGGGCATAAGTATCATATTGGAATGCACAAAAGCGTGTAACTGAAACTTGGCAAGAAGTACCTATTGGAAGCCTTTGTGAAACTTGAGATTAGAATCAAATTAGAATTCAGATTGATCATGAACTTTGAAAAACTACACAATTTAAGTAAAATTCCACGAAAATCAAGAAACAAGATAACAAAAAAAAAGTTTCCCAAATACTCAACAAAACTTGTTCCAAAAAGTAAAGAGAAGGCTAAAGAAAAAGAAAGAAGGATTCAAAGGAAGGCAACATTCACCGGCGGCTTCTTGAAAAGATTAAGAAAAAGGCTTACAGAGAATCTGTTAATCTCAGCTTCAAAGAGATTGGGGCACTTGTCCTCCCCCCTCCCCAAAAAAAAAAACAGAAAAGAAAAACAACGGTCAAATTTTTTCAAAAATATTCTTTTCTTTTTTCTTTTTCCTCCTTAATTTGGATTACTTCTTTTCCTAATCTAATTTGGATTCTTTTACTGGTCAAAGGAAGTTCTTGGAATTTGAGTGTGTAACGGTAACTTTCAAAGAATCGGTTGAATCTCTACTTTGGAGAGTGTAGGTGGAGAGGAAGAGAGAGAGAGAGAGAATCGGAGGGCTTAAAAGGGAAAATATGGGTGAACGGTTCATCTGCAAAAATATATATAGGCATAGGCAGGCACTTGTGCCCAAAATAGAAGAACAACGGTCAATTTTAAAAATAAAAAATAAAAAAAAACAATTTTTTTTATTTTTTTTTAATTTTTCTCTTCTTCCTTTTTCTCCTCTAATTTGGATTTCTGTTTCTCCATTTCTAATCTGGAAATCTTCCTCTTGTAATCTAATTTGGATTTTAACAATACTTGGCTCTATGTAACGGTAATGTATCAAGATTTGGTTACTTTGGTAAATTATTAGTTTTGAGGGAATTGGACATTTTTCTCTTCTTCTTTTCTAATTTAAATTTCTTCCTCTCCTAATCCAATTTGATTCTCATCCACTCCTAATCTAATTAGGATTGTGACAGTAATAAATTATTATTTTTCAGAAAAGGGTTACTTTGGTTAATTAACTGCCTTCACACGAATTTTTTTATTTTATCAAACTTCACACGAAGTGCCACCTTGGCTGCTAGGACAAATGTCCCAGCACAGTGAGGGTTCCATCTTCCTTATCAACAAAATCTTCCACAGTTATAGAGATTGTCTATTTTGTGGGTAGGGATAATTCTACTTCATACAGTGTTTTAGATTTACGTTTCTTCATTTTCTTTTAACAACTGACTAACGAATCGTTAACCATTACTTGTGTTCAAAAAAAAAAAAAATTTCATACAGAATATTTTAGCTTTGACTTGAGCCAAAAGAATAATTTGGCCAACGACAATCTTGTCTTTTACAAATAATTTCCAATTTCCACGAAATCTTTTAATTAGCAAACACTAAACAACTTGGGAGGAACGAATTTCCGATTTCCTTTCATTTTTTAAAAAATATTCCTTTCCCATTTCACTTGATGATGCATTCAGCACATTCTAAACAGGGGCGTGCATAAAAACTGCGCAACTTGTTTAACTTGATCAATCTATCAAGATCACAAAAAATGTCAAAAATAGATTAATTATAGTTTATAATTTAATTTAATTTATCTGCATTCTACGATTTAATCGCTGTTTTGAAAATTTTCAATACAATTTATAGTTTTCTTTTTCCTCTTATCGTTATACAAAAAACTGTAATTTTGTTGTTGGACGTTAAGACCAAATGGTATAATACAGGAAGCTTATACAGATACATCATCGGAGCCCTCCATCAACAGACGCATGGCTGCTCCACCGCTGAACTTAATTGTTAGCAAACGAGAAGCAATTAGTATGCGTGCTGCTGTTACTCAAGCCGCACCGCTTGGTCTCGCTATTCAGATTTATAAGAGACACGGTTGATTTCCTGTCAATAATTTATCAGTTAGTCCGGTAAAGATGACGGTCGTGATTACTAAAAAATTATTTAACTCAAAAGTTTAATCTTTTAAATGAAATCTATAATATAGATCATAAAACTTGCAATCTTTAAAAGGAGAAGTCAATTTAGTTTGAACTTTAAATAAAGTCATAAAATTCCAATACTATGTTTAAAAAAAATTCAATCTAAAAGCTTAACCTTGAGGACTTGATGCACGATGCCCTATGCAGTAGTCAGGACTTGATGCTTGTGTGAACAGCAGGGAGTTTATGCTGATAAGTGTAGAGCCTAAGGAAGACTACTGTTCAAAATTGATCAGAAAACTGAGAAAAAGATGCAATCGCTTACAAAGGTCCGAAGAATCTGCATTCGCTTATGCCTAACGAAGTTTAGATGAGACCTCGCTAAAAGATGTGAAGCATTGGAAAGAATTACTATCCAATCCAAATCTGTAGCCAAGCATAGTGTGTTTGGATTGTAACAAATTAAAGAGAAAGAAAGTTATAAGAAAAAAAAGTTGTAAGAAAATAGAGTTATTTGAATAAATAAGGAATATGTGAGAAAAAAATAATGAGGAAGAAAATGTAAAAGAAAGTTGTGAGATAAAAAATTATGAGAAAATGAGATTATTTGGATAGATAAAAAATTTATGGGAAAGAAACTGATAACAAAGAAAATAAATAGTTCGTGTTACCGATTGGCTTGTGTCCTATACTATCATTCAGAGTTTTGGCGTTACCTTACTCACAGATCTCCCAATTAGATTGCTTCCTTCATTTTCTAATAATTCTGTTAAAATTTGTTTTTTTTTTTTTTTTTTTTTTGGTTTACAAAGAGGGCAAAATCCAAATTAAGTAATAACATTCATATAATAAGAAATACCAATTTGATGAAATTTGTTTTTCTAAATTAGTGACTTTTCAACTTTATACGTTGCCCTCTTTCTTGACCAAAAAATAAAAATAAATAATAAATAATAATTTTTTTTTTCCTTCACTTTCTTTCCCTTGAGATTCTACTAATCCAAACATAAAAATCTGGCACATGGGACAGTTTTAGTGCAAATCTTTGCAATTACATGTGATGAATTTCCCGCCTAGTTAAGTTTAATTTGCCAAAGCCCGTTGAAATACCTGGAACCACGTGATGAATTTCCAACTAGCTCATGTTTATATAGAAAAGACATCTTGGCCTCACTAGTTGGCTGAGACATCTCTTTCCATTTTTCGTCTAGCCTTTCTTTATTATTTTTATTTTTTCCTTTATGAATTATCGCTTAGCCTTTCATGATTCTTCCTCTCTTTCAGGATCCTTTTGTTCTGTTAGGATTTCAGTTTCAAGATCAAAATTTTAATGTCGATAGGGCAATTTTTTTTTTACCAAAAAAGAACACAGCGCTACAATGACAAAGATCAGCTAAACCCAGCAATCTAAAGAGTTTATTCCTGCGTTGTTTTTACTCCTTTTGAGAATAAAGAATGAGCCCAGATAGTTCCTCTGTGCCATGGTGACATTTGTGTGCGCAGAGATGAGTGTTCTTGAGTACAAGATGCGACTGTATAATTCCATAGACTACCAAACAATGACAATAGAATTATAGGAGACTTCAAAGATTTTTTTAAAAAAAAATCCTCTGGGGCAGTTACAGCCAATGACATCCAAATTTCAGGATGCAATTCTCCAGTGCAAAAATGCAAGCACTGAGCAAAAGTTCCGTCGGAACTCTTGTTCGGTTTTGGGGGGGGCGGGGGAAGAGGGAGGTGATGTGCTATGCAACTAGCAAACCATTTCATTACCAAGGTTGCCTGTCAATAAACATGAGCTACGCAAGTAGCAAACCGTTTCAAACAACAACAGTTTATTGCCAAGGAAAAGATCTTAGAAAGTTTTCAGATTCATCCCCATATGGCGGGGAGCCCTGTTTCTCCTTTGAATGGCAGTTTACGTCACATATGCATGATAAAGTCCATAAAACACCCCATAATCAGTATTAATATATCCAATGTGTAACAGCATTTTCCAAACTTCATTGTCAAGAATTATGCGTATATCTAACGGTAAATTGAGAGCAACAATATGAAATGACCACTGTTGGTCACACTGACTCCCCTGCCTAGCTCCCCTCAAAAAGGGATCTATCTTTGCTTCAGCACACGATTGGAAAACAGCACTACTTAGTGCTCCTCATCAGGTATGCCACAATGCATCCCAACAGTCCACCGACGACAACCTGCATCACACCAGCATGATGATTAATTATTGCCAGCTGCCAACAAATCAAAACCTCACTGCACTACATTCTCTCCCTGAAAATATAGAGTACACTCGTTGTACATCGGAAAATGCACTTTTTTTTCCTCCATCTAAATCAGTATGCCTGGTCCAATAAGGAGATCTTGAATACATAAAACTAATAGCATTCAACCCCTCAAACACTGATCTAAAAGAGGTGAGCCTTTTTCACAAAACCTATGCTCCGAATTCCATTGCATAATTATAATATTGTAACCATGTAGTTGATATTTGTAAGATAACATAGTAGAGTTTAATTCAGCAAGTGAAAACACATGTTCTTATTTTACTGTAGACATGAAACCTGTAAGGAGAAAACAGTATAAGCAGTGTCTTAGCAAAAGACCTGAAGTGGAGTATGCCCGAGTAACTCACGGAGAGGCCTAACAGTGGATAATGGGTGTTCAGGAGGGAACTCACAAACAATTTGATTCAACAACTGCAAGAGGTGTAACAAGAAACAACTTTATCATTATTGGTTCCCATTTATGCAAGTGTGCCTAGGGGGCATACAAGCCATACAATTTGCAACCAAGAATTAGCTAAAAGAGTTGCAAGAATTTACTTCAGCTTGTCGACCAGCATGAAGTCGGACCCCCGAGGCATCATACATCACCTGCAAATTTCAAACTTAGCCAAATATGACATGCACTAACATATCCAAGTCAAACTTCTTCATATAATCAAATGCTTCTACACCGAACTCCATAACATCACTTTCATTAAAACCAAAGGAATTTCGGAACATATTATAATTTACATTTAACTATCTTACTTGCATATTCACAAGAGCTTTTGGCCACAAAATCATTTTAAAACTAAATTTGCCCTGCCGCTAACCTTCTAAGACTGCCACTTCAACAATGTTTTCATATACCTTCAACCAGTTGAGCCGACCAACCAAGGAATTTTCGTTCTTATTGGACCTTGACTACCTAGCGAGTTAATGATACCGGCTTCGGCATATGAACTTAAAGAATTCTACTTCTTCATTCTGACAGCCCATAAAAAAGGGAAATAGAAAAACCATTTTGCATAAGAAACAAAGTCGAATACACCAAAGCAAGCGCCATTTAAAATGCATGTTCATACTTTCCAAATCAAAACATGCAAGCGAATTGGCAAGACTCAATTGTTCAATAACATTAGAATTTCGGGTAATAAGCTTGCTTTCGACTGATTGAATAATTTGAGAGAAAAATTGGAAAATTATTCCAGCAAATAATTCAAAAAAAAAAAAAAGAGAAAATAACATTGTCGCCGGCATTCACATACCACACAGGCCAGGACCACGGCGATAGCAAAAGCCGGAGAGCCCGTTCCTTCTTGTAAGCCTATAGCCATGGCCAGAGCTGTAACGGTTGCCGAATGCGAAGACGGCATTCCGCCGGAATCGATCATTCTTTTCGTATCCCATCTCTTTTCTTTAAACCTGAGCATCTAGCAGAGAAACCCAGAAAAAAAAATGTAAAATTTCCTTCAAATTGGGATTAAAAGTAAGCAATTGACCATTTTTACTTTTTTTCTTCAATAAAGATCAGAACTTGACGAGATGATACGGACCAGGTGGTGAAGATCTTGAGGAATTGAGCGAGAGCGAAGGCGAGGAAGGCGGAGAGGAGAGGGAGGTTATACGGTAAGAGTGATGCCGAGGACGGCGGCGCGAGGGCGGAGGAGGAAGACAAAGACGACGTCGTTTGGGCCCCACTTCTTGCATCCGCTGCCGTGATCACCTCGTCCATTGTCCGATTTGACCTCCCAAAAATCAGACTCTCTCTGTCTCGTCTCCGTCTGTCTCCGGGGAAGGAGGGATATAAAAGCGACTGCAAAACCGACGGAGGAAGGGTGGTGGTAGTGACGTGGGAGATCAGCCTGCCAAACCTAACCAGAAAATATTTTGAGATTCCCGACAGGCCATTCGCTAGAGATAGCCGGAGTTATTATTTTATTTGTTTAATAAATTAAATTTTATATAACAATATGACAGACTTAATTACATGGATAAGCATTTCTTTAACTTATTTTTCCACATTAAAAAAATTTGTTGGTATCACAAAGATTTGGGAGATATATTTGCTCAAAAAAAACCAAAAAGATTGCGTGATATATTAGACTCGGGATATTAATATTTTTAATTTTAAATTTTTAAATTTTTTTACGTTTAAATTTTAAATTTTTTGACATTTAATTTAAGTACTAAACTTTTTGATTTTATATTACACCAGTCATTTAAGTTACAAAAAGTAATTAATCGATTAATAAATAAGTTTAACTTAATAAAATTATTTAAAAAAGGTTAAATATAAGAATTAAATATTTTTTTCATCAATAAAATATGCACATTAAAATTTTTTTTAATTAACAAATATACGAATTAAATAGGTAACATGCATATTTTTGATAGAAAAAATATTTCATTCATATATTTAATATTTTTTTAAATAATTTTTTGTAAAGTTAAAATTATTTTTTAATAAATTGATCAGTTTTAATATACAGAAGGACTGATTTAGTAGAAAATAAAAAAGTTTAAAATTCAAATGAAATGTCAAAAATATTTAAGATTCAAATATAAAAAAATTTAAAAGTTTAAAATTAAAAATATTGATATCTCTATTAGTCTCTTCTTCCTTTTTTTATAAATTATAATAGAATTTTGTAATAGAATTATATCTTTTATAATAGTAGTGGTTTATCAGATTAAAAAATCTTAATTTGATTTATGTTTTTTTAATTAAAATTAGCATATTTCCTTTATCGTGATCTACAAAATTTGAGAATTTTAGCTCATATATCTAAATTCTATTCCTTTTTTAGGACAGACTTGTAATGCTCATAATATTGGCATACCAATAGATGTCTGTTTTTTTTTTTTTTTCACTCTTATTTGCTCTTCTAATTGTAATTATAAGTAGACTTTTACTGTTCAACTTAATTTTATGTAACATTAAAATAATTATATAATTCATATAATATCATCTAATAACTAATTATTTTTTTAATTCAATCATCTAATATTATATATTACTTTAATTTTACCCTAATTCTAGTGAAAAAAATTTCATTAAAAATTTGTCTTATGTGTAATGAGGAAGGTTTTCAAACATATAAATAGTTCAAACATGGTCAAAAAAAACATATAAATAGCTAGCTGGCCATTATTGAATGGATTTGTTTACATGCTTTGGACAAATGTGTTTTCATCTTTCAACTGGACGTCACCCAAAAAAAAGAAATGTTGGAATATCTTATATTCTCGACTTTGCCTTTGACTTCGCCTGGAAATTCATTTCCGTTGTTATTATTAAATGTTTCCACTCTATAATTTTAAATTCCAGCTGGGATAAGGCCTCCTTACGGCGGACGCAGATTGGTACCGAAATTCAATATAATACAGCAGACAAGATCTTTTATCCGTTTATTTCGAATAAAATTTTTTACAAGAAAATATTCATTTCATTCTTTTACTGTTTCGTTTGTATAAAATACATGATCAATAAAAAATTTCAATTAATCAAAAGAAAAATCTTAGACTTTTATGGTGTATTTGTTTTGATAAAAAATGAATGAAAAATAATAATAAAAAGTTCAAAGTAAAAAAATATTATTATGATTATATTATTTTTTTAAAATTTTTTTCTTATAACTTTTTATTAATTTAAATAATTAATTTTTATTTTTTTCTCATAAATCACTATTCATTTTCTTTCTCATAATTTTCTAATCATTTTCGTTCTTATAACTTTATATCAATTCAAATAACTTTATTTTTTCACAATTTTTTTACAACTTTTTATTAATTCAAACAAACTATGATGTATTTGATTTAAAAATATTTAATGAAAAGAATACTTAAAAATTTTTAATTAAAAAATATTATTATTACTGTATTATTTTACTATAATTTTTTTTCATAACTTTCTCATTAATTTAAATAATAAATTTTTACTTTTTCTTACATAAATTACTATTTATTTTTTTTTTATTATTTTTTTCTCATAATTTTTTTACCAATTCAGATAACTTTATTTTCTCTTAATTTTTTTCTCAGAATTTTTTAACAATCCAAACACAGCATTTAAGTAAAATTATTTTAAAAGAATTGTTTCTGTAAATTATTTTATAAAGCTGGCATTCAATCCAGAAAGGCGAAAGACAGGGGAAGAGAGAGCGCACATAGGGCGAGAAATGTTCACCTTCAAGCCATTGCCGGCTTTGCTAGTTACCTGCCGGCCTTGTCGTTGTACTCGCCGGTCGTCGGCAGACATCATCACCGACGAGATTTTTTTTTTTTAACATTTTTCTGTATTTTCTTGGGCAATATTTAGCTTTAGTTGTTTGTGGTTATGGGAATTCCAACTTCATAACAAGAAAACATAGCAAACCCAATCCGCGATACACAAACTCTCTGATTTTTTGTTATTTGTTTGTCTTGAATTTCTCCTCTAGAAGTCTTTGGAGATTGAATTTTGAGATAAAGGAGGTTTTGGATTTGGATTCGGGTCAACTCGAAATTGAAGAGTTTTCATTCTATTTAACTTCTGAGGCTGAAGGTGAAATTTTGAGCACGGTAACTTGGAAGTATAGAGGTAAAGAACCAACTACAAAGATCCCTGGATGCAATTATTATTGAAGCTTCCGTAATTGAACGTTCAAAGTTATGGGTATCGTTGATTTTTTCCTAATGGGCAGAACTTGATTATGGCCAAAACTTACAGAGCAGCTTTTACCTTAATGGCAGAGTCTTTCATTGGTAGTCACAACTAGTTTTTTTTTTTTTTTCCTTTTTGGTCTTTCAAGAGCTGAAGACTAACTGATAAAAACACGAGATAAAAATAGGAGGTCCGGGATCGAATCTTGGACCTGGTGGTTGAAGGAAAACTCCTTATAATTGTTGCTCTTGTTTGTTGGTCCTTTGGGTAGACAGATAGAGATTGCTTGGAAGCCAGTTTTGGTATTGAATGATACCCAAGATGAACTAAGCAGCCCATATGATCGTAAGATGCTCTATTTACCTGGCGTAAGTATTTAAGAACAGGTTGAAAAGCCGTACAGGAAGAGGATATGTTTGTGATAATCAAGATTGGATTACTTATTTGCCGTGAACTGGCACTTTGTGAAAATTACGATAGATGAATGTTAGATATTGCAATAGTGAGGGAGAGGGAAATTGATAAAGGTATAATATTATAAATATTTTAAAATTAAAAATTTTCTTATACATGTGTTAAATATAGAAGAATATTTTTTAAAAATTTTCAATGTCACAGCAAAACAACAAAAAATAATTTATTTTCATTGCAAAAATTTTACTCAACAAATGTTTTACGTAGACAAGTAATTTTTCAACAACAAACAAACCCACAGAAAGCCAACAATGGAGACAATAGAATAAAATACAAAATTAAATTGATAATTAACCACAAAAAGAAAAAAGAAAATGCAAAGAAGCAATTCATAGCCCACCAAAATATACAATTGGGATTTTTGTTTTATATCTAAAATTTGAAACAACTAGTTATTTAGTAAATGTTAGAGATGATAACATTATTCTTCCTATAGAATGAATTTTCTCACATAGCCTAAAACATACAAAAAAGAAACAATTTTTCTACTTCTATCCAAAACTAATAAATTGAGGCTAAAAACAGCTAAAATATGCTTCTCCCTGGGAGGACACGCACTTACATTAAAGGATTAGGCTCAGGAAACAGTTCTGAATTCTGAACGCTCCAAATCTACAGGAAGAAGGGATGAAGTTGAGCCACTCCGTTTACTATGCAATGGGGTGTTCTTTCGAGACTGTCGCTTGGTGGGGACCAGTGCAGGTTCTTGCTCCAACTTTTCAGCAGCTTCATCGCTGTCGCTGTCACTGTCATCCCCACTTCTGAAAACTGGGTGGATATAAGCATTTTGGAGGAAGCTTTTCAAGTTCAGGTTCGGTTCCCTTGCGCGTTCTAATGTATCTTTCATCATTGCTTCCTGGAAGAAAAGATGCCAGGAAAGGGATGATGAAATTCTTAACAGAAAAATACATTCAGGAAAGATGAACCAGGCATACCAAATTGAAGATTTAACCAACCTGTAATGGATATTTAACGAAAGCTGGTTCATAACGTCCTTTGCAGAATATATGGAACCATATTGTCAAAACCGGAAGTATTATCAGCAATGGCGTTGACTGAGCTGCTTGTTTGGTGCTTAACAATCCCATTAATAGCAGCTGTGAGACAACTAAGGCAACTATGATGCGCCCATGGACATCGGGCCAGAATGCTGCAGCACTCTCATACTCCTGATTGTAAACGTTTATAATCTGCAAGTTTACATGTTATTTGATTCAAAATTAGTTAAAACTCTTAGAAAAATTACACTGATGGATTGTTTCTATTAGGCAGAAATTCCGTGTTTGTGCATCAGTAAGGAAAATGAAACTGAGATACAATTTTGGGACAAATATAAAGTTTTACCTGATGACGATATACCACAAACGCCAGACCAAAGAATACTATGATGAAAGGAAGCAAGATGGGAGACACAACTGCGTAGACAAGTCCAAGTAAGAAATAAAGCTGTATTTGAGGTTCACCAGTGTTGAAACCAAGGGTTCCTGGATCCATAGCTTCTTCTCTATCCTTTTCAGTCTTCACCATGAAAAAATTTTTCAAGTGATATATTATCAAGGGTTTCAACCTCAATATCTCCCCAGCAACTCCTGCCCACCCATCAACCATTATATACGTTATGAAGAAAGTTGCCTTCATAGGAATTGAGATGCCGATTGTTTTTGGTATACTACAAAACAAGTTGCCAAGAGTTATATTAGGAAAGATTCAAACCCAATGAAGAATGTTTATCAATGCAAAGTCAGCATCCAATCACCAGTCACATAATCCCTTCTAAGTACACGGAAAGAAAAGTAGTTTACCAAACAAAAAATCATAGTCAACGGGCTAGATCATGGGTCCTCATAACAGCAATAGAGTAAAATGCTGGGATCTTATGTGACATTAAGAAAATAGCAGAAAAGAGAATGAGAGTTTACCACACTGAGTATAGATTCCTATGCATGTTTCAGTTAAATGGTAATTTACAATATTACAATTCAGTTGAAAAAGCAAATGGACACATGGAAAGTCATAAAGGATAAAATTCTAAAAACCAATTAAGTGTGAGATAAATTGTCGCCAGAGTGAGACACTCATCCCAAATAGCTAACTATTGACAGGTTTTTTGATCTAGCAAAATCCAAAAGGAAATTTGAAAGCCAAGTCCTTCACAATACAACGTGATCTTATCTGACTTCAAATAAGCAACACGATAGATAATAACAAAGCAGCTCATATGGAGAAACATACACATGCATGCATGAGTGAATGAAAAAGATCACATTCTCAACAATAAAATTAATGGAAAGAACATACTCGTTTGCAGACTGCTTCATAAAACTATTCAGCTGTTGAAAGGCAGTTCCAGTGATTATGCTTCCCAAAAATACATTAATGAATTGGAATATATAGTATCTAGTTGCAGATCTCCTCTCGAGGCTTGATAAGCTGATGAATCCTTCAAATTTAGACATTAGCATCAATATTGTGGGTAGAAAAATAAGGAATATCTTCAAAGCAATTCCAGGAAGGAAGCCTTGTATGAATGACTTTACGGCTTTTCTGCATTATAAAAAAAAAAAAGAACCTATAAAATCATATAAAGCAATAGAAAATAGACACTAACTGCCAGATGATGAAAGTTGGACAAAATTAAAATGGCTGTACCCTTCTATTAATCATTTGGCAGACCATAAGCAACCTAGTTATACAGCACACACAAGTATCTTTACCGACATAAGTCAAGCAGAGCAGAGAAGACAGAAGAAAAAAAATCATAACACTTTTTTTCATAAAAAATATAGCATAAATATGCAAAAGATACTCACATTTCAATTATGGGTTTCAGGAAAGGGAGTGCTTTCTCGATACCCTCAATGTTTGCCAAGGATTGCACTAACGCAATTGGAATCATGAAGAAGAAGGTGAGGAAGAAGAATGCAATGGCAACAATGAGTCTTCTGATTGATAATGAAACATACGGAATTGCCAGGTTATCCCAATATACATCTCGGGGTTCTGGAGCCCATTCAGTCAACCATACAGTTGGATTTCTGGACTGTTGAGTTTGTGCGCAAACAGCCGCTCCCCATCGAGTTTTGAAGGAAACAAATGCTGCTGGCATAATAGACTTAGGATCATTCACAATCTTATCTCTTTCCAAGGAAATCTGGAATTTTATGGGTTGAAAGAACGTAGATAGTCAATCATATGCTTTTCAGATAATAATAATAATGATAATAGGTGGAAAGAGTTTTTCCCAAACAGAAAAATCCTGACTAGAAACAATAGATTCAAATTGAGATTTTGGGGCCAATTCAGTTCATCTTTCAGAATGTTTTAATCAATCCATTAGATCAGACAACAGTTTTGGGGTGCAGAAACTTTGACATCCACATGAAAATCAAGAGTAAATGGTCAATTTAATCATTAGAAAATTTTAGGACTTCATAGAGCCATACAGGTGGCAAAAAAAAAGTAAATCCTTCTCCATTATGATTAGCATTATCGATGTTAAAATAGAATGCTTGATACCAGGAAAGGTGTCCAAACATAATTAAAAAACACTTACGTTTTCTGAAAGTTTCTCCACCTCAGAAGTATAATAATCAATTGCATCCACCTTATTTCCCCAGAGGCCAAGAAGACCAGTCTGTGTGATTAAAAAAAAAAAAAAAAATCACAGCATAAGTTAATAATCAGAACTGGAATAACATCACGTGAATTATCATCAACTATGCAATTAGGCACAAATTTACTAGTCCTGGTCGCAACAAAAAACCGTGAGAGATAGGGACTTGAAGGGAATTCATTAGCAGACATTTACATAATGACATCATCAGCAATCATACCTTAATCATTGGCTTTGCAGATGGATTTCTAGAGTATTTGAGCTGATAATAGTCAAGCCAGTTCTTCATTTTTTTCTTCTTATTTATGAACTCTGAAAGTTGATTGGCATTGTAAACAACCTGCAAACACATATCTAGGTTTAGAAGGAAGCATTCATGAGTCACAAATGGATTCTTTTGGCTCAAGGTTATGATAGAATTACTCTAAAACAGCTTTGAATGAAAACAACAGCCTACAAACAAGTAGGTTTTGCATATCAAATCAAGATCTTCACCACAGAGGCACAAGAAGCTTTATGATATTATAAACACCATCAAAAAATTTGTTAAGCAAACAGAATTACTGTCAAAGAATTTGCTTCCAGCATATTGCAAGTCTTCAATTGCAAGGAGAAGCAGAAAAAGTATTCACTCTACAGCAAAATAAATTGTCCTTCCCAGCAGGTTGGGCTCCTGGCCAGACAGTCTAATAACTTAGATTCATTTTCAAACCTCCTGTGAATCTGAAGTGAAAAATGATTTGTGCCAGTGTGGTGTGGGCATGTTTGTTGTGGTCAATGGGGTTCAAGAACAGGAACTAAGTTTTCTACACCAAAATTTTCTTTATATTGACCATTACACGGAAGGGGACACCGACAAGAAAACAGCATACCTTGTCAAATCAACTAATCTCTCTCACAGAAAAAAGGTTTACCCCTAAATATGTCAAATACACGCATGCATGCATCTGCTGTTTATTATTATGAATGGCTTTCACATGTATGTGCTTGCAAAAGAAAATGTACAGGGCCATACCTGGTAAGTGAGATAATGATCTGAATGATTGACTAGAAAAAAATGTTCCACAAGTTCACTAACTGATTCATCAGGATCTGGAGGCACATTTCTAACAAGGACCTACACAAAAACATAAATTTGAAATTCAGGAAAAGGAATGGAATGTAATAATGATAAATGAAGATAAATATGAAGGCATCAAATTGATATAAAATTTTCTAATTCCTATGAACATATTGTATAGTCCTTCAACATGATTTTCACAGGTTTGAGTCGTGGAAATGACCTTTCTATACAAACAGGGGTAAAGAAGTATAAATCTAAGCCTTCCCCAGACCTAAGAGTATAGGGCCCTCGTGCACTTGAACGTCCTTTTTTCTAGCATAATCATGGTAAATGCTGCAGGAAATAGTTGACTAAATCTATTATGATCCACAACACGAAGCATCAACTGTTTTTTCCAATAACACTGAAGATTGTCAAGCATACTCTAATATTCATAAAATAGAATAGGTTATGCTGTGCTGCCCCCTAACTGACTGCAGGAAAAATGATAGCATTTGATTCATTCAAGCTTTTAGAATCCCAAATTACACAAAGTTGACGTTGAGTGCAATGTTGGCCCTATTGTAAATTGACTAAAAAGTTGATCTTACTGTAAATTGATCAGGGCGTCTATGTTCCGATGCAAGAAAATGCAACCTCATTGAAGCCACTATTTCGTACTCCATTTTCAGCACGTAGCATGTCCAGAATGTGAAGGCGTAGGCCATCACCAAATGGGTCCAAAATCTGTAATCAAAAGTTGATGTCAAAACAAAAGTTCCTGATACTACTAATCAGAGAAGAAAGAAAGAGCAAAGAACAAGATGTGCTCATGTGTATTGTTTCACCATGAGACAAGCTAGCAGAAATTACACATTGTGTCTATACGGTTCTCAAACATACCCCCTTATATGCCCATTATGATTACCCCAATATCCCCCTCTTAATAAAATACATTCTGCACTTCCCATGCCCCGTGCTGTAGTCCTCTTTGCACTAACTTTATTGTCCAGTAACATTTTGAAGATGAGCCATCTACTACAACTGAATGGTAAGAAGTACTATCTAAGCAAGATATGAGTTCTGTATTCACATGTCAGTTAGTACATTGTGACTTGTCCAATGCATGGAATCAAAAAGTAATCTCACTTTTTCAGGCAATTCTAAAAGGAGGTTTACGTAGACATTGCTCGTAACTTATAATTCATCATTCATCCAAGTAAAAAGCAACCAAAGGTAGATACAACGTTGAGGAGCTTAAGATTCGCAAGTCTTGCATACCTGTGTGATCCCATTGGGATATTTGATATAGAAAGCATATCCAAATCACTGTAAGTCAAATTAGAATGCTCCAGGGTGCTATTGGTCCAATTAACAGGCACCAAGATTGTAAAAGCCAAAAATGCAACTGGAACAAAAATTTTAAGCCTGCCCTTGCAGATGAAAAATCAAGAAGACGAAATCAGAATAAATGCACATATTTGGCATGCCCAACAAGACATAAAACAACAACAATAACAACAAAACCTTAACCCCAAATGTAATTGGGTTTTGCTACATTAATTTTTCTCACCATTTTGTTCTATTATGAACTAAGTTTGGCGTGAGAGGACAATCAATTTTGTAATCCCATATCCAAAACTGAAACCTGTGTCCAGTGCGTGCACTAAAAATTATTTCAGAGGGAATAATCTATGATCAAACAAATAAATATCTTGGAGAAGTTGCTAGAAACTATTCTCTCTGTCCTCAATGTTTAATCTCTCTCGGATATTTTAACTATTTTCAGAACCAACTGTAATTATTAGGCAAAACGATATTCATACCTCCTTGAAGCTTTACCAAATGAAGAATTGGGTAAACTTATAATGCAATCTAAGCTCTCTATTCAAGACCAAAAAAAGCTTTCTAGGATGCTAATATTTTCCTCAATAGAGCTTGAATCAATTCCAAAAGACAAGTTTAATCACCGAATAGACAGTCAGACAGTTCTTCAAGATGTGTCACATTCCCAAAGCAAATAATCGAAGTTAACCCATTCATAGCCTTTCTAAGTTCCATAGCACCAGCAAAATCCAGGCACCACAACAGGTGCAAAAAACTTAATCTCGGTGCCAATTCTTAATGGAAAACTTGCTGAGAATGCAATAAACAAGGGTTTAATGGCTGTGCCACCTGGACTTTATATGGGGATGGCAATTGCGTATGTGGGCATTGACATTCAAAAATCAAGCCTGTCTCCACTACATCTTACTTAGAAAGGAAGAACTAAAAGTAGTTAAATTGTGTGAAAAGACACTGAAATTCCCCTATTTTATTTCAAGTTGCTTTCAGTAAAGCGTATATGAAAAACTACTGAATGCATTGCCACATCAAAAAGTCACAAATGAAAACAGTGAGATGAACCTCATCACCATACCCCAACCAGTAAATCCTCAAGTAAACTGCAGAGTCCAATCCCGCATGGTCAATCAATTCAGGCTCTGGCATTTTCAATGCTGCAGGCATCCAGTTCAGAAACTTCACGTATGATCTGAAGTCCAAGTTAACAAACTTGCCGACGAATGCGCCTGTCCCCAGTGAGCTGGCCCGTAAGCCCTTAATGTACCATTTGGGGAAGTAGACCCTATCATTAACAGGTTGAATCCGAAGAAAGGCAAATGCCAAGAAGAAAGCAAATGCAGTCAGTATGTTGATAGCTGCTGCTACTGCTATATCCGTCAGCGTTGCCATTGGTGTCCTTCAGAGCACGATGAATTTTATTTCCTGCTAAGCGGAAAATGATGTTAGCAAAGTTTCATGTCCAAAATTGGACAGCAGATTGAAACAACACATTTTCCGAAAAAAAAAAAATTTACCCTTTATTTAAGCGAGAACAATACTTTTGAATATGAGCTACTTCCCTCTGCTGTCTTCATTATCAAACACAGAGAAACAACCAAAGGATCAGTTAACAAACGAAAGAAGAACCAGGCACCCAAAAAAAAAAAAAAAAACACTGCATGCTATATATATATAATTATATATATAAAGTAAATCAAAAATTTGAAGAAAAAAAAAAAAACGAGGAAGGGTCGCATTTCAGCACGATAGTGCAATATCCTATCAAAGATTAACATTTTTTTTTTCAATAATTTGCTAACAATGCTATGATTTGTTTTAGAAAACAGAAAAATCAAAAGAAAGAAAGAAAGAGAAAAACCAGTAGGAAGGCAATGAAGCTTTAGAATCAAAGGAAACTGGCATTCAGAGGACCGACAATAATCTTAAAAGAGTCAAAGTCGGACGATATTACTAAATCTTTGACAAGACTAGACATCGTAATGTCTTTTTCCTTCCGTCTCTCTATAATCACACCAACCAAACACGCCCGGCAAAAGTCAAAGATTTACACTTCAAGTTCCAATGAGTTGAATTCTTACAACTAGCAATTAAATGAAAAAATGAAAAAGACAGAAAGAAAGAAAGAAAAAGAAAAGGAAGAAAAAAGAACGTTTCAGATTCTCCGTTTTGTCACTGAACTAACCAATTTCTTTTTCCAATTCTCCACCGACTTTCTTCCGGTTTCTTGGCAGCCAAACGAAAAAAAAAAAGAAAAAGAAAAGAAAAGAAAACCAAAGCTGCAAGATTCAGATTAAGTCTCTTACCTCCTCTACACAACCTTAATTCACTTTCCTGAAACCGAAAACAAACAGACGCAGAGAGAGAAAGAGATGAGAAATCCAATAGAAAATAAACTTCAGAGTCACACCATTCTCGATTTGATATAACGGTAAACAAAAAACGAGACAAAAAAAAAAAAAGAAATCCAATAGATTAAAATCAAGAAAACAAAAAGAGAAATTCCTCTACGGTTGTCGCTCTCCCTCTCTTTATTCTTTGAAAGAGTGTCTCTAATACTGATCTCTGTGTGACTTTCTGTTCTCCTAAAACGTTTAAAGTATGAGAAAAAGTTGGTTTCTCGGCGTTTTTTGTATTAAGATTTATTTAGGTAGAACGGTGACTATGATTTTTTTAAAAAATTAATATTTTTAAAATTATTATTATTATTATATTTTAAAATTTTTAATAATAATTTTAAAAATAACAATCTCAATTTTACTTGAAATAAATTTTAAGATAAAATTGTCAAAATATATATACATATGCTTAAAATATTAGTACAGGTGGACTCAAAAATCTCTCCCTCCCTTATTTATTTGACTGAGTGACTAAAAAATTATTTCATATTATTTATGATACATTAATTTCCCTATTTAAAATTGGAAAAAGTTTAGGCGACACACCTTTTAAGTTTGGTTAAGAGTGTTGAAAGTGATAAGTTTTTAATTTTAAATGGGAACAATAATATTTTTATAGTAATAAAATTTTATAATTTTATTTTTGTACTTTAAATAAAAATATATTATTACTAAAAATTATAATATTATTATTTTCGAGATATTTTTTTAGATTAAAAAATCAGACGTCAAAACCGAGCTACAAAATTTTTTGTGGGTCCTATAAAAGTTAATTAGTTTGAGGCTACTTAAAATTTTTTCCTTTTTTTTTTATTACAAATGGGTAGAAATAAAAACAGAGAGATGGCTTTTCTGACAATACTTCAAAGCGCCTTTAAAAAGGCAGTGAGCTCGCATTAATTCAAAAGTTACTATTCTTTTTTTTATTAGATTTATTTATTAGAATAACTTTAACAGTATTCATTTATGTATTATTATTATTAGTATTATCACATTTACAGTAGTGCTGAGTGTTCCAACAAGTTTTTTTGAGGATTCTTTAATCGGACATTATTGTCGTTTGGGTGTTTGGTGGCCAAATATATGCAATTAGATAAATAAAAGGTTAACTGAAGGTCAAAGGTTGTTGTTTGGTCGGCTATTAAGAATGTGTTTCGCATGTGACGCTGTCGATCTATAACGGCTAGTTGGACCGGACGGCGGAAGATGATGTGACGGACGAAGACAAAAGGGGAATCCTTCTCATTTATTATTTTGGATTCCATTATCTGTCCTAAAACCAAGGGGAATACTATTCAAATTTTGGTTTTCTTCATGCCTTTTTTTTTTTCAATTTCCATAAACAAATTTAAATTTATCGAGTTAGACGATACTTTGATTTCACTTTTGTTTTGATTGGGTTGAATTTAGGGAGAAGTTATATTGTTTTAGAAGTATAAACTAACAGATACTTTAATAATAAAAAATTCAAGTCTTCATCTTTGAAGTCTCAATTTTAATTTTGTGTTATAAAATATGAAATTTATAAGAATCTGCAAAAGTAGGAACAAATCAATTTTTTGTTTGGTCAAACTGTTGTTAGCAAACTGGTTGGAGCAAAAAAAGCAAAGAAATTAGAAGATTGATTCCTATACTGTGGAATAGATAAATAAGACAAGCATATCACTTCTTTGCGCAAATGTCAAAAACGCACCGAAAAGTAGCATGTTGTGTGTCTTTTTATGTAGGCAAATAAGAATGGCAGCATTATCACCCATTTAGTGCGTTTGAAGAGATTCATTCTATTAATAATATTTAGGTAATAAATTATCTTTTTATAATTTAAGTTGAATTGATGTAAATTAAATAAATTTTACTCACATTCTAGTTCATAGATCTGATAATCGTTATACTTATAATAAATTTTTTTATTAAAAAGAAAAAAAGTAATAATGCCGGCCAATGAGAAATTACTTTTGTAAAGTTGTATTAAAATAATATTGTAGATATAGAAAAAATAATTAAAAAAAAAAAGCAATCTTTTTTCAAAGCAAGTATGAATGTTTGACAAACGGCTTGACTTATCAATCTCTTCTTAAAACTCTAATTGTTCTTAACGCCAATTTTAGGAGGAATAATGACATAAGATACGAAACTTTCATCACGACTCCTCCTGATTATGTTTACCTAGATTTCTTAAAACAAAAATTAAAATCCAAAAATTGCAAAACTCTGTAACTCTAAGTTTTGGGATAGTAAGGTTCTCATTTTTCTTTTAGTTATAAACAGTCTGGATTTTAATTCAGAATAATATAACAATCCACATATATCTCATCAACAAAAGAGTCGGAAAAAAGGATTAGGAAGTTGCGATTTTGTCAAAACATGATTTGAAGACCGCGATTGAGGATTGAGAAGGCCGGCAAGACAAATAATTAAGGAAAAAAAATCATAAAGCTTAAAGGAAAACTGTACCCAAAAAAAGTTTTAAACACAAATTGGAGAATCAGTGGATCGATATGAAAATAATAATAATAATAATAATAATAATCTACGCAGATTATGAAAATAACAATGAAGAAAACATGTACGTTCGTAGGTGCTTTTACCTCGGCACGATCATTTTTGGTTAGGACCCCACCCTGTAGGGCGTCCATTGGTCCAGTTACAGAGCCCATTTGGACCAATTCAATTTGATTTCACATTGCCAACCGAAAACAATCACGTGCTTGTGTCTCTGTTTTTTTTTTTAAAAAAAAACATAGAAAATCTGATTGTGTCTTAAACACTTGAGTTTCTAACAGCTCTAGTTCAAATATGTGACTTTTAACAATCTCAAGTCTCAATTATTCAATGCATTTTATTTTTTATTTTAATTATTTATTTATTTATTTTTTACTGGCACCTCCTTTACAGTTAGTAAAGGGGATGTAATCCTAATACTCTATTTGGAAGGTGGTAGGAAAGGATAGGAAAGAAAGAAAATAAAAAATAGTACAATAATAAGTAATAATGATATTATAGTTAATAAAAAGTAATGATTATAAAGTTGTAAGAAAGAAAATGATTAATAATTTGTAAGAGAAAAAATAAAAATTAGTTATTTAAATTAATAAGAAATAGATAAAAAAGAATATAAATAAAAAATAATTTCTTATAATTTTATTTTCTTACACTTTCCAAACAGAGCATAAGCGTTTTTTCAAGAAATAATGGGCTCCATAAGCGATCCTTGAAGATCTAAGGCAAAGACGCATATTTCACGTGTTAGAGAAGAAACCGATCGCGCAAGAGTCAATGTTCATGGCGCCAAAATTCATCGAACCGACAATCCCAATCATGAATCAAATATTGCCTTTCTTATTGAGTTTTTTCTTTTCAAAGTTGACCTTTTAGAAAACTTTATACTTATACTTAACCAATAGCAACGAAAATGGATCCGACAGTTGCGTCAATGATGTCGGCAAGGACCTAGTGTTTGGTTTAGTTTTTTTTGGGTGCATTTATATTTTATTTTTAAAAAGATATTTGGTTGATATTTTTTGAGATTTTTTTTTTTCAAATTAATTTAACTGGGATAATCTAAAAGGTAGATGAAAGTTACTTTTTAAATCTATCAACTCCCAATAAGTATTTCTAAAAGTAAAATACTCTCATACTATCCCAACTATTTGCCTACCAAAATACCTCTTAAGTACTAAATAGCTATTTTAGTAATATAAACAAACAGTATAATTTTATTTTAATTATCTGTAACAATAATAATCAATAACAGTAATAATAATAAATAATAATTAAACTAAATAGAGCTTAAATCATCAAACTAAACAGGACCTAAATCAACTTTAACTCATTATAATGAGAAAGGCCATTATCGTTTGCGACAGTTCCTAACACTGTTTCATCCCCATATGAAAAGCAAAATAAGCAAAACATGTCCTGAAAAGTTTATGTAACAATTAGCAATAAATTTTATGGATGGAAGAAGATCAGTTTGGAAGATATAACGTGGAAACAAATCAAATAAAACATGGGATCGCACTTTTTTTTTTAACTTTTTTTTTAAACATTTTTTGAGAGGATCATAACCCATTTATATGTATATAAGAGGGGATTAAGAAGTAGATAAGAGGGGGATTAGGATCTTCGGTCTTTGGGACACAGGATTCCGCCTCCCATGCCGGGATCGTATTTTTCGGTTTGGAGTACTAACTACTAAGCATAGCCTACTCGAGAATTAAAATTAAATTGTGGTCCATTACTATAGCTGTTGGCCCTGGTAATGTATTAACCCCAATAATTCTCCGAAGCCTCCACAGCCAACATTCATTATTCAACACCATCTTGATTAAGGAATTTCCCGACTGTAAGAACTCGAATTTTGAGTTATATTTTTTCAAACAAATTGGAACTTATTAAATAAGAGGAATGAGATTCGTGACAAAAGGAGAGGAATGGGAAACCATATCGAGTCTTGCTTCAAAGCCCATTATCTAATGAATTTAATGTATTGTTTTTGTTCGGCATTCGTGTATTATTTTCTTTATTTCAAGGATTTATGTTAGTTTTCTTTGGTTTAATTTAGTGAAGAAAATTCTCCGATGCCAAACAATTAACAAAATAAAACTTTAAAACTAACTATAAATTTCCAGTGCTAATTCGCAACTGTTTCAATTTCATCATTGATTATTTGCGAAAAAAAGAAAAATCCAAGCCCTCAAAAATCATATTCTACTTTATTTCTTTGTTTGTACGTTGTATTTGAACTATGGATATACATAAATTATATGCATCTGACAAAATGGAAGACCGCAAGTATAGTAGACACGAACGAACTAGACTGTCGAGAAAAAGGAAAGGAACTTCCAAAGATGGCCTCAAACTCTACCTCCCTGACATTAAACTGACGAGAGCTTGATTTTCATAGAAGGAGCCAACGTCCCATTCGTCTGTTGTAGATGAAAGGGTCATTAAGGCAACCACAATGGATCTCATACTTGGACGCAATTGAGGGTTTTCGTGCGTGCATGCCTTGGCAAGTTGGGCCATCTGCAACCCAAAATAGCCCAAGAAGCTTAGTATAATAGACACGAACTAAAATTATAATGCTATGTACTATGTATAGTCTAGTGATTACCATGTTTAAAAATTGAAATAAAACATGAGTTTCAAACTTCCGACTTTCACTAATAGTTAAATCTTTTATTGTACTTCAATTAGACCAGAAAATAATCGGAATACTAATTACACGTTCTCTAAAGACATTATTTTTTACCTTACGAACTGACTCGAGTGGATAATTATCTCCGAGCCTTGGGTCAACCAATTTGCCAAGGTCTTCTCTGGGATCAGGCCGATTTAGAGCTTCCTCGAACTACAAAACGGATTCAACCAATAACGTCAAGTTATGAATGTTCCCTGAAAAATGAGTAAGAAAACTAATATCTCAAATTTGCAAACCAAGTCAGTTGAACTTCTCTAATCTGACCATGAATGGACTAGAACAAAAATAAAATTTAACTTAACACGATGAGTCAATTCATAAAAGAGGGATGGGAAAACATTAACCAAAGCAACAAGCCCCCTTGATTCGGTAGCGGAATACTTGGACTTGACAATCGCTTCCTCAGCAGAAATGAGTTCATAAAGGACAACCCCAAAAGCATATACATCTACTTTTGGGGAAACATCACCATACTGAGCGTATCTGCACCAAAGGTGTCGAAACTTTAGTATCTCTTTTAGAAGAAGAAACTATGCCAAGCTTGTTTACCATCACACTTAATCCCAGACCATCTCTACATTTTGTATCAGAGTGAAAAAAAACAGGCAAAATATCTCTTACTCCGGAGGCATGTATCCAAATGTACCGACAAGACGCGTGGGGAGTGACGAACTTCCAACCTCTGTTAGTTTTGTTAATCCAAAATCGGCAACCTGTTGTCATCAATGAATTAATTAAATGATGTGAAGAGGCTTTAGAATAGGCCAACGTCTTAAGAAAGTCGCTCAGGTAACCTTTGCACGGAAATTCTTGTCAATCAAAATGTTTGCTGATTTAATATCGCGATGAATATAAACGGGAACAGTATGTTCATGGATGTACTCGAGACCTCTAGCTGAATCAAGGGCAATTTGCACCCTGGTAGACCACGGCAATGGATCTCTCCCTGGAAACGAGCAACACTGTTATCACTAATGTTATTCTGTTTCTATTACAACAAAAACAACAAAAGGCCTTAACAACAAATTTAATTAAGGATGAACTGAATTTTTCTAAGATTTAATCATTCAAAATGCACAAGGAGTCTTACCAGATCCACGCAAATGTTGGCTCAAGTTTCCATTTTCAACGTACTCATAAACTAGGAAAAGGGAACTTTCAACACAATATCCAATCAAACGAACCTGCAACAAAGAGTAGAAATTAGCAGTGGTGAAATGATTAAGAGGAGGACAAAAAGGCCTCCTAAAGAATAAAAGCAAACATTTTGCGAGAACATTAATGCAATTGGAGCAAACGTATGCCCGTTCTGAAATGCACAACCAACAACCATGCAACATATAAACAAAAATCTCTCCTTTTTTAGGAATCTGACTCATGCAACATGTTACCAGGCTGTGTTAGTAGTGGCCACAACCAAATTCGTGGGCCAAATCAAAATATCTTCCACAATAAAACTTGAACCACTTTGACTATTGAAATAAGAAGAAAATGAGAAAGGAAAAGAAAACAAGGAGAGGTTGTTGATTTGCATTTTGTGGTGCAGATTTGCCATGAACAACAAAAAGACAAGGTGATCTTATGTCCAGTTTATAACATAGACATAAATTGTTTTAAACACTTTTCTAGCTAACGCTCAGAGATTTTATGCTTCATAAAACCTTATCTTGTTTACTAAGGCAAAGAATCAAACTGTTGTAAAAAATATACAGCCGTGTGGATGATGGATTTTCTTTAAAGAAGGGGGAAATGAGTTGCATTACCAGGTTCAGATGATGAACATGTGTCAGAACCTTCAACTCAGCAAAAAATTCTTTTGATGCTTGCATATCCATCTTCTTGATTGCAGCTTTCTGCAATAGTGTTACGGACAGAAGAGAAAAAAGTCATTCTCCCTACATCTTTAACTTAATTTATTTCCTGAAGTCCATATTATATGGCGGAGTGCTGCTACGAAGAGGAAAAGAAGAATATTCTGGTTTATAAAGATATCCACCAAGATGCCGAATCAATTATAATTTGTTACAGCATGCCTGCAACAGTTGATTTATTGAAAATGACGATTTGTGGGTTACAGACCTCGCCTCTAAGTTCTGCATAGTATACAGACCCAAAACCACCTTCTCCAATCTTGTTAGCCATATTGAAGTCATTTGTAGCCTTGGCAAGTTCTTCGTATGAAAATTCCACCGATTTGTCAACAGTAATTCCTGAAAGACCAGTAGACTGTGCCATACCAGTTGATTCTACAGGTTTATCTGAGCTACTTACATGAGCTGAAAAGAGAGGAAAAGATCATTTACTGAGAGCATTTGACCTTACAAAAATTATGTACTCTTTGGAAAAAGACATAAAAAAGACAAGAATTTCAGTTTCCTGAATTATTACAAAAGAAGAAGAAGGGGAAAAAACAGAGAAATAACAGAGAAGCAAGATGGTTGCAGAATTGCAGACAATAATGGTTTGGAAAATTGTTAGTTGAATCTTGTTAAACAAGAATAGAGTTTAACTTCAAGTCACTTTGCCATTTATATCATGTAGAAGTAGCTCCTATGGCAGGCAACAATACTACACAAGTAAGTCATCAAGAAACCTAAATAATCCTTTCCACAGGGAAAATATAAAACACAATAACAGCCCAGATGTGGCAATTATAAGTTTCAAAATTCTTTTGACAAACATATTTATGCTTGAAATTTGCCATAGGGATACTCTACAGTAAAACCTTATCCATATATATATATAGAATAGAGAAATAAAATTCCACAGCCACATTACATAAAAAAAAAAACACCCTGATGAGAGCAGTAAAACAAAGAAGGATGTAGTTGCAAAAGTATACGTTGAGTAGAATGGTCTTTGGATGCTGAAGGCTGCAACACTGCCCCTTTCACCTTCCTCTTCCGGTAAAACCCGAGATAGATACAAACAGCAAGTAACAGCACCACTGCCACAGCAGCTATAGATATGCCAGCAATAATTCCATCAGCTATTCCTGCTCATAAGAAAGGTCAAAGTAAGCCCAAGGTTGCGTGGAGTTTGCATTTGGTGTCTCACATCCATGGTAAAATCAGAAAGCAGGCATGAAAACTAGGCAAAGCTACCAGCGCTGCAAAGGAGAAAAATAAGATATTTATAAATTGAAGCATGCAAAAACATTTAAAATACAAAGGGATAGAAAAAAAGTGAAATGATGTAGTAGTTGGTATGAAAGCATAAGTAATCAGACTTACCTCGACTTCAATGGTCGGAAGCTACCATTTGCATCTGTGAACAAAGAAAGAGAGCTTCAATTAGGGTCACTGATATCATTGAATGGTTATTAAAAGCTAATTTTTGTTTTTCTTTGCTTATTATGACCTCATTCTGAATGCAAGCACAGATAATTCACCACCACAGTGGCCAACTTAAATTTAAAGAGGAAACACAGTTACTCATTTATTATTCATTGGCTTTCACAACAGAGCTATCTAGGATAATTAAAATGATGTGAAACTTGCTATGAAACTGGAAAATAAGCTGATGCTACCAATTTAAATGGAGAAGTAGAACAGCTACTGGTCATTTTCTGTCATTTATTTCACTTAGAACTATCTGAGTGCAAGACATCAGGCTTACTGTTCAATTCAATGCCTCAATCCAGCAAGTTCAAAAATGCAGAAAGTTGCATCATCCAAGCAATGGTATTAAACCTCCCACCAGCTTAGGAAACCAAATTTTATGGCCAAAATTATAGCATTAATCTCGCTGTTTTTTTTTTCCCCAACAATAAACACCATTATGACCAGAATTACGTAGGGACCTTTCATGTTGAAATTGAAATTTCATGTGGCTTCAAGAAAAGTATAGTCATTCATAAATTCTTTTCTCAAAATCAATTTCAAGGAGCCTTTCAGGCTGACAACGACTTTCTGCTCATTTCTAGTCATGAGTCAACAAAAATCAAATTCTTCCATGATAAGAAGAAGAAACTTAATTATCTACAAAATTTACATGACAAAGTATCTGAACAGTAGTCAAATATGTTGACCACTTAACCAAACAGCTTGTCCAACTTTAGATCTAAGCTAAATTCTTTTTTGGCCTATGGGAACTGTTTACGCAGCGGTGGTAAAGGGAAAATTACGCGGAGAAAATTTAAAGTTTGAACTTCAAACTTTACAGTTGACAATTACTGTTCTTAACTATTTAGATTATAATCTAAGCTAAATATTTCAACAAGTTAGTCAATTTAATTACCAATGTATCACGGATCTTGATTTTATACATGGAAAATAGAAATAAAAAGAAAACTAGAAAGAAAAAAGCAAAAAGAGTTAACCTTTGCTTGGAATATAAACCAAACCACTCCCTTGACTAAAATTGACACCTTTATTAAAACTCGTCAGCAAACTCGAGTTAACACCGTTGGCACCCGCAACCGAGTCCAAGGTCTCCCCGGGTCGGAGCGGGTACGTGAGAAACAACCCGTAATCCTTGTTAACCGCACTGTCCCCGCAAGAGCAGTTGACGGTAACATTAAGCACGGCGGTGTCGGGTATCCGGTTCGGGTTATAGGAATTGAACCGCTCCAGCCAGGGGACGGTTGTGAGGTTGGCGTAGTACTTATTGGCGACGATGGTGTAGGTGTCGCCGGAAACGACGGAGTAGCGGAACACGTGGGCGAGGAACTCGCCGTCGATGCAGTCGCACGGGAAGGGGATCTTGATCCTGATGTCGGAGGGGAGGCTGTCTTTATTAGGGACCTGCGGGTTGTAACTGAGGATTGTGTCGAAGTCCGTAGGTTGCAAGACGCTGGATTGCATTACTTGGGCGATGAAGCTGAGGTTTGACTCCGGCCAGACGTAGTAGGAGGCCAAACCCAAGTCGCAGCCGCCGGTGCATCGTGATCCGGCGGAGCAGCAGACGGACAGAAAGACCACGAATCCTAAACCTAACCCGAATTTCCAATTCATCGGGAAGAGTTACGAGAGTGTTCTTTGATGCAAGGAGCCGACAAGATCTGAAAATTGAAAAGGTCTTGTTTGGGTTTTCTCGACCGCTGACTTCAGGCGTAGGATATAACCCATTGTGTACTTTCCACTCTCCAGAGGAAAAACAATAATAATAATGACAATAAATAAAAAATCAGATGAGATTAATATTTTAAGTTAAAAATATTAAATTATTAAAAATATATTAATTTTATTAAAAAATAAATAAATTATTTAAATTAATTGAGTTTTTTTTTTTTTTTGTCCCAGACTTTGTCTCAAAAAAAACAAGAATGAGCATTAGGGAGGTAAGAGATGACGTAGACGTGAACTGATTGATTGATGATATAAAAAATTGTTAAACTTGAAAGCGATTTTGCGCGACGGACATCTTCTCAGCTTGTCGTGTTTGGACGTTTCCGGTTGGTCCTTCGGATTCGACCAAACCAAGCCATCGAAGAGAAACAGACTCCACATCTGACTTCCCGCCGCTTTTGTCAGTTTAAGTTGGATCGAAATCGCGTCGGACTTGAATTTCATTTACATTAGGGTTGTTTTAAAAAAATAATATTATTTTTTGTATTTTTTATAAATTTAATATTATTTTTTAAAAATAAAAAATTTAGTACAGTTTAATTATTTTCTTATAAATTTAGCAGAACTTTTAACAATTAACAAATCTAGTTCATTTCAATTATTTTCTAACAAATTTAGCACACTATCATTTAAAAATAATCAGTTAAAAATAATTAAATCTTTTAGTGTACAGATATGACACATTTACGTCTAAATTTAGTACAGTTTAAAACTCTCAAATGTTATATGTGCATATATGTATACTGAAAATTCGATTATTTTTAATTGACAGTGTGTCAAATTTGTTAAAAAATAATTGAACGTCAAAATCTAGTACAGTTTAAAACGTTCAAATGTCAAATGTGCATATGTGCATATTAAAGATTCGATTATTTTCAACTGACAGTGTATTAAATTTGTTAAAAAATGATTAAACTGTGCTAGATTTGTTAATTGTTAAAGGCTGTGCTTGATTTGTAAGAAAATAATTAATCTGTGTTAAATTTGTTAGTTTTTAAAGGTGATGCTAGATTTGTAAAAAAACGTAAATATGGTACTATTTTTTGATAATAACCCTTTACATTATGTTTGGAATGCGAAAAGATGAGGAATAGAAAGTACAGAGAAAGAAAATGGTGAGAAAAATGTGAAAAGAGAGAATGTAATTTTTTTCTTATATTGTTTAGACTAATAAGAGAAATGTGAAGAAAGAAAGTGGTGAAAAAAATAATTTTTTTAGGTATAAAAAAATAGAGAAAAAGAATTTTTTTTAATTAAAATGACAATTATGCTCCAAATCCACCAATTAGTATATGGTCAGATTCTCTCTAATTTTTTTTTTTTTTGGTTTTTGCCTCCGATGGTAGTTAGATCTGTGAGAAAATTCTTGTGTCATCAAATGTGTGGACTTTGACGAGCCGCGCTTATCAGATGCATTGGCGGAGTAGGCAGGTATTTCGCTACAACAGATCATCATGGGGCAATGCTGTGATAAGACTAATCCAACTAATGAAAGTGACGCCGCAACCACCACCACGATCGTCTCGACCTGCGATTGGAACCAGGTGACTCTACAGCCATCGACTCCACGCAACAGCATGCCGTCAGTGAAGAACACTCATGTTAGGTATTCCAACCACAGCCCCTAGCCCAGCCAGTATCCGTATGGCGGTTCCTCGACTATGCTCCCAAAAGGCATGTCCCTGTCTCTAGCGAGGTCGTCCACGCGTAAGAGGTTCTTCTGGAGGTTGTTCCTTCCACTGTCTCCAGTAAGGGCTTTTTTGTAATTCTATTGTAACTCACTAGCTTTCCCCAAATTTTCGTTCCATTTCAGAAAGACGAGCCGTACAGTACAGCGGGTGAACCCTTTCACCCGACTTTCCTCAGCTTTTCTTTCCCCTATTTTTCCAAATAGGTGATTATTACTGTTCTTATGCCACTTTTCTTTCCTCACCATTTCTTTCTCTTACTTTCATTGCACACCAAACAGATTGTTAGAGAAAAGTTTGGTGGCTGTTTTTTAGGTAATTTTTGTAATTGTATATACGATATTATAAAAAAATTATACGATGTGTTAAAAAAATTATATTATATGTAAATTTTTTTTTGTTTTTAATAACTAATTAGACGTCATATACTTTTTTGTGACATATCGTAATAAGTCATTTAAAAATATTTTTTAATGACTAATTACGCGTCGTATAATTTTTTATAATATATTATATAATTTTCTTTCAATTCATCTATTACGTCGTAATATTTTTTCTGTCACGTTGTATAAAACAGTTACGGAAGTTACCTAAACCTGGAAGCCATGTAGTCCAGTCCTTAACTTTATTTATTTATTTATTAATAAAACAGTAAACAGTTTGATTACTTAAATAGTTACAATACATAAGTCAGCCCTAAAAAAGAAACATCACTACATACACTAAGGGCCTGACTACCTAGATCACAAGGCCCAAAGGGAATGCTACCTGAACAAGACACAGCAAGAGCTAAATAGCCCAGGCCCAAAGCCAACGCAACCACCGGCTCAAAGGCCACAAAACGGCTCCATAGCCCTCTCCAGCAAACGAAAACGGACTGGCACCAAACTCCTCCGGTGAGAGCTTCGTCGCAAACAAGCTGCCCATTGCTATACAGACAGAATAACTGCTAATCCTGTCCAGCAGCCACTACCAACTAGGACAGAGGCAATAAGAACCAGACAGAGAAGAAGACTCGAAACTGCATCCAACCCTAGCAACCCAGCCCCAACAACTAAAGGGGCACCAGACCTGCCAGATCGCCCACAAAATCACTCCCATTGCACACTGTACACGGCCCGACCATATGGCAACAACAACAGAAAGGGGAACCTCCCTTACCCCCACACAGACCACCGCGGCGAATGGGGAGGACGGGGGAGAAGGGATGCAAGCACATAGACCGACCAGAAGAAGCTCGAGAAAGGACCAACAGACACCAAGAGGGTGGAAATCGACCAAGTCCCGACCATGAATGACGACTAAAACCGACGAAAGGAGAAAAAAGACCACTAGGACTGACACAGCCGAGCAAAACGCCAACACCAATCCAGAATTCCCTTGGTGCATGCTAACAAAGTCGGTGCATGTTAGATAATCTAGAACTGGATTAAATTTATTAGACCTCGAAACATTGCATTTTGAATTTTGAGTTGTCCAATTTTGAAATAATCGAGTATGAGATACATAGGTCCTGAGCCTATCGAATTTTGAATAATATTAATTTTTCATTTTTTTTAATTTAAAATCTTAATTTATTGAGTTTTAGATTTTATAAATTTGAGTTAATCAAGTCTTGCGTATTTAACTTCTCCGATTAATATGTCTAATTTCTGATAAATTATGAAATTATTTAGATGAAACCGAATTTTGTTACCTCTAACTTAAACGATAATTTCAGACCACAAATTTGTTAAATTGAGAGAATTTATCATTTATTTTAATTGATTGACGACATAATGCGAAAAGTGAGATACTACCCGGGCGGCTGGTTCAACAGAATTGGGCTCCAAATTATTATACCGGGTTTTAACGCCACATGGAGGCAAAGGACTAAACGCCTCCCTTGGACAACCCAAAAGCAAAATTTTGTTTGTCTTTTTTTATTTAGCAATATTATACAGAGATTATACAATTATATTTAAATAACAATAAATTATAACTTAATCTTATTCAATTATTTGACAGTTTATATTATTTTGTTGATATTTTAAAGTCATTGCGTGAAACCAAAATTTTTTTCTTATTTTTTTTGAAAAACAATTTTTTTGGTACATTTTTGAAAAACAATTTGCTGTTACGTGAGGATTTGATGTCTAGTGCGAAACCTCACGCATCGAGATGCACAAGAATCATTTAATCAAGTAACCTGAGTTGGGCTTTCTTCAGTTTTAATAATTGGGAAAGTCGTTTTCATTTTGGGCCACATGTTTTCCCATTTGTTTGTGGGTAATTGTGAACCCAGTCCAGGACCGTTTAATCTTTTTTGCTCAGTTCGGTTGCCACTTTCTTTGGACCCACCTAAAGCATGTACGTGGGCATTCTTCGGTTGGTGCTTGAACCACAACTTTCGATGGCCCGTATGCTCCGTACCCAAATAAGCCCGCCACTAGCCGGCACGTGCTGTTCACGCTTCTAGGTCTACACTTCGTTTTTTGTTCTGTTTTGTTTTTGTCTGTGTTTTGGTCTAATTAAGCCGAAAGAGCAAGATTTAATTATAAGTAAAATATGAGGTTTGAATTTCAATTTCATTCTCAATTTTATTCTTGTGGCAACTAAATTATGACAAGTGATTTCTTTGTTTACACTTTCCATTAGTATTTGTTGAAAGTTATGCAATGAACAAAAAAAAAAAAAAAAAAAACTTCAACCAAGAAATGGACGCTCCGGTAAAAAAAAAATAAAATATCACTAAAATAAAATCAAATAGTGAGATCTCACTTCAATTCAGATATTAATTTGATGCTATTCATTTTTTATTTTTTGGTGCTTATTTAAAACTTTTTTGATCAAAATAATTAAAAATTTTGCAAGAGGATTGCCCAAAAAGGGGTCCCTTAATATGAGACCATCAGAATAAATGGCATGTAACACTGTAATATTTTTGACAAATATGAAAGGACGTTTTGAGTTTGCTGACTCCACATATTTTAGTTGATACTGAATTTGTTCAAACTCACACTCAATTGATTTATAGACTAACTATAAAAATAAAAGGAATTAAGCCAGAAAAAAAATGATGCTTTTCTTGTCTAGTGGATTTCATATCCTCCCACGATATCATGTTTATGAAAAAGGATATCATTTCGCAATAACACAATTTGCAACAAGTAACTAATTGAATAATTTATCTATTTTTTTAAACATTTAATATATTTTACACAATTTAACAACTCAATTTTCTACATACTAATATAATTTTTTCCTATGCAATTGGGCACTTTTAGTGTTCATCTGTCCATTCCTTCCTCAGCTTTCTCGGACCTTTTTGTTCTGATAGCTATCATTATTATCTTTTACCGATGCTCTTATATAAATGAATGTTGTACGAGTACTTGCATTTGCCAATCTATCACCGTTCATTTTTGGGTCTAGATTAACATAATCATCATTTTCATTTTACGGAACAAAGTTAAAGCAATCTCAATCAAGTTCAGGTGTCTCAGTTTGGTTTTCACTTTGCTAGTTTACGAGCCCTCAACACAACCATGTTTCGTACCGGCAGAACCAAAATGAACAAAAATTAAGGATACCATACATCGATCTAGCTAGGCAATGCTATCCAACTCCACGCAAGTTTTGTGGATTCATAATTAATCAACGATATATTTTGGCTTCGTAATATTGGGGTCATCCCAAGGGTTGATACTTGGAAGCTTGCAATTCAAGTTTCGAAGTAAATTGGAAAATAAAAAATAAAAAAAAATTGTGAATGTCTTTGTTAGTATGATAGAATAATGCGGGCCTGTTACGGCAACGCTTCAAACAAAGAAGGAACCATGCATGATTTGTTGGATATCGGGCACTAAGTTGTGAGTGACTGGTAAATGGCTGATGTCTAATGTGTGGAAAGTAAAAGATTTGACAGGAGTGCAAGAAAAATTGTTAGTTTGTTGGGTTACAATAATGGAAATAAAGTCAAAGTTTGATGTCACATAACTACATAAGGAATTTAAGAAGTCCGTAATTGGACGATTAGACAACCACTATGATTTAGGTGGCCATACTTGTTCCCACCACATTCACTTCCAACATCACTTTGGGAATTGCTTGAAGTTAAACAAAAACACTGTTATTTATTTATTTATTTATTTATTTGAAGTGCGATGCTCGTATAAAAGAAAGGAAGGGATGTGAGAGATAAAAGTTAAACTTCTGATTCTTCTTTAGTGTAAAGTTTATAGACTAGTTGAACTAAATAGTTCATCAATTAAAAAATTTTGTTATAAATAAATGAAAGTAATTAGAGAAATTACTTTGTTCTTTTTTCTCATGTGTTTTTTGTTTCCTACGCAGTCTTTGCGCGCAACGGTGCTCTAATGCAAAATACGTTGCATAGATTGCCATCCACTTCTACTTATAGTTTGCGTATAGGACATTGCGTGCATGATAATTTTTTAATGCGGACAAATTTTCCAGAAGTTTACTCAAGAGCTTCCAAAACATTTGTATGTTGCAAATTACACGCATCCAGAATCGCTCAAATGGGTATGTTACATGTACATCATATTACGAATTCTACAATCAAGTGATCTTCTTTCATGTAGTTGGTACGTCCAATAATATGGGTATACATACGTATGCCGACGGCAAACTCCGAGAGGGATCAATAATTAAATTATTCTATGTAAGTACCATGTAATTCAAGGTTCTCCATCATATTAATTTGGACTTTGATAGTCAATTATGTGCCCGTTTGATGTTAATGAAGAATATAGTACAGATGATTACACCATAGTTCCAATCAACAAGTCATTAAATGTAGGGAGGTAGAGAGACACATAGAGGGAAATACAGAGAAGAGAAGAAGTGATGGAACTCCATAAGTCATTAAATGTAGGGAGGTAGAGAGACACATAGAGGGAAATACAGAGAAGAGAAGAAGTGATGGAACTCCATAACAGTTAATATCTAAATAATTAATTTTTCAAAAAACATCTTAGTAGTTTGTTGATATTTAAATTTTTATTTTAAAATTTTTAAATTAATAAAGTGTGTGATTTATATAAAAGAGAAAATTATTTTCACTACATCAATTATATTTTAATGGACCTTCTAATAAATAAAAGTAAAACTCCAAATAATCATAAAAAAGATGTCCTTTAATAATAAGTTATTTTTCACTTAAAATTTCTTTTTGAGAGGAAAGAGATGTCACCAATTGGTAATTAGTTAGAGATTGGTAAGTCTCTCTCTTCCTCTCTCTGCCGTCTATAATTAACCAATTAACAATGCCCTTGAAACTTGAAAGTGGAACGTACTGGCGCGTGGACGACATGGAAGATCTGAGGCCCGATCGATCGCCCATGAAATTCACGGTTGAATAAGGAAGCCATGACCCAAGGACCGTACAACAAGAAAAGTGGTCGCTTGACTCTATTTATAGGCTTGGTGACGATTTTATAAACTTTATAACTTGTTCCGTCAAACAATGATAAAAAAATGGACTCGGGTAGTTTTCTTTTTTGTCCTTTTCAAATTTTGGTTGTAAGATGGTCATCGATTAAAAGGTAACCTCTCCGATAAGTGAACCTTTTTATCTTAATACAAGACCTTTGAATTAAGGCCATAAGAGAATAGTCTCTTTTTAATTTTTCAATACAAACTCATATTGTATTATTATTATTATTATTAATTACATATTTATAATTTTCGTCATATAATTTATGGTTATATGTCTCTTCTACATCAATTTATCCGCATCCATATAACAGTTCCTACTTTATAACTATTGGTATACTGATTAAATAAGTCATCATTGATGCCAAAACTTTGTGTGAAGTCGAAAAATTCAGTCTCCATTGCCGTCAGATTTCTTTCATTGCTTTTCCATGCGTTTATTCTCTGAGATAATATCGCGTGTGCATATATTTTCTTCCATTTGACAAATCTTAATGGCAACAACGCAATTCTCAACACTTTACTTCTTGATTCTACAACGCTACTCAAGTGCGTCGGTATTGGGCTTTTGACTTTTTCCTGACTATAATTACCCATTTTCTATAGCGAAAATCCTTTGATTCAAATATGAATTAGAAGGGTTTTCTTTTTTAAAAAAAAAAAGAAAAAGAAAAGAAAATAACTTTCAAATATTTACACTACCAACCGGCCATGCCCATGTATATATATTAACCAAAGCACGAGCACTTTTTGCCTTTTCCATCTATATTGCTATATCTTTCCAAAAACATTCCCGGAGATGGGGCGCTTCCGCATCTGCCTCTTCCTTGTTTTTCTCCTTCTCTTTAGTACTCCGCATCAGAGCCAGGCGACAATTAGGAGGAGCTATTTGGCCCCCTTCGCCACAACCCAACAAATTGTTGGTTCCAAGTATGCTTCTTTCCGGCAACAAGCACAGGAATTCGAGTCACAGAAGCGAAGGGTTCCTACAGGATCAAATCCGTTGCATAACAAGAAATGATATATATTGATCAAGTAGTTCTTGGAAGATTACCCGTGTACTTCTCTACCTATACATATCTTTACATTACCATGTTACATAAACAACAATTTAGTTATAAACTGCAAGCACACACAGACACACATATATAGCATCATATCTAGAAATTTAGGTGGGACTTCCTTTTCCATATCACTTAATATATTACACCATTGGAGTGCCTAGCAGAGTGTTTTTTTCCTTTTTTAAAAAAAAGAGAAAGCAGAAGTGATGCCCCAGAGATCCTGGTAGAATTTTGCTTGTGGAGAAGTTGTATAGAAGATTAAGATGAATTAACGAACGGTTGAGTTTTGAATGATATAACTCTACTTGAGTATTTTATATACACCTTCGTGTACTTTTGAGTATGCAAGCTAGGGCATTAATTGTTTATAAGTAATATATATGTGTCAGATATCTTCCCTAAACCTATCTGTTTCACATAGAATATATATAAAATTGAGGGTAAATAACCCAAAGATTGTTATTTAATCATTTACTTTGATATTCATAGATACACAATCTGGAATCTGGGTTGTGATTGTTGAAAGTTTGTTCCATTATAACTCAAGTTAAAGCTTGGACTTGGTTTCTTGGCTTTTGGGTAACGGCTCCACAAGAGGGGTTGCGGGCTCTCATAAATTGTGTTTTTTGAGTGGGTCCACTCACCAATCTCTTAGGATATCAAGTGTGTGCTAATTCCAAAATAAAAAAGATAGTTAGAAGTGGGTAGGTTGTAAATAGAGGGGACTCGGGAACTCATAATCATATTAACTTGTTAAAATTTTAGAATTTATTACTTGAACTTGTCTAAATTTTTCTAATTCTTCCAAAGTGTGGAAGGTGTGAGTATTTCCATTATTTCCTACAATAAAACATATCATAAGAGAGAGAAAAATCTTATGATTTTTTGTTTGATATGAGATATGTTGTCATATTTTCTTTAAATACAAAATTATAATATTTTTTAATAAAATTATAGTCATCACTTTATTTTTTCATTTTCAATACCAAAAAGAAAAACCGAAGAACCCCTTGCTGGGAAAGCTAGCAGTTTCACCACACAAACTACGCACAATCATGTGCAACAGATCAAAAGCAATTAGACCCTTTTCATACTAGGTCCATAAATGGGGATGTGTGGTGATTATTATAATTATATATGCGCCGAGAGGTACTACCCAGAAAACAGTAGATATCTGTTGACATATCATCGTGCAATTAAATGCAGGAGGAAAATCGATACATGATGAGCTGTAAGTCTGTATATGACTGTGCGCGGTGGCCAAGTGGGCGTGATCCACAGTGTTCCACGAGTGCATGTACTGGCTATTTCGACCCCCACAAAGCCCTTTGTGCGTATGTGCGCATGCTGTATTTTAAACTTAGTTGGACAAATTATTATGGTTGACAATTTTTTTTGTTAATTATGATCAAGTCGATTTTAGAAATAATAACAACCCCCACGGCACGCTCCGCCAAAGCCACGTTCAAATCTGATTCGATAATAATTGGTTTTTGGTAGGAACTTTAACATCTGTCCATCTATCTTATGGCTAAGGCAATGTAATTTTACTATTATAAATGACATTCTCATTGTTTAAATAAATAAAAAAAAAAAAAGAACCGTGAAGGATATGCCTTTAAGGCATGAAACCCATTATAAATGTTCTGGCATTATTTTGTACCCCTAAAATACGAATTTTTAAAACAAAATTTTAATTAGGGTGTAGCCTAACTGATCGTCCTTTTTAATCATATGAGTTGCAAGAGTCGTGTAATTTTTTTTTTTTTGTTTAAAACTGCTCAGTATCCAAATCTAATGGACTGATTAATCTGAACCGACTTAAGTAATATCTCGAAGGACAGTAAAGGTCTCCCAGTGAATATTTAACGCAACTGCATTCTGAAGAATTTGAACTCGAAATTTCTGATTAACCGATAACGAACTCTTATTACTCGCATCAAAACTCACTAGTAGAGTCGTGCAATTTGATAGTTCCATTCGCAATTCCCGTTGAGATCTCTGGGGAGCGGGAACTCGCAAGGCTATGGGCGGCCCATTTCAAACCTCATACGATTGAGATCTATCATCCAGTGTCGATGTGGAATGGGCCCAGAAGGCCTGCTCGCAAGAGAGTAGGCTTCCTCTTTCACTAACAGATTATGCGTCCATTCAACCAAACCAGAGATTACATGACCGCTATTTGGTGTGGTTTAGTTGGTAAGTGATTTGGACCTTCAATTTTAAAGTTGAGAGTTCTTAATTTGTTGAAGTTAAATAGTAAGATTAAATTTACAATTAACTGCTGTAATGATCCTTAACCGCTGTAATGATCCGAATCCTTTGTTCCCTCTAAATACAATGAGTTGCAATTTTCCATAACTGCTTCCCCATTTTTTCACCAAAAAAAAAAGCAAGATTATATGTGCAAATTATAACAATTAATAATTTTATATTCTAGAAATTTCAGAATTCTAATGTTGAGATTTATAAAATTAAAAAATTATCTTATCGCATAACTCATATAAAGAGGATTCTAATTAAAAAAATAATTTTGAGTCTCAAATTTTCAAAAACAGAACCCATGAGAATCCTGGGTGAAGGCTCGCGTTTTGGTGGGTGTGAAAGAGACGGACGAGTTAGGACCTGCTTGATCCGTGACCACTGACCAGTCATTATAAAAATAAAATAATATTAAAAGTTTAAATCTTTTTTAATTTTATAGCCGTTATTTTATAGCCGTTACAAAGAAACTAAATATAGTATCAGTATTTAAGTCGGCTCAAGATCTGATAAAGATACGGGTCTTAAATGGGCCGCCTTTATTGGTTTATGGAATCCGCAGGGCCTTAGGACTGCTAAGGTAATTATAGAAGAAGAACACGTCTATTAGTCAGTTATTTTATTTTATTTTTATTTTTACTGAATTTTACTTATACTTTTCTTTCGCTCAAATTTGTCATTGAATTAAATTGACTCAAGGGTGAGAAATTAAAAAATTTCTCGTTATTTAACGTATTTGATAAACTTAAACTGTTTTTAATTGTAATGATCAATCGGCCACGTTTTTGGAATATATTATGAGCCACTTCATGATCTTTGCCTATTAACTCAAAATGCTAATCAGTTCTATCTTGGTGCTATTCTTTGTTTTTTTTTTTTTTTTTTTGGACTATAAAAGATAATACTTCGTTAATTAACGTAATCCGAGTACAACAAAAGAGCAAGTGGAGTTGGTGGGTTGCTAACTCGGTTCAAAGAACATATGTCTATCTGTAATTGTACAGTAATCCAATCAGTAGTCTTGTTCGCAAGTCTTAGTATTACTTGCAAAGACATTGATCAAGAGAAACACAAAGTTTCCTAATATCGATCAAAATTGGATAAATATCCTGAGACCATTCATCAACAGGAGCATTTAGGGTTGAGGCGATGACCCGAAAATCAGTCTCGACGATGTAGCAACAGTTTCCCCACCTCTTCACCGTTTGTACCCCCATCAGTACCCCAATGACGTCGCAGTTCACCTTTAGCCATCCCTGCTGTGTGGGGTGTCCATCGGTTGTTTGCTTCACTGTTCCTTGGCTGTCTTGCGGTTGCGTCGGTCTGTATGAATCTGAGCTCACCTAATGACAGGTATGTATTCGGGAGTGCGAGGTGAGTTTGGTCTTTCTCTGTTCAAACACAAACTCATGAAGCACCTTCCAAATGTGCCAGCATTGTAGGGCGATCACAAATAATGACATATCTGCGCCCCACGTCGTTCAAAAATTCCATCTGATTTTGTCACCAAATAGCGAAGGATGGAAAACCAGCTCTGTCAGGAATGTAACCACAACTGCTCCCTTTCCAGGTCACTTGGGCGTGTGGGCAGACAAAAAGCGGATGCTCGATTGTTTCTCTATCTTCACCGCATATCACATATTCTTCTCTATCTACAACCCGTCTCTTTATCAAATTAACTAAAGTAGGGAGACAGTCTTTCATCTCACGCCAAATGAATAATTTAACCATTTTGGTGCTATTCTTTGTTCGCAGAGTTGTGGCTTGAGGAGAGAATATAGATCAGCCGGAGTGCGACCTTGGATTTTAGCAGATTGGAACTACTCTTCCATTGGCTAGAGTAAGCGTATGATCAACAAGTTTTAAGACAAAATTTCCCTGATTCCTAGCTTTAACTTGATCACATATAGTGTTTTAGAACAACTTATCTAATTTTTTTTCCTACATTATGCAACATAGAAAAAGAAATTGTTTGTTACGGAAGCACTCTTCCCAAGTCTAAAATCCTCCAAGCAGATGGCATAATCTGAATTCTTATAAAGCTTCTAGAATGCCACAAAATAGCATTGTTAAATTTGGAAGGTAGCACAATCGAGGGGAACAATGAACATGCAGAGACAGTACAGTACATTTGTTTCCCAGATAACCTACTCACATGGAAATGGTACCCGACTTTGGCTTAAAATTAAGCCATATAAATGGAACAATCTTCTTTGAATTGTTACAGGAATTAAATATTATGGGTAAAATCTGAAGAAACATTGCCTCTATAAACCAAATTCCTTATAATACAATGGCTTACATTTTCATGGCTGATGGGGAAATGGAAAACAGGTTGACCAAGTATCCAGACATAGACTCACCTGAACGATCCCGCAACAAAACCAGAGTTATGCTATAGAATCCTAGGCGAAGGGAGACTAACGATCCCTACACTGAACCAATGTAAGTCTCAACCTCTATCCCTCACCTACAAACAAGGGTAAGCTCCTATAGGTTTAAATCAGCCAAGTTTTTAACTACCTGCAGTAGCTCTTGGGCTTGTACCAGTGGTGACAGCAACAGACGAAGCAAACCTTGTCACAAGCATAGGCTCATTACTTACAACCTTAGACGCTGCCACATCTTCTAAGCGTTTCCATGTTGATTTTCTCTTCTCCTGTATCTCCCTTTCCTTGACTTCATCTTCCTGGAATCTGGCCAAGCACTCATCAAAAAGTTCTTGATCAACATCTGAAAATATCTTCCTCACATTCAGGGTCAGACTCTGAACGGCTTGGTTCCAATGACCACTTGTGTTTCTCTCTAAAGCTGGAAAGATTATTGGCAATATTACAGCACAGTTCTGCGTGATCAAATTTCTTATGTGATCATTGTTCCACAAAAATAATGCCCGCTCAGCTACCTGCCGGCAAAAAATATGTCCAATGAGACCCATGTAAATAAGACAATTTCCAAAGCTTCCAACCCTTAAGCAGTAAACTGTGTCAAGAAATAGACCAGTGTATGCAAAATGCATGTGATGCTACAACTACTATGGCTTTTCAAGATCCCAGTATTTCCTCTGAAGTTATAAATGCTCACTAGCACTGTGATGTTGCAGCCTCCTTCCATCTAGGTGCACTGGACGTTGTGCTCACATGTGAATTTAGATGTAAGGTACATCAAATCTTCAACCTATCAAATACGTGTTATTTATTTGGTCCTATATAGCTTGCAAGAAATATATGTGGGGCCGGTGCTGCTACGCAACCACAAGAACATTTCAAGAGATTCTGTTGATTAAAACTGCAAAGTAACCGTGCCGAAAACTAGAAAATTGTACCAGGCGAATCCTCAATCCCCCGTTTCCACCTTTTCCTCTCCCACTTTTTTTTTTCTTTCCTTTGATGACCCGACGGATGCAGTTTGTTGTTTGAGAAGGGGGGTCCAGTTTGTTTGTAAAGCACAGAAGGAGGTGTGTCAGCCAGAAAAGTGCAAGCCAAAAGCTATTGCTGTCAATGCAAATTCTAGGTAGGTTACTGGCAAATGCCAGACATGGTCATAACCACTTTGGGCATAATGAAGACACTCGTTGATACTCTTAATTCTTGATCTTAGCCACAAAACAACAAAATATCAATTTCAAAGGAGATAAATTCCACTTGGGCTAAAGTATCCTTGCGTTAACAATTAACATCTCATGTAATGTTAGATGGCACATAAGGTTACTAACGAAAATATAATGTTTAGGAATCAACCAGCAACACGTTACTACTAATGATGTTAAATATACTTCCAGGACAGCAGAAACTACAAAGCATGTTAAAGTTAGAGAACCACCATTGTGAAATCAGTACCTGGAAATGGGAGCTATTAAGACAGCGACCAATCTGACGAAATAAGGGAACCATGCAGCGCTGAAACTCTGCTGCCTGAGTAGCTTCTAAAACCTCCTCCAATTCACCAAGGAACATAACCTCCTTCGAACTATTAGTTACTGGCCAATACTTTAAGAGACCTCGAATTACAGTGTCAGCCAGCTTAAAATCTTTCTCTACAAACTGTGTAATACAATATGAAAGTTGTTGATGGTACATAGATACACACTTGGGCTTGTGAAGAGGAATTAAGGCACGGATAAGGAAGAGTTTGTGCTCTTCCTTCAACGGCAAAGCAAACCCATTAATTATACTGCCCAAGATCTCAAGCAATTCTGCAATCCCATTGTGCCTCTCCGTCTCAAAAATAAATTGGTAGAAGATATTATTAATTGCTTTCCGAATAAATGGCCGATGTACCATGAACTTTCCATAAATGCGATGTAGTATTGTCTTCAAATACTCCCTCTCCCTTTGGTCCTCAGAATCAAACAAGTCTAGCAAGCTCAACACAAATGAATGATCAATGTATCTCTTAGCAAGCTTGGCATCAGTTTCTGATGAAGCCACAAATCTAAGGAGAAACTCGTAAACAATCTGAAGATGGGGCCAGGCTGGCTCCAGAGTTGGCTCCTCCTCCTCCAGGTCATAGACTTCTAGAATCTTGTTATCATGATTTGCGGATGGAAAAGTTCTAAAGAGATTAGCTGCCACCATCTTCTTAATCTCTTGCATTGCCACCTCATTGAACTTTGATGTCGCCGTTGAAATATAATCAACAAGCTCAAGCAAAGTCTGCCGCTTAATATCCTTCTCTTTAAGATTCTTAGAGGGATCACTAAAATCAAACACTACACAGCACATGTTCAACTTTCTAATGAACAGATTCTGCTTCTCCGAACTAGGAACGTCCCGGAAGCTAGGTAATGCCTCGTAATTTCCCGATGCCAACACAGGACCCGCTTGGGCAGCGGCTGAACCCGACTTTTTCCCTTGATTGGATTTACTTTGAGGGCCAAGAGCCCCATTGTTCACACGCGAAACACCCGAACCCAAATTCGAAGATTTGGAAGAAATCGAAGAGGATTTCGATGGGTTTAAGGAATTGGGTACATGAGAAGAGTACACAGACGAATAAGCATTGATCCCCCCGTCATTGTTCGAGTCACCGTTAGATGATTTTGAGGGTTTCTTAGGGAGCTTACCCAATATCTGTCTGATCATATCTGCAAAAATAAAAATAAAGAAACCCGAACCCGAATCCGAAGCTGAACCCTCCGATTCTACTTTATCTCAACAACAGAAATCAAAGTTTTTCACCACTGAAACACCTCAAACAGAGCCACTCCCCATAATTTACAGAACATAAGTCCAATCAATATCGTACATTTCCTAAACAAAAGCTAAATCTGTAATAATCTTTTAATGGATATATGCAGATTATGCGGCTACACAATCCAAGGTTGTTAAGATAACCTAGGATGTCTGAATTCAAAAGAGAAAAACAAAAACAAAAAAAAAAGAGGAAAAAGAAACTTACGTCGATAGCACAGAGGAACAAGAGATCGGAGGAACTGCGCGAATGTGCGAGAAAAACGAGGTAAAGGCCTAGATATCTAAGCTTCGATTTTTCGAATTTGATCTGCACTGCACTTTGAATAAGCCCTAATTTGAAATTTTCGGCCACAAAATTATTGAGAGAGACGGAGAGAGCGAGCGAGGAAACAACTAAACGAGAGGAAAATAAAAAAAATAAAAAAGGGGAAAAAAAAAGATTAAAAATAAAAAGAGGATTAATTCTTATTCGAAAATGGAAATCTATGATGTAATAATAAATTAATAATAATGCTAAAGATAGAAAATTAAGAAAAAGAAAAAGAAAGAAGCAAAATCATCGGAAATTGGAAGCAAGGACGATGGCTAGAGATTTTTAAATTACTTTCATGCCCTTGTTTTTTTTTTCTTTCTGTTTTTGAGAGAACTTTCATGTTATAATTAAATGTCCCTTTTTATTTTAAAGTACTTATTAATTTTATTTTTTTTAATAAAATTAATTTATAATTTAATATCATTTAAATATATTTTTTTATTTAAATAGATCTAGCTTATTATATAGTATAAGATTATAAATAAATTATACTTATTTAAAAAAAATAAAAATAAAATTTTCTTTATTTATTTATTTTTTAAATATATTGGGTGGAGATTTTGTGGTTTTTTTTTTTAGTTTTTTAACCAGAGTGACCAGTGGAAATGATGCAAATGGACCCATTGCTATCACATACGTGTAGATGATTGTGGACCCCATAGCTGATGTTACGCGGATTTGGTTGAATTGCTGATTGGCCGGCTTCTCCCCTCCTCCAATTGCTGTTGCTCCCTTTTCAATGAGGTGTAGTCATCAGTTTTTTTTTTCTTTTCTTTTCTTTTTTTTTTTCATTTTAAATAAGAGACACACAATTTTAGGTGTAAATAAGGTTAAAATAATTTTATACAATATATGAAATATTTTGTATTATACCAAAAAAAATTTATATAATATTTAATAAATTTTTTTGATTTTGTATCACATATAAATTTATTTACTTTATATTAAATAAATTCATTTCGCATCTATTTGTATCTATAAGATTAAGTCTACAAAGAATTTTCATCTAAATAGTGAAGCCAAGGGATTTTTGTTACACTGGTACATAAAGACCCACATTTTTGTTTTATATTTATGAATAATATAATATGTCATTTACTTATGTTTATATTGCCTATTTCCTAATTTCTTAAGATTAGTGTGTTGTCATGCCTATGCTATACTGTGTCCTATACTGTGTCCTTGTTGCGTGTTAATGTCAGTGTATCCTTAGGGAGAAGACAATGGAAGGGAGAAAAATTAGAAGAAAAATTTTTCATCATCTCCTATATTAAGAAAAAGCTAATGGAAAGAAAGAAAACTAAAAATGTTTTACATGAAAAAAATTAAAAGTGAAGAAAAAGAAAATAAACACCAACATTACTCCTTGGCTTCTATTTTTCTCTAGCTCTGCCCTTTTTTTTTTTTTTTTTTCGCTTTTTTCTCTTTTTCAAAGACAACATAAAAACAAAGCTTCACTGAAAAATTTGCCAAAAATTGTTTTAATCGCAAATCCCACCACCATCCCCAATTTAATATCCCAAAGGCCACCTGAAGATTTAGACACTGGTGCAGGAAAGAAATTGTGCTAGCTGGGGACAACCTGCCACGCAATTGCAGTAAAGTTCAACCAAATCAATTTATATTGACATTAATTGAACGGCACGGTTTACCTAACAACTCAATGTTCAATTTTACATGTCATTTCATTATTAATCAACTTACTTTGTGTACAGATGCCATAGAACTGATAGCTCAGAACTTCTTGTACTAGAGGACCGTCAAAAGCAAGTCAAAACCAAACGTAGACTACAGAAGACTTGAGAAGACTTTGTCTTCCCAGCATACTCAATATGTTTGAAGTATATTTCTAACATAATCTTTACATATTTTAAAATACTCAATATTATAGAACACCATAAAATTATTCTTATTTCCTTTCCCACCAATTAATTTTGTAACACAACTCCAGCTTAAAAACATAATGGCAAAGGTGACATGCAGTTGCACCAATATGACAACACTTGATTTCCAGATTGATGGGTTTTCAAAGATGTTTAAACAAGATTCTGCACTTACTGCACAGCAGTAACGATTACATGACATAGTATATTCTGTGCACAGCAGTCCACTCACACATAACAATCAGCGGACAAGGCAAATAACGAAAACCCTGTTGCCCGTGCAAGCACAGTATATTCTCTGCACTGTACAATTACATGACACAGTCAACAACAATAAGAATACTGGAGTTAACCTGCCCGAGACCGACTTCTTCCTTGTTTGCATCACATTCTTCGGTCATCTCTTCCGGCGCTTCGTCTCCACCTAGCATTAAAATCAAGAAGACCACATTACACTGGAAGGAACCAGGAATGGTTACTAAGTGTTATTTCAGTGAGTTGAATAAGTCACCATAAGCTTCAAGGATAGCCAACGTATGTCAACTGAAAATCAGGCATAATTTGAACTGCATAGGCTCCAGGACTACAGCTTAGAAACAACGTCACTAATATGCATCACACATGTCCAGCAGTCAAGCAATAAATACATACAAGAAAAAGCTGCCAACAAATCATATATATTTTTGCCATTCGCTAGATACTAGACTAACTCGTTCACCAAAGTCCAACAAATATGCTAGTAAAGATATCGAGATTCGTCCTAAAAGGTGCCCATAATAAAACACTGTGCACCAAAGTATAAACCAACGATCCAAAAGCAACCTCAAGAGGCCAACTAATGTTGCCCGTATAGTGGAAGCCAAAGTTTCATGGGTACATGCGCAGTGCCCTCAACTAGGAACAGCATCTTTTCATGGTCCTGCTTTCACACTAACACAAGGGTTCTGATAAAATAGCTTCAAAAAGAACCCAGGTCACAATATGCAATTTACATCCATTAATGGGATCTCTCCGTATTCAGGTGGGCAATTCCTAACCTACAATCAGCTTTGGAAGATTAAACCTCAACCACATGCGCAGTTCTATTATCTATCAGCAACATAAAGACACTCTATGAAATCACAAAAGAGAAGGCAAAAAACAAAAGAGAAGGCAAAAAATTTCTACTTGTTCAAAATTATTGAGGAAGACCATTGCAACTTACAACCTGAAGACCAAGGCAGCATTTCAAATTAAAAGCAACCAACAGGAGTCACTGTTAAACCATAAGAGCGGTACAGGGTGAGCTTTTTCCCATGCGCAACTAACGGTTTGAGAAAGGCTTGTGACAGATAACAAAGATACAAGGCTGTATAAAATTATTGGAAAGTGGATTTTGTACATCTAAAAGTGTAAATAATAAAGCCTTGAAGCATAATGGCTGAAAAGTGTAAATATTGAAATTTCTAGTAACCATTTGACAGGTAATACAAATGATCTCTATGCAATGATTAAGGGCAAGGAACGAGAGAACTAAATTAGAGAAACAATGGAACTACAGAAGATCAGCACTATTCTTTTCAAGAAGCACAAGGACGAGAAACAATTTAGACTCAATTCCTTCCGGTCAACATATCTTTGTGGACTTTAAGAATGTTGGAGAAGACTGTGAGAACAGGGCTTGAACTTTGTGGAGACATCTAAGTTTGTGTCCTAACCATAAAAGGTGGTAAAGGGATTATTGTGCAAGCCACAGTTTGTTATCCAAGAGAAAGGAGCAGAAGTCAAAGGTTTGTGGCATTTGCCCCTAAACGCAAAAATGACCATACAATATAAAAAAAAATGATATGAACAACATGTATCCAGAATTTCCAAGGTCAAAGAGACCAGCATTGGTAGATTCCCTATTTCAAGTTTAAAACAACACAAGATGGCAGGGAAAAAAAAAAAAAGATCATACCTATATATTCATTCACTTACATGCAAGAGTATCAAATAATATGACAAAATGACCTAGTGGCCTCAATTTGCATTTCATCTCGCACCCAAATTCAGCCAAATGAACATTCTCACCTTCACCTCAATAGATGGTGAAACTGGGTATACATTCATAGATCTTTTTGCATCATCATCTGATGAACAGTCAGAACACAGAAACTGATCCAATTTTTTAGCTTCTTCAATCGTCATACCCATACAAGAAGGATGGAACCTGAAAAATATAGGCAAATGAGAAAACATAAATTCTAGTGTTGTTCTTGCGCCCATATAAGACAGAAATACAACAGAACAGATTATAAAACATTGTAAAGCTTAATCATTGTACTTCATAAAATGGTAAAGTGCTGGCTAAAAAGAAAATACAGCCAAGCTCCTATAAAAATAATTGACAAATGGTAAAATACTAAAAATAGAAAAGTGACCAACGACAAAGTAACTTGCCCAATAATAAACTAAGATAATAAAAAATCTTTGTCCACAAGTACTAGTGTAAATGGATGACTTCTTCAGAAAGTTCAAATAACCTCGAGATCCAATTAAACAGAACCTAAGATACCTCTTGCAGCAATAGGTAAAGTACTGATGCTAACTGCAGATTATTTGAAGATTAAGATTCCATCATGGTTTAAGAAATTTTGCCTAATGATCCATGTATGATCCATGCTGGTAGCAACCGTACACAAGCTAAATGTCTTTCTAAACCAGTTGCTAACATGTTCTAACAAGAAAATACAACAGCATATGATCTGAAACAGACTAATAACTATAATACATTCAAATGTAGTCAGATTGCACAAATTACAATTTCGGTCAAGATCTTGCCATTCAATTAACTCAGAAACTGCTAACTGACAAATTTCTCAGTATGTCATTAGGTATAATATCAAACTGACTCGTTAAAATCCACTAACTTCGAGATGTCTAACAAACCAGAGAAACTTGCAGAACGCATATCATTATTAAGAAGCTACAGCCAGGCAAGATCTCCAAATGCAGAAAGAGAAGAAGAGAAAGAATGCTAATGATGCCATGCCCCATTCATAAAAAACTAGCATAGCCCCAGTAAAAATAAAGACAATTAACACAAGAATCTAATCATAGCAATTTGCAACACAAAGTTCCGGTTAAAAAAAAGAACAAAAACAAATTACCAATCTTTGCATCCCTCGCACTGCACCATGAGATCATCCGGGTTGTAGGGCATCTCACACTTACAATACCTTCACAAAAACAAAAACGAAAAAAAAAAAAAAAAACATCCAATTCAAAACTACCATCAGGTCAACATTCAAATTCGCAAAATTAAAACTGCAAACCCAGTACTTCTTGCGCGGGGGCGAAGTAGGGGACTGATAAATGAACTCACACAGCTACACGATCCGGGGTGAACCCGCCAGTAGCAGCCTTGTACTCGAACCTACAGAAGTAATCCTCAGCTCCAACGTTTTCAAGCTTAGTGTAGTTCTTGAAGGAGTGCACAGTGCACTTGCCTTCGATTGTGTGCGCACTCTGCACATCGAGGTGGTCCGACAAGAATAACTCTTTGGCTCCATGGAATTGGCGGCGACCACCAATTGATTCCTCCGGCCGATAGTACCACCGGACACGGACTTTAACGTTGTTACGATGATCAGCCTCAATCTTTTCCACGCGCGCCACATAGGGAGGCTTATCGGAGTCCGATGGCCGCATCAACACACACTCGCCCGCTGCAAAATTGCAAGAGCACGAACACAAAAATCAAAGATTAAGGCAAACCCCAATACGCAAATCTTACATAGAACCGAGCTTCTAAAAGCAGCACGCAAAAAGACTGTCTTTTTGGGTTTCAAAAAGGTAAACCAAAAATAAACCCATAATTTCTAATGACAGGAAAAAATGAAAAAAGCAGAGATTTTTGTCTCTAAAAAGCCAACAATCAAAACAGCGAAATTTATGGGCTTTGAAATTTAAGCAGTGAGTATCAATGAAGATAGCAACTTAGAGAGAGAGACCGATAGAGAGAGAGAGAGAGAGGGGAGACAGAAAGTGTACGTCGAACAACTTTGTTGGTGCCTTTGATAGTGTAAGAATCAAGGTCTTTTTTCCCAGGTTTTGTTTTGGCCATGAATTGCTTGTCGCTCTGTTTGCTAGCGAACCTGAAAGTGCCCTTCTTGTCTCTCTCTGTCTTTCTTCCGTTTTTCCTTTCCTTTATTTTCGATTGTACTTTTAGCAGAAGTGACAATGGCGGTCAAATGTTAGAGAACATGGAGAGAAAAAGAGAGAGCAAAGCAAAATCCACGGATTTGAATTGGGTTTTAAGTTTATAAAAAAAAAAATGAAAGAAAAAAAAGCAAGAAAATAAAACAAAAGATACAAACCCTAGAGCTGGTCCAGCAGAGTCATGAATAGAAGTAGCAGAGGTAGCTACAGCTCCAGCACAGAAGAGGGAGACAGAAGAGAGAAAGAGAAGTTGATTTTGTTTGGGGATGTGAGAAGGGAAGTGGTGGAGGACACGTCATCACCAATCATGAATCGTTTCCGATCAATAACCAATGCACATGTGGGAGTTAATGTGAATTACTTAATGTCTTAATTATGCTTACTAAAAATAAACAAAAGTACAAATTAATGAAATACAATCAATTTTTTTTTTCGCGTAAGAGGCTAGGCTCAGACAAGGTATTTCCACTTTTTTTACGTACGAGACTACGTTTTTTTTACAGTGCACTCAGGCTGTTCGAAAGTTAAAAAAATTTAACTATATAAGGATTCGATTATAAGAATTTATCTTATTTCAGAGTGTCTTCCCACAAAATTTGAAGCTGTGAAATCATCTGAGCTAACCTATTAGGTTGAAATATAATAATAATTGTACACAATCAACAACAGAATATGTTCTGACAAAATATTGTGCATAGTGAACAACCGAATATTTGATTTCTTCGCATACTCAGTCGTTGGAAAAAAAAAAACAAAAAGGGAAAAGCAGAGAGGCATTAATGTTATTTTTTCAATATAAAACATTAATGCTTTGTCTGTATTATAAGAAATGAAATAAAAAAATAAAAAATAATACAATAATACAATAATATTATTATTATAATTAATAAAAATAATGATTACAAAAGTATCAAAAAAATAAATAATAATTTATAAAAAAAAGAATAAAAATTAATTATTTAAATTAATAAAAAATAAATAAATATATAAATAAAAAATAATTTCTTATTTTTTTTTTACTATTTTCTATACTTCACCAAACAAAGCATAAAAACTCACCCGATGATCTAGCCAACCGCGATCCTGCTGCTTTGCGCCACCAAAGTTTGTGTTATTTACAGATAATACCATTATTTCAACCAGGACCGACAACAATCGAATTATCCAAATCATCTGTCTCAAAAAAAAGAAAAAAAAGAATTATCCAAATCATCAGCAGTAAGGAGTTCAGTTACCCCGCGGGTTACTGAGGAGGTGAGAACGCGGTCATTTTATTGTATTAATTTTTTTTATATTTTAAGTTTATTATATATTAAATTTAAAATTATTATATAAATTTTAATTAAAATTTATTGTACATTAATTTTAATATTTAAAATTCTTCTACCTTTAAATTTGTTGCGCCTTTAAATTTGTTGCAGATTTTAATCAATCATTATAATTAACCTAAAAAAATTCAATCATTATCCACATTGCTTATTTTTTTAAAGAAAAAATTAAAAAGGGAGCGAGACTCTGAACAACTCTCTTTCTCTCTTCCCCATCCAACACCCCAATAATATGTTTTATGTTTTTTTAACATACTTTAATTCTTTTCATTTTTGATATATCCATTCACTTTTTGTGTGCATTTAATTAAAATCCAGACATAAAATAAGATTTTAAATCTCCTTTTAAAAATGTCAGTCACGTTTCGCTTAAAATTATTTTCTTTTACATTTGATATTAAAATAATACTCTTTGGAAGCTAGTTAAAATTGATATTGTAAATTCCTCAAACTCTATATTTTTTTTATCAAAAAAAAAACACACTACTAGTATGTAAATCATTAAATTATTGGACTGAAGCCGACAATCACCTGTTTCGTTCTTATTTAACCTCCTCTTTTTGGAAGACTCACCACTCAAAGATCAATAAGGCATAATGGACCTCCCTCGTTCCTGACCACAATATTAATAAATTTTAAATTAAATATCACACCTTACAACAAAGTCCACAATTAATGCAAAAAAAGCAACGAGAGTTAAACTCAAACCTAAATTAATACGGGAGTAGACCCACTAGCTTATCATTAAACTATTGCTTTGAGTGGTCCTCAAATCATGAGACAACGTAGAGTAATAATTGACACATGAAATTGACTAATGGGAAAAGGTTGATAGCATAATCACGCAAAACCCCTTCCCAATGACAAACAAAATTTATGAATAAGTCTCGTTACATTGTTATACCAAAAAAAAAATTATGCAGACAACTTAAAGCTCTGATTACTCAACAAATACAACCGTTGCTTTCCAATTTGGATAATCGGTTGGCACGTTCATATCCGAAATTGGGAGGCAATTAGACGAGCAAGCACACTAATGAAAATACTGATGCTCAAGCCACTTATCTGCTAAGACACCCTTACAGGCCTTCATTAATCCCAGAAACTGGGAATGCAATTTAAGTTTAATTCAATAATTTCGCTAATTATGAAATATAATATAATACAACTGCTGGCTTAACTGCCGATGGCCGTCCACGGGCCATAATACATAGATGGAAGATCCCACGTGCCCAGCTGAAACTCCGAAGTGAAATTTGGAGAACATTTTGCCATCAAAGACATGTAGGGGCGTGATCCAGAGTAAAGGGATTGCCCATTCCATTCTCCAGATAGGAGTGTGGGTAAGCAGCAACATCCATAAGAAGAAATTGCATATCCTCAGATGGTTTCCAGTGGCGTTTTCTCTGATTGATGAACCAGTTGTTTATCTGTTTCTGGTCTAGCCCTGTGGCCTCCGCAAGCGCCAGCTTCTGAGACTCCTGGCATATACATCACAACAGATAAAATGATAATGGCGGTAACTTATTACATGGAAATTGTGGAACCAACATCTTAAGGAATCCATAACAAAGTGGTCGAACATGGGTGTTAATCAATTTTCAGTTTATTGTCAAGTCAAACAGGACAAGGAAGGCTCATTCCTATGATGCTCATTCAGTAGTAGCAATCTTTTCCGGACTGTTAAGACATTGTCGTGGCGGTAGGCAGGGGACGGAAATTGCTGAGTGGTTGGGATAGATCAACTAACAATGCAGAAAGTATCAACAAATTAACTAAGAAAATCTCAAGAATTAGCAGAGCAGGAAATCAAGTAGTATGAAGTAAGCACCGAGGGGTAAGGCCATTTGTAATGTCTACTCCACCAGTCTAGCAACTGCTCTCGAGCTTCCTTTGGCAACTTCCCATTTTTTTTCTTCTTTAGATACACCTGTTTAAGATTGCCCAGATATCCGCTGTACCGCCTTAAGAGCTGACCTTTCAAGTCCTTGTCTTCTGCTTCAGGATCTATGTTTTTGTTATATGCAGCAATGTCTTCCTCGGAAGATCCAGTTCTGCCTCCGAAATCACCACAAACTGACGCAAAAAATTCACATGATTATCAAATCACAGGAAGCTGGATAATGGAATGCAGAATTAAGGGTATTCTTGGACGTACATCTCATTACAACCTACTAATTGGCATCAAAAGAACCTAAAGTAACTTAATAACAGATTTTTTTTTTTTAATCTTCTTTGGGTTGCAACAAATATAACATTAAATTCCATCATCTTTCAGAATCTTTTGCATTTATGCCAAGAAATGATGTTTAGGTCATTATGCATACAACATCTGAATTTAACAACATCAAGGATTCCCGACTGCAGCATACAAATTGGAGATGAATTCTAGCATCTTGCAGTTATAAAATAGACGGCTTAAAAAATTTACTCATGATAACAGAAAACTAGAACTGATATTAATGCATGCTTTAGCCCGGCCTAATTGAATTATTTATTGACTTGATGATTGTTGCATCTTCGTTGCTTTGAAAGAATTACTTAGCACATTTTTTCAATCTCTTGGCCATTTCTTTGGCATGCAGACCCGTGGAATCATAAGAGGCACGTGGATGATTGATTTGTTTCATGAATCCACGATTACCCAAAAATTATCACGGGTGAACTCTACAAGAAAGAGATAGGTTAAAAAAAATGGAAAACGGACTTACAATCGTCTGCCCAAATCAGGATAACAACAAAAGATTAGAAGAGCCATGTTCATTACACATGCAAAGAAGCTTGTCTCTACAGAACAAGACACGCAAAAACATAAGATAATTACACCATGTCCATAAGATTTCTGTATGGTCATTTTTGTTCCACTTAGAAGAGAGATGGGAATTGTTCAAAATTGGCTAATTAATTAGCAAGTTAGTATAGTGGCAAGGTCGGTTACTTTAAAACCATGTTCATTATCTATATATGTTGTTTTTCCTTTCTCAATTAACAAAAAAATTCAAGAATTACGTTATGTTAATCTGGAAAACACTTATTCTGGCAGCATATTGTTAGCGGGAATCTGTAATGCATTAAACATGACTTAATGTTGAATTCCAAACCATTCTACTAATGCCATCAGTACCATCTATAAGTCAATAAATAAATATTTACCAATCTTAAGCTTTGCGGGGGTTTGGTTATGAACTGATGACATGCTTTAATTACTTAATTAATTGTATTAATGTGACAAAAATTTCAGTCCAAAACAAAACAGGAAACTTTTTGTTCTTTTTGCTCTTCAACACATAAGAGCTTCAAAATTTCCCCCTAGCTTCTTCATGAAATTGATCTCTTTCTGCTGCTAATTAGACAACCATTTTTTACCAAACAAATAGTGGGTCCGTCATCTATTCATCAATGCCAGCCTCGTCACTGAATTGTGCTTCTCTCTGTCTTAATCAGTATTGGTGCAAACAATTCTAGACGTGCATCAATAGACAAGACAATCGAGTTGGCAGTGACATGCAGAACTCAAAAACGCCTAGAAACAAGAGCAAGTTCTTTAGAAGTGAAGTAACCTAAAAAGACAACTTTCTATTTCCCCTACTTGTCAAAAAAATTTCTACACTCTATCACTATGTCAGAGTTAAGATCTCTTAAACATCTTGCTGGGATATGAACAAAACCTAGAAGGTGTTCTCCACCAAAAAAGCCTAGATGGGGATTCAGGCAATGGGTGGTTCTGAAAAGACAAACATTGCAGTATCGACAAATAAAGAGAGGATCAAAGATACACAGACGTACAAAATAGCCATACAAAAACAACCATCTGCTTTCAACTATAAAAAGCTTTATGAAGTAGAAGTATTATGCAGTTCTCCAACCGTTAGGAGCACTGGGCAGTTTGGTTGAGGCCTGTGCCTCCAACCTCCAGGTCTGGGGTTTCGAATCCCAGACTTGACGCTCACCATCCCATCCCCTTCTTTCACTACTGCCCTACCAACTCCGATAAAAAAAAAAAAAAAAAAAAAAACTTCTCCAAGCGTTAGATGATCCCCTACGCAGTTCATTTCCATGGAATGCTACATGCAGAATGGCAAGGAGGTGTCACTTTATATAGTTGGGAAATTTATAGATCACAAAAGTTCCACACGGAACAAAGGCCAGAAAGAGATAGAGAGAGAGAGAAAAAGAGATGAGAGAAGCAACGTCATCACCTGAACTAAAAGAGGCAACAGTTAGGGCATTAAATTGGCATTCGATCCTCGAGAGGAAAAGCATGGCTTCATTGAAGGGTTTCGAGAGCTCTTGCTCGTACTTGGCCAACATCTCGCAGTAAGCCTCCATGAATTGGTCAAGCGCTGGGTCTTCAGCTGTACAACCTCCAATAGACCTAGCAACCCCAGATGCACAAGCTTCGTCTAACCTAGCCACCACTTCGGGAGGCGCCCCAATCTGGTTATTTTCATCAGCCAATAATTATCACAACTTCATGTAAAGAAAAAGAAAAGGTTTCACGTTAAGTCTGTAGCCATGTTAAATAAAATAGACTTGAAAAAGGGATCATTTTTATGTTTAAAATATACACAGTAAATTTGTCTCTCCAAGAAAGCACCTTGAAATTCATATGCATAGGTTTAACGTAATTAATTTGATTCTGGGATGTTGGGGCTCCGAATTTTCACCTTTTGGCAATTAGCATAGGCGGCTAAGAGGCGAGGAAAGTAAGGATGCGCCATGATCTTAGCCCTCATGAAATGGTTGTTGTTGTTGTTGCCATGATCGGATATATTATTATTGTTGGCATCCATATTGACAAAAGAACCTGGACATGTATAGTTGTGGTTTTTGATCAGTTCTTTGAGCAATATCATTGAAGGGAAAACTTAGGGAGATTAGCCTACAACTCTTTCAGATATCATAATTAGGTTTTGAGTAACGATCTATATCACAAAATTCGTGTCATAAAATATTTTTATATACCTTGGCCTGCATCAGAATTCATCGCGGCCATGGAAGAAAACCCACTACAGTCATCTGCAAAATCTAGCATACAACATGTACCACTACTTGGTCCTCCCGCCATCTCTCTCTGTCTCTGCGTCCGTGTCTCCAAAGTGAGAGTCTTTGTAACTGCAACTAGTGATACTTAATCTTTATTATCACCCTCTTTTCCAAAAGCACTCCCGGCATTTGTGCTCAACACAGTTAATACTTGTACTAGTAGTCCTTCTATGAGGAGCAGAAAATCCTAGTCAGACAGACTCAGAAGACGAGAAGAGAGAAGGATTTCCCTTCGTTCTTTTTTATTTTTATTTTTTATTTCCTTTCCTTCTCGACCTTGTCTGAAAAATTTTCAGATTCTCGGAAAATGAGTACTCTTTTCACTCTCTGTACATCAACAGATATCCCACTATTGCTTCCGGACGCAAGTTACTTTTTTGCGTAAACGAAAAGAGTCCCATGTTTCCTCTAAAAAAAAAAAATGAAAAAAGTAACACATTATAATGGACGATTTTAATTTTATAATAAATAATTTAAATTTTATAATAAAAATATTATTATAAAAATAAAACTACTCGTTATAATATATTATCCTTCTATTTTCGTATTTTATTGTGTACACATATAATTTTTCAAACCAAAATAAACAATAAAAGTAGTGCACTGAAAGCAAGCACAAAGAGAACAGGAGATTATTACCTTGCTATGTTTCTTGCATCAGATGGTTGTAAGTTGTAAATTTTATTTTAGTGTTTGATCCGGATAAAATAAATTTTAATCCGTAACTTACATCTACATTCAATTTTTTTTTGTTTAAAGTCAGTTAAACACAAAAGGGTTGGTCAAATTATCCATTTCTGTTCTTGTTTTTGATCTTACACATCTGTAATTCTCTTATCACCTCGTTTATTTACACGTGTTCAATTTACAGGCACGAGAGAGCGCGAGAAACATGGGAGAGGAGGAGGTTTGTGCGTCCACGCGGTCACAACGCGTAGCTGTAAGAAAAACCTAAAACAAAAAAATCAAAAACAAAAAATTGTGTTAACAACGCAGTTATAAAGAGCAGTTAATACATAAAAATTTAAAAATTTAAATTTAAAAATATAATATTAAATTAATTATATATCTCATAAAAATATAATATTATCCAACCATGATATTAGTACTAAGGTTTTTTCTCCCCAGATGAAAGCACTTTCACCTCATCTGTCGCACTGCCACTGACGCACTCCTATTGTTGCTGGCTAGGATTAATCTTGCGTCTATATAGAGGCCTATGCTAGAGTGGGTATCAAGTTGACGGCAAGAAAAGGAAAAGTCTCCTCACTCTTTTCTTTTACCTTTGAGTGGTTTTTTTTTCTTCTTTTAAGAATTATCTTACAGATATATTTAAATAAATATATAAAAATATATATAATTAATTTAATTATATTTAATAATTTATTTTATTTTTTAAAATTTAATTAATCCCTCATAATTTAATAATCTAAATCTGTATATATCTATCGTATTCTCACTTATACATATTCTCTTATCGTTTTCCTTTTCCTTTTTTAATATTTTTGGGCTGTAGCTCTGCGTGGGAGAACGCGTATAATTGAATACCTGTGGCACCCTGGTCCTTGATTGATGGCACTTTTAATCTCAACCGTCCAAACATTTAATATTCCCCCCAAGCTTTGATTGGTGGTGGACCTTCAATCTCATCCATCCATCCATCGATCGGTCTACTCAAGTGTAAATATTCCTCTCCACTATGTTTGGATTGAGGAAAAACAAATATAAATAAATAAATAAATAATAGTATAATAATTATAATATTAATATTAATAAAAAATAATATTTATAAAATTATAAAAATAATAATAATAATTTATAAAAATAAGAGTAAAAAGTAATTATTTAAATAAATAAATAAATAAATAAATATTTTTCTTTTATTTTCCTTTTATTTTTTACCGAAAATTTAGCAACGAGGACCTCCGTGATCTTAGATTCTCGGCTCTTCAATTTATCCTCTGTCTGTCTCTCTCTTTATATTTACGATGTATTTAGAGTGAGAGGAAAGATAGAAAAAAGAGGAGAAAGAGAAAGAAAATAGAGAGAAAATAAAATTATTTTGAATAATAAAGAAAATTGAGAGAAAAGAAGTATGGTTAAAGAAAAAATAAATAGTAATTTGTAAAAAAAATAATAAAAAAATAAAATTATTTAGAGTGATGTAAAAAATAATAAGAAATAAATATAAAAAAATACTAATAATTATAATTTTTTTTCTTTTCTTCCTCAAACAGAAAAACATTGATTTCTTATTTTAGTTACAGGCATAAATTTTAATGTAACTCATACTAATTGTAGAAAATATGACATGAATTAGTTTAAAAAAAATTATTAACGTTGTTCCTTCTCCTTTTTTTTCCTCTTTGCTATATAGCGATTGTATAAGATAAATCATGATTTGAAACGTAAATTGATATGATATGATTTCTCAATCGTATTGTGTCAAATAAAAAATTTCAATCGTAGAGTAAATGAAAAAATCACTGAAAGATAACTAAAACCGCATAGACCAGGACAAAGATTATATCGTGGACAATTGTGTGGTCGTTATGGTTAGAATTGTAACGGCGGTCTGTTCAGTGCTTGTTGCTATTGGAATGCCGCTGCCGAGTAAAGATTGTGCCAACAAAAACGGGGGATTGGTGTATCAGAGGAGAAACTGAAAAGATGAATTCCTCTGGTCCATGACTAACAAATAGTAAGGAAAGTCGGTGAAAAATCGAAGACAAGAATGGAGGAAAATAAAAACAGGAAAAAATAAAATGAAAATCAAATGTGAGAAGCTCGCGAATGGAAAGGGCATGGATTATGAAAATAAAAGATTTTTTTTTTCTTTTCTTTTGTTACGAGACTTTGGTATTTTGAAATCATATTAGATTCTGACTAATTTGAAGTTAAGTTAAGAAAAACTTGTAAACGATACAAAACTCTCATAGTACTTATTCTTTATACACAAAATTCAAATCAGAGATTTTATTTAATGGAAATCGATTTCCACCCAGAGAAACAATCATTGGTAATAAAGGATTTTTCTTTTCTTTAATTTTATATTTTTTTTTATTGTGTAGTTTTAGTATAATAAGTTTCTTAATGAACTTAAAAAAAAGTGGACAGTTTGGTCCGGGCAACATGGGCCTAGATCTTGTACACGTACTTCGGGGCCCAACCCATAATCTTGGGAGAAAAAAGAGAGCAAAGCCGAAAAAAAGGACTCAAAAAGGTTTTCCAAGACTATTTTACTACAATTTGAGGTTCAAGCTCTAAGTGGATCCGTCAACAATAATTAGAGATATGTTTCTCCAGCCCAAGACTGGAAAAGATCGAAACTAAATTTTTATGGTAGCAAAATTGCACAACAAAGCTCTTGTCCGGAAGCCCTTCAAGTGGGAAAATTACCCTCCATCTCGATGGGGACTTCTTGGTTTTTGCCATCAAGAATTGACCATTCTTGATTTGGAAGGAAAAAAAAAAAAAAAAACCCTCAAAAAGCTATTCTATTGCTCTGGCAAGTGAGGTGTAACGGGCAAATTTTGATGTAACTGTCATTGGCGCGTCCATCTCTATGCATTTAATTTTAGGATCTCGGTGACGAGATTTACTAAAGAAAGAAAATCTTTCGAGAAGATTCTGATCTAATGCAAAATCTTGGCGACTCCCCTTTTAAGTCAACATAACTTTCAGGTCTGACCCAGCCTGGCCTACTCGAGTAGAATTAGACTGAAAATCAACTAATAATGGGTCAAACGGACAATGCCACTATTGCATTTATACATTGGGGCCGCGGCCCAATATGATGGGTGATAACACCTATTGGGCTTCTCCATGGCTGGCCCAGATTTTGGTTTGACGTCACATACCCCCAACTTGACCACAGTTTCGGTTCAAGTCAAAACCGAACAGTTGGTAGTTAGCCCTAACTAAACACAAATTAATCCATTGTTTTTGTTTTCTTAGGCTTAAAGTGACGGATAAAGGATTAAACTGTCAAATTGACTTATAATTACATTCATTTTTTATTAATCTATCAATGGATTGAATTTCAGTACGTAAAATACAATCAGTATCAATCTTATTCAACATAATTCCACGGACATTCCCAGCAATGAGATTTTTTAATTAGCGCTGCAAGATTCCGAAGTTGACCCAGGCTGCAAAAAAAGAGAGAAACATTATATTTTAGGACACTATGCCAAACGAGGCAACAAGACAAAGAGCTTTGCTGTGTCTGCCTAACTGAATTTTACGACTTTTGAAACTTCTGGGTTCTTCAAATTCATTGTTCGGGCCGCCATTTTGTGGGGACTGATTTGATTTTTTAAGTACTGAAGCAAAAACATAAAATATTGCAGGATTCATAACCGAAGTCGTTCAAGAGGACATCCGAACATTGTACTTAGTTTACATCCTAGGGTCTGTTGGGGCCCCGTTACCTCACTTTGGAAGAGTTGGGACACCTTGTTCTGCCCCCTCCCCAATCAAGAGGGTCTCTGAGCTCCCTTACGTGTCATCAAGCTAGCATTGTATTTTAATTTACATCCTATTAGTTATTCCATTGCTTGCTGCCCCCCTTACATGTCATCATGCTTCGCCCTTCCTTGCTCTCTAGTACTATTTTTTTTTTTTTGTTGGTAACATAAATAGGTAAGTAAGAGTAATATCTCCGGACTCGTCAGTATATTGTTATTGGCAACATAAATAAGTATATAAGAGTAGTGCCCACGGACCCATCAGGACTTTCTTTTTTTTTTGTTTTCGGGTAACAAATAACTAAACAGAAATAATATCCCATGCACCCACTAGAAAGGATTGCTCTCCGGTATCTCCTTGCGTCAGACTGCGGTGGGATCCTTACTCTCGGCGGCTCAACACCTTTATTCCGGTTTGAAAACTGATCATGCCTACCTCAAGATTACTGATGGCAATGATTCAGTTAACAAAAATAAATAGTTGGAAGACGTGTTTTACCCCCTTTACGTTGGTCTGAACACCAAAATTTACTTGTTTAAAATAAAAATAAACCATTTTACTTGGCGCTGACCAATTGACTTTTAGGGAAGCAATGTCTAATTAATCAACATCAAGCTTCATACTTTATAATCTGAATCCCATACTATAGTAAGTGCATAATCATCTTCCGCATAAATAATGAAATGACAACGGGAATAAAAAATATTCCACCAGCAACCAGTTTAGAACTTCTGAATCACGACAGAGTTAGCTATACCAGCCTCCTCTATTGTCAGGTCAAGATCATTAAGTTGCTTGGGAGGAAACCCCATGGTCTGCAGTTGGTAATTTCTAGCACCTCCTGGTCTTGATGCATCAATGAAGGCACGTACATCTCTAACCGTATGGGTTAAGTTGAAGCGTGATATCATGCGCGTGCCATCTGCTAACCTGAGCTGGATCGAGGTTGTTGGTGATGAAGAATCTACAACTAGTCCCGTAGAGGGTAATGGAGCAGTCTTCAAGGAAGCTGTAGGAGCAGTCTCAGATGTAGTGGCATCAGTGCTGCTACCTAGAGTTCTTCCCAATCCTTGGAATGGCATTTGACGCTTCTCCGGTTCCTGCATATCAACAAAGAGGCTAAGTAACATTTAACATAGACAACTACTTAGAATTTGGAGGAAAGAAAAGGACCCACAGAATAGTTGTCCTCCTGCCTCATGAGATCAAGATGGACCTTTGTCCTTCTGTCTGCTGGTTCAAGCTCTTTTGGACATTCGGACTTCATAATGCTCTGCATTTACATGCTAGTCATAAATAGGTATTCCACCGAACAAAGAAAACAAAATTCCTCAAAAGCATTGTTAGCTTTGCCTAACTGAATTTCCAGAAAGCAAAAAATACACAGAAAATGAAAAGTTCCCAAACAAGGGGCTAACCTAAACAAGCTCATAGCATGCCTATCAAACCAAGCACAATCAAGCAGTGTGCAGATCTAACATGCAATCCAATCATATCAATACCATTATGCTCATCGTTTACTATAGAAACTCAGTTCACCAAAACAACTGGAAAGAAATCAGTTATTCCTAAGCCCTCACACTGGGTGGGATTTAAACAGAGACATACATGCACGACAAACAATAACCAGAAGCCACGCAATTAAGGTCCATGAAATATTACCTCCAAGAAGGTTGCGTTTGAAGGGTCATCAAACCTCCGCAATGGACCATCATCTACTGTAAACCCATTCCTCCAAAGAGTGACAGTATGATTTACAGATTCAGGTGGTGGTGGAGCTGCTGAAAGAGTTTCTCCAGATAATAATCTCCCTGTCCCAGTGAAGCTTCTTGAACTTGAAGAAGGCCGAACATAATCAGCAGGGTTTTCCACACCTCCTGAATGTCTAGCTTGATCAAAAATTGCTTCGGCACCATACTTTTTTGTAGGGTCTTGGACCAACATTCCACTGAAATGACATGGGGCACTTTTAGCCAAGCATTGATAGCAGAAAAAGTTGAAGCTTGCAGGAACATTCAGGAACCATAATATATGCATTACCAGAAGAGATTTAGATTTAGTTAAAGGAAAAAACACATAATTGGGCAATGATATTATTGAATGGATGAAAATAGTTCACATTCTGGAGCTGCACAAATAAATGTAGTAACAAGTGAAAAGAGGGCAAACCACCTCCCCACAACATAATGAATTCTATAATACTGGAATGTGCCTAATCAACTAAGCCCAAGAAATTGTCTCCAAGGCCAATCAGCATCATTTCACTAAGCCCAGTTTTAGAAAGCGAGTAGAACTTTGGTGAAGAAGAAAAATTAAAGGAACAAGCAAATAAATTCATAATGAAATTACTTCAGCCCTCATCCTGATATTTGCACCTAAAACTTAAGGACACAACAGCGTTTGCCAAATACAAAGTACTTGCCAATTAGCCATTCTGGGATACTCAAAGAACAAACAATTGCCCCGAAAAAACGCAAATTACAACTTGAGCCAGATGACTTCCCGATGCCCTTCATCTATAATCAAAATCTTTAAGGTTCTCTTTTTTAAATTGAATGACCTAACAAGTTCTATTCGTTGCAATCTATCCAAGCATGCACTGGAACTTAAATTTGAACATGCATTAGTGGCTGATTCAAAATTTCGAACTAAAGATTTCTTCTTGAAGCTTACATAATAATCAGACACCTAGGTCATAGCAAGAACCTATAATCACATAATTGAGTTTAATAATCAATCAATTAATTAGTTTAACACATAATTACTTAGCAGCTACCTCTTCTCGCCACCCGTATAATACTGCTGCGGTTCGTCGTCGTCGTCGTCACTGCTGGAAGGCGCCCGATTCAGGTCGTTAAGAGTCCTAATTCCACCACGCGTCCTGCTGCCACCGGCGGCCACCGCCACCTTCTGACTCGGCTTACTCTCGCGCGACCTCAGCTGGTACGGAGCACGAGAAGGAGTCGGCGATGGAGAACGGGACCGGGACCGGGACGGCGAGGAAGATTGAGAGGGAGAGTAATTGGGGGAGCGAGACTCCAAGGGGGACTGCGACGCAGGGGGAGAGTCAGCAGAAGCAGGGATCGGCCGGCGGACGACGGAGGCAGCGACAGCGGCGGCGGCAGCGGCGGAGGCGGAAACGGTAGTGGCAGTAGCAGCGTTGCTGTCGAGGAAGGTAGAGACGGCGGCGTCGAGATCCCATTGGTGGCTCTCCAAGAAGAAGAGGGCTTCTTCCCTGGAAGAAGAGGTGATCTCGCGGAAGGAGTCGATTAGGGCGGCGTTGGCGGCGTTGAGATCCGGAATTGCCGGTTCCTGTGTCGGGCTATCCATGGATTTTCCGTACACTGGTTATCGGTGCTTTTTGGCTTCGCAATTTTCGCCGCGCTGGATTTACACACACTCGAAAAAGGAGCATCTCTACTGCAAGTCTTTAATACCTTACCTCACCACTCTGTCTAAATGAAACGACGACGTTTTTCGATTGATTGATAATTGAGTCACATGTCTATTTTCCGTGATTGACAGTAACTCAACTTTCTGCAGTGGGGACCAGACCAGTCGAATCAATCAAGAATGGCAATTTTGTACTTATCTAAACATAATAAAAATTTTATAATTATATAATAAACAATAATATAAATTACTTTATGTTGCATAAAACATTACTTATGTGTTAAAAAATATTTGTGTCCTTGAATTTTATGCTTTGATTGTCTCGTGGGATTTAGACGGAAAAAGAAAAGAGTTTGAAAAAAAAATTCATTACACCTTATTTTTTTATAATTTTTTTAATAAATTTTTCACCAATTTAAATAATTTTTTTCATAACTTTTTTTCACAAATTATTATTAAATTTTCTTTCTAATTATTTTCTTTCTCTCAATATTCTCATTAATCTAAACAATATTTTTTTCACTGATTTTATTTCTGAAAAATTATTATTTATTTTTCTTTCTTATAATTTTTTTATTAATTTAATTAATTTTATTTTCTCACAATCCAAACACACTGTTAGTGTTAGAGTTTTTCTCTTTTTCTTTTAATTATCAATTGATACCAAAAAATATTATTGAAATTTTTAAGAGATCTGCAGTAACACAAAGATTCGTCTTTACATAAAACAAAATCACTTGTTCCCAAACACGGTTTGGATAGATTATTATTGTGTGAAGTTTCATTTAGCAATTTTTCCCCCAAGAGTACCGTAAGAATACCCACCAAAAGTCCTGAGATAATAACTTGGTATTGAGTTTAATATTTTAAATTTTTTTGATATTTTATTTAAATTTTAAATCTTTTAATTTTTTATCAAATTAGTTATCCTATTGACCAAAAGTAATCAATTTATTAAATAATAATTTTAACCTTACAAAAATTATTTTAAAAAAAATAAAATATATAAATTAAATATTTTTTTATAAAAAATATGCATATTACCTATTTAATTTGTATATTTGTTAATTTAAAAAATATTTAATGTGTATATTTTGTTGATGAACAATATTTAATTCATGTATTTAACATTTTTTAAATAATTTTTATTAATTTAAATTCATTTATTAATGAATTGACAATTTTTTATAAATTTAAAAACTGATGTAATAAGAAATCAGAAGGTTTAATACTCAAATAAAATGTAAAAAAAGTTTAATATTCAAAGATAAAAAAATTTAAAGATTTAAGATATAAAATATACATATCCCGCTAGATATTAGACCTCTGTGAAATTTAGATATTAGACCTCTATTAAATTTATAAGAAGTAATAACGTTATATAACTCATCCCGCAAAAAAGTCTCGAAAAGAAAAGAAAAAAGAAGAAAAATTTACCACGCACCTAAACCAAGTGTACTCTAATAAGTGCCAACAACTAAATCACAATGTTTGTAATTTGTAAATTCACAACAAGACGGTCATAAGAAATTTTAGTGCCCATAACCCATCGATCTGGAAGAGGACTAACTCTCAAAGGAGCTTGCGTTTGTAATTGCAAGTTGCAAAGCATCTTTTCTCCTAATTTTGGAGCCGAGGGACAACAACGGGCGCACCGCGGACCTTCTCGAGGGCGAAGCTTACTCTCAAAGGTCGGCCCAACAACGCCTGCAAAATAAGCCCAGTTTTCCATCATTGACCCACTAAGCACTGGCAAGAAGGCCTTAGCCTTTTGGCTTGAGATTTTACCTTTCCATCCATAGCATCTTTTGCACATGTGGCTTCGTTTTCTTTGGAAAAACTGACGAAGCCGAAGCCTCTTGACCTCCCACTGTCTTTGTCGTACATAATTCTCACTGTCAAAAAAAGCAAAAAGAGGAAGAGTTTACTAATTATTTTGGTTACTCAGTAAACAATACAGAAAATTACTGAAATTCGAAGATAAAACAAAGAAATTTTAACAAAATGTCTTAATCGGTTCTGTTAAAACACTAAAGACACCAAACTGCCCTTGTCTGTCACTTGGGCAATTCATCGAACAGGTACGGAGCTTACCAAAATCCAGAAAATACAGAACAAACAAAGAAAAGAGAACTTCAGCTAAAAGATCATTACTGCGAATAACAGTACCTTCGGTGACCTCTCCAAAAGAAGAGAATGCATCTTTCAAGGATTTCTCGTCGACTGACCACGACAAACCTTCCAAAATACAACCCCACCGTGCAAATTGTCATGAACACCAATCAATGATAAATGGAGAGAGAGAGAGAGAGAGGAAGAGAGAGGATATACCAGCAACGAAGAGTTTGCTGTTGGGGGGAAGAGAAGCCGAATTTCGAGCCGTTGTTATGGCTTTTTTGGCAATCGACGCCACGGTTCTATTCATTGTTCACCGTCTTGTCACGGGAATGTACCTCTCTAAAGCCTCTTCTCGCTGTTTCTCGCCCTTTTTTTTTGTTTGGGTATTTTGAAGTTAACAATACGACAGAAACAGAATTGTTTAACCAATTAGTTCGGAATGAGGGTTTTGGATTTAAATCTTAGTGAGAATCCTCAGAAAGTCAAGAATAAGAATGGATTGGCCACATAAATAGGCGAGGTACGTCATAAACTTACAGAATTTGAGGAAGCTGTCGCTAAGAGATACAGACACTTCTAAGTGAACGTTTGTTTATGGCTAATTCGGATATAATATTAATAGAACATATTTTAAATACATATCAGATATTTTAAAATATAATAAAAAAATTTATACACACGTGTCAAACACTTTTAATATATTTGTTTAATATTTTTAATTAATCTATTATACACATATATATAAAATTTTCTCAAATATTTTGTTATATATATATATATATATATATATATAATATTATTTTAAAGTTCTTAATAAAATACAAGTTATAACCGTATTATACTATAATAATAATAATAATTATTATAAATTATACATATAAAAATTTTAAATTTATTAAAAAATAATTAAATTACATATATATAATATTTAACATATTTTATAACCATATTCATATTACATTCATATCTTCATTTTCTCAAAGTTTCAATCGTATTATTTTATTGTATCTATGTTTTGAGGTTGCTTCGTGGAGCCTAGATCGGCATTTACAAAACTCTTTTTTTTTTTTTTAAAGCATTTATAAATTTAATATTTGTTACAAACAGTCATTCTTTACCTTCTTTTTTACAAAGGAAGCTAATACAGACACCGAGTTTTTAGCTCGAGTCCGTACACCAATGATTAAAAAATTAATTTTTTATTTTAAAAAATATATGATGTAAAGAATAGCAAAAAGTGAATGAAGGACAAATATACGACCACGAGCCTACGGACTGTGCACATGTTTATGCATTTTGCAACTAATGAGAGCATGGATTAAGAGGCAAAATTTTTATTTTAAAAAATTATTTTGATAATAATAATTTTTAATTTTTAGTAACAAAAAATGTATATAAAAAAATTATTATTAAAAATATAAATATTATTACTTAAAATTAAAAAATTATTACTTTTAAAATACTTTATCAAATATCAAATCATCAATCTTTAAAATTTTTCTCATGAAAAAAATCTTTTTAACAAAAAAAATTAATTTAAAGCGACGAGTGTAAGTCACATGCTTCTTCATAGTCACCTTGATAACTCCCTTTTGCTGCACAGAACAAAAACAAGCAAAGATTAATCGTTAAATCCATTAGCATAAATCTAGCCGACATTAGTCACACTTTTTTTTGTCTTGTTACATATCCTTAAGAAGGGGAGCTAATTTAGGCTCGTGACTAAGGATTTATGCTAATGGATTTGAGGATTAATCTTTGTTTGTTTTTGTTCTGTGCAGCAAAAGGTAGTTATCAAGGTGATTATGAGGAATCCTGTGACTTACACTCGTCGCTTTAAATTACTTTTCTCTGATATGAAGATTCTTTTCATGAAAAAAATTTTAAAAACTGATGATTTGATATTTGATGAAGTATTTTAAAAGTAATAATTTTTTAATTTTAAGTAATAATATTTATATTTTTAATAATAATTTTTTTTATATACATTTTTTGTTACTAAAAATTAAAAAATTATTATTATCAAAATAATTTTTTAAATTAAAATTTTTACCTCTTAATTCATGCTCTCATTGGTTGCAAAATACATAGACATGTGCACAGTCCGTAGGCTCGTGGTCGTACACTTGTCCTCTATTGACTATTTGCTATTCTTTACATCATATATTTTAAAAAATAAAAAATTAATTTTTTAATCTTCGGTATACGGATTCGAGCTAAAAGTTCGGTGTCCGTATATATACCTTTTTACAAATACCAATCACAAATCAACACATAATACTTTTTAATAATATTTTAATAATATTTTTGATATTTAACAACCAATTAACACTTGTCACGTAAATAATAGTTGAAAAAAAGAAAAAAAAAAGAAAAAAAAAAAAAAGACTATTATTAACTTTTTTTCTACGGACTTTAAGGAGCTTCCAGGCGGGTAGGGCCTATACTCCGTCAATTCCCTTCTTATCAAGGTCGTATGTCGTTTTACGACCTTCTCAAATCGTTTGGACCCTCCCAGTCCAAGCTTATAAAAAAGCGGTATTCATCGTATCGTTAGAACTTTTGCCGTTGCTCGATTTATCTTTTATTTCATATACTTTTGTTTATCTATTTTCATAATTTTTTAATTTTAAAATTATATTAATTACTAATCAAGACGAAGTCGTTTTGCTTTTGTCCGTTAACAAAGCGCGCCCGGCCGCACAGCAGCTTCTTCTTTCTTTTATCCCAAAACACCAAACCCTAAGCCAGCCGTCGCCGCCTCCTCCTCCTCCTCCTCCTCGTCCTCCTCGTTTCGCTTTCACGGCCAGTGACTTCGCTAGAGTTCGAGTGACCAAGCTCCATCACAACTGTCGGTCAGCTCCTCCATCCATCCTTCGCCTGATAAAAGGCACTGCCGCGGTTCATTGGATTCAGAGGCTCCCATTTCTCAAACGGTAAAGGTAATCTTGATTTGTTCATGCCGTTTTTGGATTTCTGCTACTGTTATGTACTGATTTGGTAGTTGTTCAGAGTCTTCTTTAATTGGAACTAAATAGAATTGAATTGAAGTGAGCATTGGCTCTTAATTTGGGTTTTTTTTTTTTTTTCTTTTTGGGAAGATTGAATTTAATGGGTAAGAAACAAAGAGTTGAGGGAATGGCTGGTTGCATTTGTGTGTGCATGGCAAGCATATTGTAGCAGCCCATTTAGAGCCAATTAAAAGCCCAAACTGCCTGGAGATTTTTGGTTTGGTTACAGATTGGGGTTTAGATAAACTGCCTTTGTGTGTAGAATACCCCTTGAAACAACCTAATCGAGTCAACGGACTCTTATACTCTGATTCTGACCGCATTAGAATCTGTAACATTGGAGAATAATGGCTGAATAATGGCTGGTCTACCATCCCCATCTTCTGTAATGTAAAAATCGTCAACAGAACATGTGTATATATTTGTATATATATATGCACCGGTGCATTGATCCATCTCGATTTTTTTATATTTTATTGTTGAGGTGGGAGTCCTTTTTTGGCTTGTTGCAAGAGCAAAAAGAATTATAGGTTTGTTGTTTGTTTAATTGTTTAAGAGCCATGCGAAGCCTTTATTTAATTTTTAGTAGAGTATTTCGGTGTACATTTCTCAATTGTATATTTAAGTTTTCTGCTTGTTATTTCACTCGTTTTGGAATATTTCTTTGCATGATTAAAAGAAATTCTTTGTTTGCTTATCTGTTAGTCAAAAGGAGGGGAAAAGAGGCAGGGAAAGTTTGCTGGAAGGAAATGCTTTGTTTTCGTATATGTCATGTAGGTTTTGCCACCCAAATTTTTTGGCCCAGAATACTTGTTGTCCTGGGCAAATTTACGACACCCTTAGGCAACCTGTTTCTTAACCAATTCTATCAATTCTAGATCTTCCCATTTACTTATGATATACAATGCATGTTGTTTCACTTTGACATCTGCCAAATAAATTTCACAACAGAACTTCTTGATCATCTTTATTTGTTCCTTTAGTTGAAGGACAGGGAGGTTGCCAGGGGTGGGAGAGAGGAAAGTGATTTTTTGTGTGATTCCCATTTTTCTTCTCTACTAGATACCGCAATCATTCATCATTTTTTTTCTTTGAATGCGGCTTTCAATATCTTTATTACTTAACCTTCCATAGTACAATTTTTTTTTGGCAAATTTTTCTTTATTTTTTCCTTCTGGCACAACTTTCTCTTTATCCATGAAGAACTTTGCACTGATGCTTTAAGTGAAATAGAGCAGACATGAATGGGAATGCGTTCAAGGCTTTCAAATCCCAGGTTCCAATTGCGTGGAGTCCTCACCTATATATAACATTGGTGAGGGGCATTCCAGGGACCAGGAGACTTCACAGGCGTACCTTAGAGGCATTGCGACTTCGCAAGTGCAACCGGACCGTCATGCGATGGAATACGCCTACTGTCCGGGGAATGCTGCAACAGGTTTTAGTATAAGCTTTGAACAATAATCTTCTTTATGCGCCGTTATGTATACTGTTTGATCATTGTGTTCATACTTGATACTAACTTGTTTTCCTCCATCAGGTAAAGAGGTTAGTTCTGATTGAGACAGAAGAGATGTATAGTGCTCGGAAACAGAGTGTGGCAAACCACCAAGCTCTACGCCCCCCTCTGGTCATTAGCCATTCACCCGCCTCTACAAACAGCTCTTCATAGGCTGAATCGTCTGTGTGATTCTCTGGAGGACGGCATTCTGTTACTCAAAGTTGCCTTTTTGCTTAAGGCATATGTCGTGCACTTTCTAGAATCGCTGGTGTGGTGAAATTTGTTCACAAATTTTTCTCCAGCTTACATAAGGGATCTAGATACTGTATCGAACTTTTGGTCTGGTTTTGAACCAAGTACGAGTTCTCTGGAGTCAAGTGGCAACACTGTTCCTATTTTCGAGCTGTATAGTTCTCAGTTGTAAACGTTTGTTGTTTTTAAATGTCCAAATGGATCTAAAATCCGCATAAGTATCCCGCAAACGGAAGATCCTAGATTCCAGAATTTTTATAACGGTGGAATTTCTAATTTGACACTTTTTTTTTTTTTAAAAGATAATTCACTTGTAATTATAGATCACACATAAGTGAGGTTTATTTAAAATGAACAAAATTATACAATAAATTTGTATGGAATAAGATTATCAATGAGTTATGCTAAAAAAGAAAAAAAAAAGTAAAAATAGCAACAGTCTGATAATGAATCTGAAAATAGAATAACTAAAGGGGCAATTCCTAAATGTGAGGCATGCACATAGTTTGTGCTTGAGATATGACCCATGGGGGCCAAAGTTGAAACTTAGATATGAATACGTTGAGCTTTCGTAATACAGAGGCCAAAATATGCCAGCTAGGATTCTCCGTTTCGTTCAGTACTCTATCTTGTCCTTTGGAGTCTTGAGCTCCTCTTCGGTGTTGTGGGAGTTTACACCCTGTTGCACTTTATATTGATGTCTCGTTGCAAATACAAGGAAAACAAAGAAATTCAAGAGGGCAAGCACTGCAAGCAACCAGTAAAAGTTATCCAACTTTCCTTCATTGTAGTTGCTTCTAAGCCAGATCTTCTTGGTAGCTCTGTCAACGAGAGACACCAATAAACTACTAGCAAAGAAACCCACTGAAAGGGTGCTCAAAAAAAGCCCTGTGCTCATTGATTTCATCCTTTCTGGTGCCTCCCTGATAAAAAACTCAAGTTGTCCAACGTAAGCAAACGCTTCCCCAGCGCCCACCAGGAAGAACTGAGGGACAAGCCAGAAAGCACTGATCTTGGTATCATCTCGGTTAGCAGTTTCTCTCCTTTCCTGCTCAATCATAGCAGCAGCCATCATAGCCAATACTGAAAAAACAAGACCAATTCCAATCCTTTGTAGGCTTGTCAGCCCTCGAATATTGCGGGTGAGCTTTCGAGCCAGGGGGACGAAAAGCCTTTCATGTAGGGATGTGAAGATGAGAATGCTGATGAAGAGAATGGAGGAAAATGAACCCGACGGAATTACCAAGGAGCCTACTTGTCTGTTCATGAAAGTTGCTTGTTCAATGCTGAAAGTAGTCATTTGAGAGTATACTGTCCAGAAGAGAATACATGTAGACCAAATAGGGATGAGCTTCACCACCATCTTCAACTCTTCAACTTCCGTAACAGTGGACACCATCCAAGGATCGCTGTTGTGTTTGCCACCAGAGTTGTTGTCATCCAAAATTGCAGCCTTGTCAAGACACCTAATGAATCACATAACCTTGCATATCAAATATTGGATATTTCACAATAGAAGATTATTGACTTACAACCAATGAATTCTGTATCAACAAGAAAAAAAAAAAAAATTACTTCAACGTATCTGTATGAGGAACCTTGGAGTTCTGGTAATCATTCAAAAGTCCGGGATCGGAGGGATAAGGATATCCCCTCTTCTTCCAAGCCGAGAATAATACCCTCCATATAACAGTCAAGGGGCTTCCTTTCGGCTTCTTGTAACGGTACCATGGTGTTCCACAAAGCAATACACCTCCCGCAATCACCATGGCTCCTGCCGAAATCCCATATCCCCAACCTCTTCCAACATTGTCTTGTATGTAAACCAGCACTACCACTGCAAACAAGGACCCAATGCTGATGCAGAAGTAGAATCTATTGAAGAAAAAAACCATGGCCTTCTCCTCTCTGGGGTCATTTCCATCGAATTGATCGGATCCAAACCCGGAGACATTCGACTTGATGCCACCAGCACCGAGTGCCACGGTATAAAGTGCTGCAAATAGCATCGTTAGTTGCTTGCCACTGGCCTCAATGCACTGATGAAGTTGTTTCCTGTAGTCATCACAAGGTGGGGGTCTCATGCCAGGAATTGTTGCAGCCACTGTTAACAGAGTCACTCCCTGGTGCAGGAAACATGAAAAGGATTAATACAGCTCAGTAGACAGTAAGTCTTCAACCTTCAACATTCTGAAGTGACTGAAGAATGCAGAGTTTGGTCAAATTCTTACCAGAGCAGCTATGGCTGCAGAAATTGCAACTGTCAAGTAACGGCCAAGCTTGGCGTCTGCCAAGAAGCCTCCAAGAAGGCCAAGAAGGTTGAGAGTACCCATGAAGTTGGTCACAATGGTTGCAGATTTTGCAGATGGAATATGCAGAACTCCTACCAAGTAGGTCACTAGATTCATTGCTATGCCCATAACACATATCCTCTCTGAAAGTTCGGTCCCTGCAGAACATTTCCACTGGATATAAGCAAAGTAATTAAATGCGTACGTGGGATATGGTACTGCTTACTAGAGTACCCAAAATTAGCCCTGCAGCAAGCCATCCTCCAGTTTTCGACTTGTCCACTGGGTTTCCTCGAAAATCTACTGCAGAGTCATTTTCTGCACCATCTTTCTCACCATGAGTTGTTACTAAAACCTATTCCAGTAAAAAGAATTAACGTTAGAGAAAGAAGCCATTAAATGACCAGAAATTTAGCATTGAAATTGAATTGTCTATGGAAGCAGAGTTTACCATTTTCTATAAGAAGCCGGAGAGGGAGAGAGTGTGTTATTTCTCTGTAACACTCCAGTTTACAGAAGAAGAGAAAAGAAAGGGAAATGAATGGTTGAGTGTGGAAGCAAGTGCAATGTGCTCGTGCGCTTCACGGTTTATAAATATATAAATAGAAAATGTACGTGTACACAATAAAAAACACATGGAAATATATGTATAATAATCGGCCCATTAATTTGTATAATCAAATGATTAATAATTGTAAAAAAAAATAAACATATTTTTCATCCTTTTTTTTTTATTATAAACACTAATTATCCGATTATACAAATCAATTATTCAATACATATATTCTATATATATCGCGTCCCCTCATATATAAATTAGAGTTGATGGGGTCGAATGCACATTTTGAGATACTACGAAAAAGATAGGTTCATCCATACACAGATTCATGACAATTGTCCAAGGGACTCTCGTGGTCAGTACCGGCTCATGGACATAGGTGGTTGTTTGTGATTTGTGATTACACCCATGCACGTGCCGTTTACCAATCTTGTGGTCTTATTTTTGCTTTGGAAAGTGACCGCTTCGCTTGCCAATTTTGGTTCCTTGCCTCTTTATCATCATCGTGATAAACACAAAGAGTGGACAGCTCATTTGGGAAGCATACAACTTGATTACGTGAGGGCCAAAATTAGGAGTATAGATTTGTTTGGATTAGTTTGCCGTATATGTTTGCATACTCTATGCACTTGTCTGTACTTATAAAAATGTACTTTTTTTTTTTTTTTGACAGAAAATATTGTGCTTAAATTTTTTTTTATTAGAAAGAAACTATCATATTAAGATAATTCGTTTTTATATATAGAACTAATACAAGGATATCAAAGAAAACTACACAAAATAAGAACAACAATCGGTTCACAAGACTAAGTTATAAGGACCACAAATTAATTAAATTTAAAATTCAATTAGATAAATCCTTCATACGAAGGAACAAACCGAAACTAAACTTGATCTATTTAAATCCAGGACTTCAGATACAAAATTACTTACGGTAGTGGCAACTGTACCTCGACAAATCTATGATGGAAACTAACTTGGTATGCCCGGCAACAGTTTCCTTCAATCCTGTCTTATGATCGCACACTTACTGAAAATAAATAAGATACAATTCCAGTACCAACAACTAACAAACAAATACATCACTACATCAAATCCAAAAATAACCACAGCAGCCCAACTCAAAAAATTCAGAAGTGACAGTGGCAACACCGGTGGAAGTACCACCGCCAGCGGGACACGTGACAAAATCTCTGGTGGTAGAGGCCTAGTTAGCGGCAGTATCAAAGGTGGCACCGGCCATGCCCATGCCATCCGTAGCAAAAAGAACGCCGGCTATGAGGTCGCCGGCAACGTGGGTAGCAATGATATTGTTTGTCCGTCTGTGGTGGGTAGCACTGGCAGCTCCATCTGAGGCGAACAGGACGGCAGATTTCGAGGCAATCAACGTGGCGTGACTGTCGATATGGCAGTGTCGTCGTCAAAAGTGACAACTAAAACCGTGAAAGAGATGCTAGACTCAAGAGGAATCCAAAAATGGTGACATAAGAGCCGTGGAATGCACTACTAGAACTAGATCTGGAGAGAAAACAAACTAAAAAACCATGAACAGCCCAAAGTGGTGCAGGAAGGAGAAAAACACACGGTGGGAGGGGCAATAGAGACCAAGGAGAGAAGTGGAGGGAAAAGGAGAGATATTTGTTCATCACTGCCCACTAAAAATTTGGTAGAAAGTGGGAGAGATATTTCAAAAAAAAATTAACAGAAAAAATATTAGAAAGAGAAAAGATTCAAATTTTATTTTGATCTGTTGTTAATTTGAATATTACTTAAATTAGCCGCATTTTTTATTAGTCTTTACATTATTATAACATCTATACGGCATGTCAGAATTGAGCGTCCTAACAGTAGTAGTGTTTATTAGTCAAAAAAAAAAAAAAAACAGTAGTAGTGTTTATCTGTCAAAAAAAAGTAATAGTGTTTATGTTAGAATTAAAGAAAAACCTGCACTGTAGAATGTTTGACTGCTTAAGCATGTCCAACCCCATAAATTCGGAAATTCACTTTATGAAACACTTTTCTTGGCTTTTTCGTTTTTATTTTTCAATTTGACCACTATAATCTGATGGTAATAAATTTAAATTTTAGAAATAATATTTATGCTAAAATAAAGAAAAAGTTGTGTACATCCTTGATTTCTCGTACTTCATAAATGTAAGAGTATTGCACATTAAGACGATTTTTTTTTATAGCAAAGTAATAAGCATTACATTAAAATTAAGAGATAAATTTACAAGTAACTGGGCTTAATAGCTTCATTAGATGAATGCGGTCTATTCGATGTGTTGTTGTAATTTTACAACTAGCTTAATTATTGCTTGGATTCTTAATCCCTCATTACGTTGTTATGTCGTTTTCATTGATGCCAAATCCTACTTTGTTTCGCGTGTACAGTGTGTGATGGACATCTTAACTGCAAAAGAGAAAGTAGTTTAAACGCTCATTGCCTGCTGTAATCCCCTTCCTCGTTCGGGACGCGGGCTTGCCGGCACAAAGAAATTATTTTTATAGAAAAGGAAATGTAAATGCGACTACTGGCTGAGCTTTCGACGCAAGTGAAAGAAAGGAGGCGCCGAAATGAAAATTGTGCGCTACTATTTATATAAGTTGTTATTTATATAAGTTGTTGTATTAAATAAATTATGTAATCATTTTAATAATACATAAAATAAAGTTATGTAATAAAATTTTACTTTTTAATTTGATAAGAGTTAGCCATTTTTTGATATGAAATTACTTGTTTGTCCTCTGTTTATTAATTTTTTTCAACAAACCCTGTTTTTCTTTTTTTTTTTGAAGAAATAAAAATTTTAAGTTCTAACTACAATTATAACTGGTATTAACATTATTTTATTTTTCTTAAACTTTCTCAATTTCCCCCCTCCCCCATCTTTCTTTCTTTCTATCTTTAGTTGACCCAATCAAAATAAAAGAAAATCCGACTTTTCCGTTTTTTTTTTTGTCCACCCATTCTCTGTACGGCGTTAATTCCTGAACAGGTAGGAATCAAACGAATTGCAACTTCGAAAATTTCAACCTCTCTTCCGGGTGGCAACGAAATTCATTTATTTGACATTTTCCCGACGTCACTGAACTCAAGCTGTAGGTGAAATTCTATAATCACCGTAAAGAGCTGACACGCATATTCAAATGTCTCATATCGGCATATCGCCATGGCTGATTTGCAGCATCTAATAAAGTTGGTCGGCAGAATTGTGACATACACACTCTTGCTTGCTTTTATTGAATTTTGTTTGGGTCGGTCAAAGGAACGCATAGAAATTATTGAGGAACCGTCCATTTTTTTTTTTCATGTCGTTTCTATTAGTATGGTTTAGGAATTTTAATTCTATGCACGTCAAGAAGTTCTGTAACCTCACGATACTTAACCAATGAATCACTTTGATTTTCTTTTCCCTCTAAACCCTATTCCATCTTATTGGTGATTATTCTAATATCCAATAAAATATTAGATCGCATGGAAGCTTGGAGGAACATCACTAATAGATATACCAAAAAAAAAACTTCTGAAACAAAAACTACATATATATTTCTGGAGATTTTTAGGGTAATTATTATTGTTATTATTTCCAATTTTGAAAGAGAAGTCTAACCTTTGTTCTCAGATTGGACGAACAGTAAGCAACCACCTGCTGTTAGGCAGGTGGTTAATTTTTCGATTTATTGAAAAAACAAAAAGTATGTGATGCGACCAAAAAATGGCTTTAACGAATGGTCCAAGACCCTTAGCCCAAGCCCATTTATAAAGGTGCAGGCTAAAACCGTAAGGTCGGAGGCCTGCACCTCACGTTGGCTCAATTCATGTAGCTCCCAGGAAAATACTAGTCTTTGCTATGAAAGACTTCGAATTTGAGTGGGTGAGCTTTAGCTCAAGTGGTGGGGGTGGTAACCCCCACCACGCTAGGCTGGGGTTTGACTCCCGCTTGAATCACATATCTCTCTTCTTTTATATAATACTTATAGTTAAGTTTTAAGATGACAAAAAAAAAAAAGACTTCGAATTTGAATAACATTATGTGTAATATTACTTAAGTTTGGACATTTGAGTTTACCTAAACTTAAACTTTTTCTAGTGTGAATATAATGTGTGAATAATATTATAGTCATTCACTATCCCTCCCTTTCTTACAAAAAAAAAAAATTATAGTTATTGAAATAGTTAGATAAATGAGACAAAATTTAATATTTTCCCTCATTTTTTTTAATTGTATTTTTATTGTACTTATCCCATATACAAACAGTATTTTCCAACGAGCATGTACAGATCCTCCGATGAAGGAATCTGGCGCGCCTGTCTCTCTCTTATCCTACTATCGCGACGTGGCATTCCTGCCATCTCACTCAAAAATATCGTGAAAAAAATTGAAAGCACGTTTTATGCCACGTGATCTACGTGCAATGGCGGCGACTCGTTGGGGAGTTTGCAAGTTGCAACCTCGGGAATGATCCTCCCCACACACACAGTGTGTGTCCAGCCACACACACAGTGAGTTATCCAAATGTGGGTGGCTACAGTACTCTCTCAGCCGGTTCGTCCGGTTCCGGCTGTGCTCGTATCGCCCCGAAAGGCACAACAAAACACGTTCAATTTCAAATATCCGCGCAGGCGCGTGAGATTCAGACTCTCCGCAGCAGAAGAAAATAAGCAACTTCCCGAGCTTGATTCTCAGAGAACAGGTTCTAATATTAATTTTGTGATATATTAATTAATATTTTTTGGTTAATTTTGGGAAATATTTAATTTGGAATTATGCGATGCGCAAACGAAAATTAAAGACGGTGAAGAGGCGTTTATAGAAGTAAAGAGAGGTGAAAGAGTTGATGATGATTTGGGTTGGCTACCGGCTTTTCCTCACGCGCTAACAGCTTCCATGGCCAATTTTCTCTTTGGTTATCATATAGGGTGATTCTCTCTCTCTCTTTTTCTTTTAACTTTTTTTTTTTAGTCTCGTGAACACGGAAAATTACAGACGGAAAGAGCTTGATACGTGCAACTAAACAATTTTTGTAATGAGTGTAATTACGTGTCCCGAGACTTTTGTCTCGGGATTTTGTGTCGAACGAAACCGCAGCTGTTATTTTTGAAACTGCAACTGATATTTTTGAAATGTAAAAATAACAACTGATTCAAAAATATCAGTTCTAGTTTCAAAAATAACAATTCTAATTTCATTTAACACATAATTCGGCACAAAAATCATCGGTCCGTCAACATTTATTCTTTTGTAATAAACAGCCGATAAAAAATACGTTTATTTTTGTTATAATTATTAATATTTTAGCTGCACAAATCAATTAGTCAATTACATTAGTGATTTTTTCCTTTTTTTTTTTGTTTTTCTCAATCCATTCTAGAAATAAATTTAAATTTATTTTCTTCTAATTTCTTTTAATTTATGGATGATTTGATTTTGCAGAGTGATGAATGGGCCTATTGTTTCTGTTGCACGAGAACTGGGTTTCGAAGGAGACTCAATTCTTGAGGGACTTGTAGTGAGCATGTTTATTGCTGGTGCGTTTATTGGAAGCATAAGTTCCGGTTCTCTTGTAGATAGACTTGGATGTAGGCGCACGTTTCAGATTGTTTCAATTCCACTCATTCTCGGTGCAATTGTTAGGTATTTTGTGCCCTTCCAGATGAAGTTGGTCTTTAATTGTGATAAATATTTGGGTTCTTAGAGCTAGGCATACCCCAAGTAAGTTGTTTGTCAATGACGTATATAAACTTCACGAGATCCTTGCATTGTCTCGCTGCATCATACATGCTGTTTGTCAATGGTTATGAATGTGCTAGCGAACATTTTATGTCATGTTCTTATGGGTTCTATGTCCTAGAAAATTTATCGTGCTTGGATGACGTTTTGTTTATGTAATTCTATGATAAGTGTCGACATTCCCTCCCCCCAAAACAAAAAAAATGTTGTTTGGATCCAATATGCGACTGTATTGATTTGGGATTACGAATATCCAACAGCTTATGTTTATCGAGGGTATAGAATGACTACGTGTTGTCCATCCATGTTTTTCCAAATATGAAGCAATTATAATTTTTCTCCTTCATATCAATATATAGAACTTGGTGCTCTTAAAAGTATTCCTCTTGTCATTTCCACAATGAGCAGAGCGTTCGAGTCTGACAGTGCACCCATATAGTGATGCTTTCTTGACTTTTGATTCAAAGGATTGTTGCTACTTTGTTCCTAGACTGCTTCAACATACCTTTGTCTCTAACCTTTGCAACTTGTAACAGTGCACAAGCTCACTCCGTAGATGAAATACTCTGGGGAAGATTTCTTGTTGGCCTTGGGATTGGGGTTAACACAGTTCTACTTCCAATTTATATCTCTGAGGTACTTCCAGGTTATAGAACAGCTTTATTTACCATGCTTGTTCCAATCTTAGTAAATTATGTCACATTTTAGAGGGGCTGACAGAGACAGAATCGATTGCGGGTGTGATTCTGCCTTCTTTATCAAACCTGTTTCTCAGTTAGGTCTCAATATAAGAAGTATGTATGTAGATTATGATAGATGAATGAGGGAAGTAACGAAAAGTTTTGGAAATGAAAGTGCATATGTGCTTATACAGCCCATCGCTTTTTATGTCAATCAAAGTGCATAGGATGAACAGAAAGGGTGGCCAATTGTGTGCAAGTTTCTAAAAAAATTTGACAAATGTACTTGATGATGTGAGATGCTGCCTTTCAATGTTCTGATACTCTGAGCTGGATTATACTTTGCAGCTATGATGGATTAATATTTGCTAGCAACTCCAGTTCTGTTTGCTCATATATTTACACTCTTCTATGTTACAGGTTGCACCAACAAAGTACAGGGGTTCACTGGGAACCTTGTGTCAAATTGGCACATGCCTTGGAATTATAGTGTCACTAACATTAGGAATCCCGTCTGAAAATGATCCACACTGGTGAGGTTCTTCTTTACCTTTTTCCCCTTGGTGGTGCTTGATTGGCTAATGATTGACATTCTTTTTGCCTGTTGAGTGTGCATTAGCTGCATATGGATGGAGTTTTTCTTTTGGGTGACATTAGTGGAGTGAAGAAAAGTTTTAAAAGATAAGAAGAGCAAAAAGTGAGAAATTGGTTTGGGAAATATATAGCCTCACTAAACTAGTGCATAGAAGATTTTTTATATGATACTGTGGTACTAATTATTATTCAAATTTAACTTCATACTTCCACTTTGTGTCACGATTTTAATGCAATGAATCCCTAATTGTCATACCAATTACACCAAATATTTTTTTTATTGCTTAATGCGGTGGTATGTGGGAGATGTTGACCATTTGCCTGTGGATTCTTCTGTTGTGGCTGTAACATGGAGTGTAAGAAAATGTCTTTCTCAGGTGGAGGACAATGCTTTATATTGCAAGTGTTCCTGGATTTGTTATCACGCTGGGTATGCAGCTAGCTGTGGAGAGCCCTCGGTGGCTATGTAAGGTAGGATACTCTTTTTAGTTTTTGGGAGACAGAAATTTTTGGTCTTGGCATGCCAATTTTGAAGCAGTTATAATTTGTTTGTGTAGGTCGGAAGGCTAGATGATGCAAAACAAATTATCCGTGATCTTTGGGGACCATCTGAGGTCAATAGATCAATTGAAGAGTTCCAAGCAGTCATCAAGAATGATGGTAGTGATGTGGGAAGCAGGTGGTTGGAACTTCTGGAGGAACCGCACTCTAGAGGTTGTATCAAGGTTGTTCTTAGTCACTTTCAAATATGAATTTTTTTTTAAGTGACTTGCAACTTTCGGTCGCAGACAATATCCTATTGTATTTTTGCAGTTGCATTTGTAGGAGGTGCACTTTTTGTACTTCAACAGTTTGCTGGTATAAATGGAGTCCTTTATTTTTCATCTTTGACTTTTAAAGATGTTGGCATTTCAAGTGGTGCCTTAGCTAGCTTATTAGTTGGAGTTACCAACTTTGCAGGTTTGAAGTCTCTATCTGTGATGTTTACTGTATATTACTTGTCATTCTGTGAAATAATTTGTTACTTTCATCCATTTGTGGTCGTTTTTAGGTTCTCTTTGTGCATCATACTTAATGGATAAAGAAGGAAGGCAGAAACTCTTAATTGGCAGCTATTTGGGAATGGTGAGTGTGCATGTACATGTGAAATAAGAAAGTGGTTAATTATTTGTGACAAATCTGCCATTCAGGAGCTCTGTCCTCTGTCCTCTGTTTTCGTTTGAGGTTTGAATTTTGAGACCTGTTTCTATCAGTTAGCACACTTGATGTCACCTGGATTGCGATGCTAAACAATCAGTGTTCCCCATGTGCAGGCAGTTTCAATGTTTCTTATAGTTTTTGCGATAAAGTTCCCAATAGATGAAGAGCTTGGTCACAACTTATCTATAGTGGGAACTCTCATGTAAGCAGGTTTATGTACCAGCTAAGTTAATGTTTTTGTGCACATTCAAGCACAGATCAGAGAGATTGTGCATAGAGAGCATCATGCAGATGCTCCTTACTCTTTGACTTTGTTCTTTTTTTACAATTTGTATTGCATTTTGTGATCAAATGGTGATGTTTTTTAAAGAACACCTTAGTTAATCATGCCAAGAGAGATGCTCTTAACTGGCTTATGCTTGTTTTTCTGCATTTTTTTTTGGATCAGAAAACTTTGTAAATGAGCTTGACCCCTGCCTACGGCTATTTTTGGCTGGTTGTCCCAATTGGTACTTTTCTCCGTGGGCTGCCAACCTGCCACAGAGAAGGGAGATGATAAAAAAATTTCCCTGCCTGGGGTCGGTGGTTTTGTGATTCAGTATGACTTTGGTTGAACATTCATTTGCTACTTCAGACTTAATGTTGCCTTCATTGCCATGTTGATTGTACTTGCATACTGAAAGCATGTGGTCCTTTACTAGGGGACTTAGAAGGCTCATGCCTTTTTATCTCAGTGAACTGCTGGAATTTGAAGTATATAGTCCTCACTACTGATCCGAATTATATAATGGTCTCGAGATATCTTCGTTGGTAACCCTTTTGTTTTCATAAACGCAGCTACATTTTCTCATTTGCACTTGGAGCTGGACCAGCTACAGGTATGATCATACCAGAACTTAGCAGCAACAGGACTCGTGGGAAGATTATGGGATTTAGTTTTTCTGTTCACTGGGTAGGTTTTACTTCCATTTCTCTAGAGTTGGTTTTCTTAGACATAAAAAAATTCGTCGTATAACAATTCTTTATGACCACTGTACTAGAAAGTTGATCTGACTTCTTGAATACCGTCGGATTTTGTACTTTTATTTTGTTTGCCTGAACTTGCCTAGAATATCTAATCTACGTGTGATCAGGTCTGCAATTTTTTGGTGGGACTATTCTTTCTTGACCTAGTGGAGAAATTTGGAGTCGCTCCAGTTTATGCTGGCTTTGGCGGTTTTTCCTTGTTAGCAGCTATATTTGCCAATTATTTCCTTATAGAAACCAAAGGCCGCTCGCTTGAGGAGATTGAAATGTTACTGAACCCCACTTTCCAGGGTAGAGACGAGTGATGGAATGCAGTTCTCACCTCCAACTTGAAATTTATGTGGAGACGGATTTTGCCTGGAATTGTTTTTTGATGTTCCTTGTTGCTGCGGTTGCTGTACCATGTAATTTGAATTTAATCATTATGTTCGAATTGTGGCCGTAAAGGAAATTCTCTCTCTCTCCCCCACCGCTAAAATTCCATTGGCGCATCCCTCAACTGTTTGATGCGTGATTTGTATCATTGACAGGAAATTAATGCACAGCAACGAACAAGCAATTTTTTAATTTTGTATCCCCTGCTTATTTTTTCGGATGACGGCTGATGGCAACTTGGGTTGGACATTGTTAAACGGCAGTCAGTTAACAGTGTTTGAAAAAAAAAAAAACAAATGAAGGAGCCAGGGGAATGAGATGAATGATTAAACTCAAACGTCTTTGATTAAGTCAGTAACTGGGGTTAAAAATTTAAAATTTGACACAACATTCATTATATTCTTGCATAGCCCTAAAATGCCCTACCCTTCTGTTTTCTAATTCTGAAAACTAGCTGTCTTGAGTATGATCATATAAACCGGCAACTTCGTATTTCCCAAAACTTGAAAATAAAAATTATTGTTAGGTTATTGAAGTTCACTCGCCATTAAGTTACAAACATAATAATGCCACTAAGAATACTTCATCACACAGAGAGAAGAAAAGAGGCAGGAAGAAGCCTGTATTTATTTTCATGCCAGAGAAATTGAAACTTCATTGAAAACTCAGAAATGAGTTGAAGAATTTATACTTGCAGAACCCAAATTGGGAAGGCTCTTTTGGCCAATACATTTACATTTGAATTGCAATCTCCTAGAGACTAAAACCAAAAAAACAAAAAAAAAGTTGCCCAAGCAGAGAGTACTGGCTAATACTTCGCAATTGCAAAGAAAAAAGGGGTTATTCAAAAGGGACTCGATCAATATCGCGTGAAACTATAAGGCATGGCGTTGACATAAGGACCCATATATTGTTCCATTCCTGGCTGGACGCCATTCCAGTATGGATTATAGGCATAAGCTTCCATGGGCATCATATAAGTGTAGCTCCCTGACCCTGAGTCTTGGTAAGAACTTCTCTTTCTCTTCTTTTTTGTCTCAGTTGAACCTGTCTTGTGCTGCATTTCTTTTTTCTCAGCTAGCGGTGAACCGTTTCTCAGTGCCGAACCCTTCATCGCCGTCGATTCCTGCACATCAGCTGCCATGGGGGCCAATTGTTCAGTGTTATGGGCCGAATTCATGGCAGCCGCAGATACACGAGACTCCACATTTTCGACTCGAATGGCACTTGTGGTGGCTTTTTCACCACTGCTGCTGCTGCTGCTTGAACCAGACTCCAAAATGCGTTTAATTGTTTCCCTAACAGTCACATTTGGAACAAGATGATCTGTGAGAACCCCTGTTGCCCCGCATACACACTTCAAATTGGAGTTGATTATATGGCTCCTGATGCACTTATCACAGAAGCTCTGGAAACAACACTTGCTTGTCAGAACTGCGTCTTTCAGCACTTGCTTGCACAAAGGGCAGTGAAGCTCCAGGGGGATACAAGCTGTAATTGTTGACCGCGATGATAATGATGATATGCCTTCCATTTCTCTGTCGAAAGCAGCCTCATTTGGCTTCACAACAGCACATGTGCCTCCTGGCAACTTGTAAGTCCCATCTGGGTCAGCCACAAGCATCGATTTTGGAATACCAGTAGGAGGCCTCACCCTCTTGAAATCATACTTTGGATCACCATTGGTTGGACAATCTTGAATCAAATGCCCAGGAACATTGCACCTGTGACACACATAACCCTTAAGTGGGGTTCTCCAGAAACCTCTGCCGCCACATAACGATGTTGATAACGATGTCTTAGCTCCAAAATCTGCAACTCCATCAGCATATGCCAATGCCGGAGTGCTTACCAAAGCCTTGATCCTCTCCTCTTCCTCGTCATCTCGAGAATCTGCAGCAAGCTTTGACCGAACCGGCATCACCCCAGGAGCAGAAACAGCATAGACATCTCCTCCAAAGTCATGACAATCCCATTCATCGTCATCTTCAGGTGTTGCAGAGGCATTGTTGTCCACAACATTCGGGGCCTTCGGTAGTCCGACGACAATTGGGGTGGTGTCGATGGGTCTACGCCGCCGGTTTCCGGGAACACGGCGAAGCAAAACAGACGTGTTGGTAGGAATCAACATTGATTCCTCACAATATTCCTCATTAGTTAGGGCATTAACGACTACCAGGTCCAAATCAGTGCCCAAACACAGACCATTCGATTCATGACTATTTTTCTTCTTCGAATCAACATTCTTTTTGCCTTTATATTTGGCTTCGAAAATTTTCTGTTTCAAAGCCCCAACAGTTATAAAGGGACCGTCCAGAACAACTGAGTCGTAATCTTTTGCGCTCTTAAATTTGTAATATATCGCCATCGCTTTTTATTACTTTTCTTTTCCGGGAATTTAGGTTTTTTCTGTTTTTTATGCGATTCACTGCAAGCAAATTAAAGACAAACCCAGAACGAAGAACAAAGGAGGAAAAAAACGACAACGTATCAGAAAATAAATATTGATCGAATCGATCAAGTACAATACAGCAAATTAAAGAACTTGTAATCAAACGAAAAGGTACACATACAATTCAAAGACGATTCTTTTTCTTTTTCTTTTTTTTTTCCTATCAATTTCTCTATATAATTTTGATTACTTACAACAAATAGGTTGATTGCTACAAGAAATCAAAGCAGAGGTTCGTGCAAGAGGCCGAATCGGAGCAGATTCTTCAATTTCCTTCGGGATTTTCACGCGAAACACAGAAATCGCCGACGGAAACAAGAAGATTAGTGGCGCGATTCACTATCTAACAGCGGAACGCGATCTCGAAGTCTCAGAGAAGAAGAAGAAACAAAACCCCAGAAAATCAGCCAATTGCCTATCCCGAATAGCCAGAAAGAAAACTGCAGACACCGAAAAAAACTAGCACACCAAAAGGTCGCTGTTTCGTTTATATACTGCTTTTCCGCCAAGGATTCCGCGTCCACGCGGATTTTATTATTATTTATATATTTTTTTATAACTTTCCAATTTTAAGTCGGTTGTGATTTTTTTTTGATAAAAAAATTATTGTATTAATATGATACAATTCTGTACATTGCTAGATACGAAAGTGTTGGAAAAACTTACATAAAACAAGTAAAATAGTGGCGAAGATAACATACAACTAATTAGGTCACAAGTACTTCTAATTAACTAGGTTTGAAGTCCAATTAAACAAATCTCTTTGACAATAAAAAAAATCAAAATTAAATTATACTTACCTAACACGAAGGACGAAGGGAGAATAATTTTTAAGGGGGAAATTTTTGTGTTTAAATATAACAATAAAAATAACATATATTTAAAAAATAAAAAATAAAAATACTTATTTTTAATAATAAATATTATAATTATTCGTAAAAGATTAAAAATATTTTTTTTCTATATCATCAAAATTTTCTTTTTTATATGAATAATAACACAATCATTAAAGTTATTTGTTTACCATGTATCTGTACAACAAATTTTTATATGATATCCATAGACTAATCACTAAATTAATTAGTATCATAATTGTTGAATCGATATAAATAAAACTAATTTAATAAACATATTTATTTTTAAAAACACAGTTTTTTTCTGTTTATTATTAATAATTTATTTTATTAAAAAATTAAGAATATTTTTGAAAAGAATAAGAAAATGATACTAATAATAATTCTTTATAATATATAAAAAAAATATTATTTATACCAAAAACGAAATAAGAAGAAGAGGGCAAATGCAGGGAAACATAGGCCGAAAGCATTACCACTGCGCTACACACTCACTTCTCTTACTTTTGTCCCATATTGGACTGGACCTTTTTTCGGTTTTCAAATTGGATTGGACTTTCTTAGTATGTAGTTATGTGCCTGGGCTCAATGGGCCTAATTTTTAATGATGCTGCAGTTGAAGGTAAAATATTTGTTTTGATTTTGACCAAAAAAAAAAAAAAATTACAATGGTTTCGATGGGAACCAGGCCCATCAACTATCTATGTTTTCTTTCTCTCTTTTTCTCTTTTTCTTTTTCCAAACCTTATGAGATTAATCGATTGAACGGTAAGATATTTAACAAAAGTAATTCTTTTTATTTTGATAAACTTCACACTTTTTTTTTATAATTAGAATTTAAATGAGACATAGATGTCATAACCATTGAAAGACACCGTTTATATTATATATATATATATATATATATATATATATATATATATAAAGCACCCTTTATTTTATAACATGAAAAAAAATGTATCATTAGTATATACGTCATTATATGCGTATGCTGAAATTATGAGTCACCAAATACTATCCTCGTTTAATCTTTTTTATAAAGAAGAAACTCATCACCCGAGTATTATTGGATATGAATGAGACTCCTTCAAACTAATAACTGTATTAACGAATTTGAAACTTACACTGAACGTGCACAAGTCAATTGACAGTTAAAAGAAAAAAATTACTTCTATTACACTGACTAAAACTCTAACCCAAATCAAACGTGAAAAAACACATTCAATTACTACCAAACTACCACCTTGAATAATAAAAAAAAGCACCTTTATATTATTTTACAGCAATATTGATGCTTATCTTCCAAATTTAAAGGTTCTTATAAATAATAAAAAAAGGTTCTTTTTGTCTGAGACATTTCATTGCTAAATATATGTCACATAAAAAAATTGTCCAACCCTCGTTGAATGAGGTTATCTCAAATAGAAGTCACTCTAATTTTGGTATGTAGATTTGATAATTTGTATATCTACAATAGATCCTTTTTGTTGTTTAAAAAAAATCATAGAGCTTTTAAATCTAGAATTTTTAAGTTATTTGTTCCAAGAAATATTAGGAAGCAATTTGTAGATATACTGTTGGACAACACGAAAAGCATGGGTGAATTCAATGAAATTTTCTATTATATGCAAGACATACGGTACCACGCCGATATTATTTAATACCACAAAAACTTGTCGTCCATAAAAATCTATTAAATTTTTATAAAACTCCATTATATGATAATAAATACTATCCGTCTCACATAAAATACTTAGTCGACAAAAAAAAAGGTCTCCATTACATTTAACGAGTGACAATTCAGCACAGTATTTTTCTAATTAATATTTGAACACAGTAGTGAAGAAGTCTCTAACGTACTTTATTAATTTGATAGATAAATTCAATTATCTCTAGGCATAAATAAATCATCTTTTATTCAATAAGTGCGGAACAACATTTTGCATACAAACAGCATCATCATAAAGGATTTGCCGAAATCAAACCAAATACTCAGAAAAATTGCAAGCGAGTTAAATGCCAGCAAGACTATTTCGATAAGAGTTTAAAGATGCGGGTTTCGACGCAAAATGGGACGTAAATGCTCTACTGTTCTGTTTTCTAATTCTTAAAACTAATTGTCTTGAATATGATCAAATATACCGGCAACTTCACATTTCCAAAAAATTGAAAATAAAAAAATATTGTTAGGTTGTTGAAGTTCATTCGCCATTAATTTATAAACATAATAATGCCACTAAAAAAAATTTCATCGCACAGTCAGAGAAGAAAAGAGGCAGGAAGAAGCTTGCATTTGCTTTCATCATAGAAATTGTAACTTCATTGAAAATTCAGAAATGAGTTGAAAAATTTATACTTGCATAACCAAAATTGAGGGCTCTTTTGGCCAGTACATTTACATTTGAATTGCAATCTCTTAGAGACCAAAAAAAAAAAAAAAAAGGGAGACTGCTCAATAAAGAGCACTGCACGACCGCATGTGAAAAGAGGCTAATCGAAAGGGACTCAATCAATACCGCATGTAACTACTATAAGACATAGCGTTGACATAAGGACCCATATATTGTTCAATTCCCGGTTGGACGTCATTCCAGTATGGATTATAGGATAAGCTTCCATAGGCATCATATAAGGGTAGCTCCCTGACCCTGAGTCTTGGTAAGAACTTCTCTTTCTCTTCTTTTTTGTCTCAGTAGAAACCGTCTTGTACTGCACTTCTTTTTTCTCAGTTAGCGGTGAACCTCTGCTTGGTGCTGAACCCTTCATTGCCGTCGATTCCTGCACATCAGATGCTTTTGGGGCCAATTGCTCAGTGTTATGGGCCGAATGCATCGCAGCTCCAGATACACGGGACTCCACATTTGCAACTCGAATGGCACTTGTGGTGGCCTTTTCACCACTGCTGCTGCTGCTTGAACCAGACTCCAAAATGCGCTTAATTGTTTCCCTGACAGTCACATTTGGAACAAGATGATCCGTAAGAACCCCCGTTGCCCCACACACACACTTCAAATTGGAGTTGATTATATGACTCCTGATGCACTTGTCACAGAAGCTCTGGAAACAACACTTGCTTGTCAGAACTGCGTCTTTCATCACTTGCTTGCACAAACGGCAGTGAAGCTCCTGCGGGATAATAGTTGTAATTGTTGACCGTGATGACGATGATGATATGCCTTCCATTTCTCTGTCGAAAGCAGCCTCGTTTGGCTTAAGAACAGCACAAGTGCCTTCTGGCAACTTGTAAGTCCCATCTGGGTCAGCCACAAGCATCGATTTTGGAATACCAGTAGGAGGCCTCACCCTCTTGAAATCATACTTTGGATCACCATTGGTTGGACAATCTTGAATCAAATGACCAGGAACATTGCACCTATGACATACATAACCCTTAGGTGGGGTTCTCCAGAAGCCTCTGCCGCCACATAACGATGTTGATAACGATGTCTTAGCTCCAAAATCTGCAACTCCATCAGCATATGCCAATGCCCGAGTGTTTACTAAAGCCTTGATCCTCTCCTTTTCCTCGTCATCTCGAGAATCTGCAGCAAGCTTTGACCGAACCGGCATCACCCCAGGAGCAGAAACAGCATAGACATCTCCTCCAAAGTCATGACAATCCCATTCATCGTCATCTTCAGGTGTTGCAGAGGCATTGTTGTCCACAACATTCGGGGCCTTCGGTAGTCCGACGACAATTGGGGTGGTGTCGATGGGCCTACGACGCCGGTTTCCGGGAACACGACGAAGCAAAACAGACGTGTTGGTAGGAATCAACATTGATTCCTCACAATATTCCTCATTAGTTAGGGCATTAACGACTACCAGGTCCAAATCAGTGCCCAAACACAAACCATTCGATTCATGACTATTTTTCTTCTTCGAATCAACATTCTTTTTGCCTTTATATTTGGCTTCGAAAATTTTCTGTTTCAAAGCCCCAACAGTTATAAAGGGACCGTCCAGAACAACTGACTCGTAATCTTTTGCGCTCTTAAATTTGTAATATATCGCCATCGCTTTTTATTACTTTTCTTTTCCGGGAATTTAGCTTTTTTCTGTTTTTTATGCGATTCACTGCAAGCAAATTAAAGACAAACCCAGAACGAAGAACAAAGGAGGAAAAAAACGACAACGTATCAGAAAATAAATATTGATCGAATCGATCAAGTACAGTACAGAAAATTAAAGAACTTGTAATCAAACGAAAAGGTACACATACAATTCAAAGACGATTCTTTTTCTGTTTCTTTTTTTTTTCCTATCAATTTCTCAATATAATTTTGATTACTTACAACAAATAGGTTGATTGCTACAAGAAATCAAAGCAGATGTTCGTGCAAGAGGCCGAATCGGAGCAGATTCTTCAATTTCCTTCGGGATTTTCACGCGAAACACAGAAATCGCCGACGGAAACAAGAAGATTAGTGGCGCGATTCACTATCTAACAGCGGAACGCGATCTCGAAGTCTCAGAGAAGAAGAAGAAACAAAACCCCAGAAAATCACCCAATTGCCTATCCCGAATAGCCAGAAAGAAAACTGCAGACACCGAAAAAAACTAGCACACCAAAAGGTCGCTGTTTCGTTTATATACTGCTTTTCCGCCAAGGATTCCGCGTCCACGCGGATTTTATTATTATTATTTATATATTTTTTTATAACTTTCCAATTTTAAGTCGGTTGTGATTTTTTTTTGATAAAAAAATTATTGAATTAATATGATACAATTCTGTACATTGCTAGATACGAAAGTGTTGGAAAAACTTACATAAAACAAGTGAAATAGTGGTGAAGATAACATACAACTAATTAGGTCACAAGTACTTCTAATTAACTAGGTTTGAAGTCCAATTAAACAAATCTCTTTGACAATAAAAAAAATCAAAATTAAATTATACTTACCTAACACGAAGGACGAAGGGAGAATAATTTTTAAGGGGGAAATTTTTGTGTTTAAATATAACAATAAAAATAACATATATTTAAAAAATAAAAAATAAAAATACTTATTTTTAATAATAAATATTATAATTATTCGTAAAAGATTAAAAATATTTTTTTTCTATATCATCAAAATTTTCTTTTTTATATGAATAATAACACAATCATTAAAGTTATTTGTTTACCATGTATCTGTACAACAAATTTTTATATGATATCCATAGACTAATCACTAAATTAATTAGTATCATAATTGTTGAATCGATATAAATAAAACTAATTTAATAAACATATTTATTTTTAAAAACACAGTTTTTTTCTGTTTATTATTAATAATTTATTTTATTAAAAAATTAAGAATATTTTTGAAAAGAATAAGAAAATGATACTAATAATAATTCTTTATAATATATAAAAAAAATATTATTTATACCAAAAACGAAATAAGAAGAAGAGGGCAAATGCAGGGAAACATAGGCCGAAAGCATTACCACTGCGCTACACACTCACTTCTCTTACTTTTGTCCCATATTGGACTGGACCTTTTTTCGGTTTTCAAATTGGATTGGACTTTCTTAGTATGTAGTTATGTGCCTGGGCTCAATGGGCCTAATTTTTAATGATGCTGCAGTTGAAGGTAAAATATTTGTTTTGATTTTGACCAAAAAAAAAAAAAAATTACAATGGTTTCGATGGGAACCAGGCCCATCAACTATCTATGTTTTCTTTCTCTCTTTTTCTCTTTTTCTTTTTCCAAACCTTATGAGATTAATCGATTGAACGGTAAGATATTTAACAAAAGTAATTCTTTTTTATATTATATATATATAAAGCACCCTTTATTTTATAACATGAAAAAAAATGTATCATTAGTATATACGTCATTATATGCGTATGCTGAAATTATGAGTCACCAAATACTATCCTCGTTTAATCTTTTTTATAAGGAAGAAACTCATCACCCGAGTATTATTGGATATGAATGAGACTCCTTCAAACTAATAACTGTATTAACGAATTTGAAACTTACACTGAACGTGCACAAGTCAATTGACAGTTAAAAGAAAAAAATTACTTCTATTACACTGACTAAAACTCTAACCCAAATCAAACGTAAAAAAACACATTTAATTACTACCAAACTACCACCTTAAATAATAAAGAAAGCACCTTTATATTATTTTACAGCAATATTGATGCTTATCTTCCAAATTTAAAGGTTCTTATAAATAATAAAAAAAGGTTCTTTTTGTCTGAGACATTTCATTGCTAAATATATGTCACATAAAAAAATTGTCCAACCCTCGTTGAATGAGGTTATCTCAAATAGAAGTCACTCTAATTTTGGTATGTAGATTTGATAATTTGTATATCTACAATAGATCCTTTTTGTTGTTTAAAAAAAATCATAGAGCTTTTAAATCTAGAATTTTTAAGTTATTTGTTCCAAGAAATATTAGGAAGCAATTTGTAGATATACTGTTGGACAACACGAAAAGCATGGGTGAATTCAATGAAATTTTCTATTATATGCAAGACATACGGTACCACGCCGATATTATTTAATACCACAAAAACTTGTCGTCCATAAAAATCTATTAAATTTTTATAAAACTCCATTATATGATGATAAATACTATCCGTCTCACATAAAATACTTAGTCGACAAAAAAAAAGGTCTCCATTACATTTAACGAGTGACAATTCAGCACAGTATTTTTCTAATTAATATTTGAACACAGTAGTGAAGAAGTCTCTAACGTACTTTATTAATTTGATAGATAAATTCAATTATCTCTAGGCATAAATAAATCATCTTTTATTCAATAAGTGCGGAACAACATTTTGCATACAAACAGCATCATCATAAAGGATTTGCCGAAATCAAACCAAATACTCAGAAAAATTGCAAGCGAGTTAAATGCCAGCAAGACTATTTCGATAAGAGTTTAAAGATGCGGGTTTCGACGCAAAATGGGACGTAAATGCTCTACTGTTCTGTTTTCTAATTCTTAAAACTAATTGTCTTGAATATGATCAAATATACCGGCAACTTCACATTTCCAAAAAATTGAAAATAAAAAAATATTGTTAGGTTGTTGAAGTTCATTCGCCATTAATTTATAAACATAATAATGCCACTAAAAAAAATTTCATCGCACAGTCAGAGAAGAAAAGAGGCAGGAAGAAGCTTGCATTTGCTTTCATCATAGAAATTGTAACTTCATTGAAAATTCAGAAATGAGTTGAAAAATTTATACTTGCATAACCAAAATTGAGGGCTCTTTTGGCCAGTACATTTACATTTGAATTGCAATCTCTTAGAGACCAAAAAAAAAAAAAAAAAGGGAGACTGCTCAATAAAGAGCACTGCACGACCGCATGTGAAAAGGGGCTAATCGAAAGGGACTCAATCAATACCGCATGTAACTACTATAAGACATAGCGTTGACATAAGGACCCATATATTGTTCAATTCCCGGTTGGACGTCATTCCAGTATGGATTATAGGCATAAGCTTCCATAGGCATCATATAAGGGTAGCTCCCTGACCCTGAGTCTTGGTAAGAACTTCTCTTTCTCTTCTTTTTTGTCTCAGTAGAAACCGTCTTGTACTGCACTTCTTTTTTCTCAGTTAGCGGTGAACCTCTGCTTGGTGCTGAACCCTTCATTGCCGTCGATTCCTGCACATCAGATGCTTTTGGGGCCAATTGCTCAGTGTTATGGGCCGAATGCATCGCAGCTCCAGATACACGGGACTCCACATTTGCAACTCGAATGGCACTTGTGGTGGCCTTTTCACCACTGCTGCTGCTGCTTGAACCAGACTCCAAAATGCGCTTAATTGTTTCCCTGACAGTCACATTTGGAACAAGATGATCCGTAAGAACCCCCGTTGCCCCACACACACACTTCAAATTGGAGTTGATTATATGACTCCTGATGCACTTGTCACAGAAGCTCTGGAAACAACACTTGCTTGTCAGAACTGCGTCTTTCATCACTTGCTTGCACAAACGGCAGTGAAGCTCCTGCGGGATAATAGTTGTAATTGTTGACCGTGATGACGATGATGATATGCCTTCCATTTCTCTGTCGAAAGCAGCCTCGTTTGGCTTAAGAACAGCACAAGTGCCTTCTGGCAACTTGTAAGTCCCATCTGGGTCAGCCACAAGCATCGATTTTGGAATACCAGTAGGAGGCCTCACCCTCTTGAAATCATACTTTGGATCACCATTGGTTGGACAATCTTGAATCAAATGACCAGGAACATTGCACCTATGACATACATAACCCTTAGGTGGGGTTCTCCAGAAGCCTCTGCCGCCACATAACGATGTTGATAACGATGTCTTAGCTCCAAAATCTGCAACTCCATCAGCATATGCCAATGCCCGAGTGTTTACTAAAGCCTTGATCCTCTCCTTTTCCTCGTCATCTCGAGAATCTGCAGCAAGCTTTGACCGAACCGGCATCACCCCAGGAGCAGAAACAGCATAGACATCTCCTCCAAAGTCATGACAATCCCATTCATCGTCATCTTCAGGTGTTGCAGAGGCATTGTTGTCCACAACATTCGGGGCCTTCGGTGGTCCGACGACAATTGGGGTGGTGTCGATGGGCCTACGACGCCGGTTTCCGGGAACACGACGAAGCAAAACAGACGTGTTGGTAGGAATCAACATTGATTCCTCACAATATTCCTCATTAGTTAGGGCATTAACGACTACCAGGTCCAAATCAGTGCCCAAACACAAACCATTCGATTCATGACTATTTTTCTTCTTCGAATCAACATTCTTTTTGCCTTTATATTTGGCTTCGAAAATTTTCTGTTTCAAAGCCCCAACAGTTATAAAGGGACCGTCCAGAACAACTGACTCGTAATCTTTTGCGCTCTTAAATTTGTAATATATCGCCATCGCTTTTTATTACTTTTCTTTTCCGGGAATTTAGCTTTTTTCTGTTTTTTATGCGATTCACTGCAAGCAAATTAAAGACAAACCCAGAACGAAGAACAAAGGAGGAAAAAAACGACAACGTATCAGAAAATAAATATTGATCGAATCGATCAAGTACAGTACAGAAAATTAAAGAACTTGTAATCAAACGAAAAGGTACACATACAATTCAAAGACGATTCTTTTTCTGTTTCTTTTTTTTTTCCTATCAATTTCTCAATATAATTTTGATTACTTACAACAAATAGGTTGATTGCTACAAGAAATCAAAGCAGATGTTCGTGCAAGAGGCCGAATCGGAGCAGATTCTTCAATTTCCTTCGGGATTTTCACGCGAAACACAGAAATCGCCGACGGAAACAAGAAGATTAGTGGCGCGATTCACTATCTAACAGCGGAACGCGATCTCGAAGTCTCAGAGAAGAAGAAGAAACAAAACCCCAGAAAATCACCCAATTGCCTATCCCGAATAGCCAGAAAGAAAACTGCAGACACCGAAAAAAACTAGCACACCAAAAGGTCGCTGTTTCGTTTATATACTGCTTTTCCGCCAAGGATTCCGCGTCCACGCGGATTTTATTATTATTATTTATATATTTTTTTATAACTTTCCAATTTTAAGTCGGCTATGATTGTTTTTGATAAAAAAATTATTACATTAATATGATACAATTACGTTGATAGATACGAAAGCGTTGGAAAAACTTACATGAAATAGGTGAAATAGTGGCCAAGATAATATACAACTAACTAACTAGGTCACAAGTACTTTTAATTAACTGAGTTTAAAGTCCAATTAAACAATTCTGTTTGACAACAAGAAAAATCGAAAGTAAGGTATACTTACCTAACACGATGTACGAAGGGAGAATAATTTTTAAGGGGGCAAATTTTTGTATTTAAATATAACAATAAAAATAACATATATTTAAAAAATAAAAAATAAAAAAACTTATTTTTAATAATAAATATTACAATTATTCGTAAAAGATTAAAAATATTTTTTTTCTATATCATCAAAACTTTTTTTTTATATGAATAATAACACAATCATTAAAGTTATTTGTTTACCATGTAGATGTACAACAAATTTTTATATGATATTCATAGACTAATAACTAAATGAATTAGTATCATAATTGTTGAATTGATACAAATAAAACTAATTTTATAAACATATTTATTTCTAAAAATACAGTTTTTTTTCTGTTTATTATTAATAATTTATTTTATTAAAAAATTAAGAATATTTTTGAAAAGAATAAGAAAATGATATTAATAATAATTCTTTATAATATATAAAAAAATATTATTTATACCAAAAACGAAATAAGTAGAAGAGGGCAAATGCAGGGAAACATAGGCCGAAAGCATTACCACTGCGCTACACACTCACTTCTCTTACTTTTGTCCCATATTGGACTGGACCTTTTTTCGGTTTTCAAATTGGATTGGACTTTCTTAGTATGTAGTTATGTACCTAGGCTCAATGGGCCTAATTTTTAATGACGCTGCAGTAGAAGCTAAAATATTTGTTTTGATTTCGGCCGAAAAAATTACAGTGGTTTCGATGGGACCAGGCCCATCAACTATCTATGTTTTCTTTCACTCTTATTCTCTTTTCTTTTTTTCTCTGAACCTTATGAGATTGTGTTAGATCGATTGAATTATAAGCTGTTTAATAAAAGTAATTTTTTTTATTTTGATAAATTTTTTTTTAATAATTAGAATTTAAATGAGACATAGATGTCATAACCATTGAAAGACACCGTTTATATTAGATATATATATATATATAAAGTACCCTTTATTATTTAACATGAAAAAAAATGTATCACTAGTATATAGGTCATTGTATGCGTGAGCTGAAACTAGGAGTCACCAATTACTATCCCCGTTTAATTTTCCCTATAGGAAAGAAATTAATCACCCAAGTATTGTTAGATCTGAACGAGACTCCTTCAAGCTAATAACTGTATTAACGAATTTGACATTTGCACCGAGCGTGTACAAGTCAACTGACAGTTAAAAGAAAAACATTACCTCTATTGCATTGACTAAAACTCTAACCCAAATCAAACGTGAAAAAACACATTCAATTACTACCAAACTATCACCTTCAATAATAAAAAAAGCATCTTTATATTTTTTTTATAACAATATTGATGCTTATCTTCCAAATTTAAAGGTTCTTATAAATAATTAAAAAAAGGTTCTTTTTGTCCAAGACATTTCATTGTTAAATATATCTCACATAAAAAAATTGTCCAACCCTCGTTGAATGAGGCTGTCTCAAATAGAAGTCACTCTGATTTCGGTATGTAGATTTGATAATTCGTATACCTATAATAGATCCGTTTTGTTGTTTAAAAAAAAATCATAGAGCTTTTAAATCTAGGATTTTTAGGTTACTTGTTCCAAGAAATATTAGGAAGCAATTGTTGGACAACACGAAAAGCTTGAGTGAATTCAATGTAGTTTTCTATTATATGCAAGACATACGGTACTACGTCGGTGTTAATTAATACAACATAAACTTGTCGTCAATAAAAATCTATTAAATTTCTATAAAACTCCATTATATGATAATAAATACTACCTGTCTCATATAAAATATTTGTCGACAAAAAAGGGTCTCCATTATATTTAACGAGTGGCAAGTCTGCACATTGTTCTTCTGATTAATATTCGAACACCGTAAAGTACTTTATTAATTTGATAGATAAGTTTACTTATTTCTAGGCATAAATAAATCCTCTTTTATTCAATAAGTGCAGAACAACATTCTGCATACAAACAGCATCATCATAAAGGATTTGCCGAAATCAAACCAAGTGCTCTGAAAGATTACAAGCGAGTTAAATGCCAGTAACGCTATTTCGATAAGAATTCAAGTATGCGAGTTTCGACGTAAAATGGGACGTAAATGCTCTACCGTTCTGTTTTCTAATTCTTAAAACTAATTGTCTTGAATATGATCAAATATAACGGCAACTTCATATTTCCAAAAAATTGAAAATAGAAAAATATTGTTAGGTCGTTGAAGTTCATTCGCCATTAATTTATAAACATAATAATACCACCAAGAATATTTCATCGCACAGTCAGAGAGAAAAGAGGCAGGAAGAAGCTTGCGTTTGCTTTCATCATAGAAATTGTAACTTCATTGAAAACTCAGAAATGAGTTGAAGAATTTACACTTGCATAACCCAAATTAGGGGCTCTTTTCGCCAGTACATTTACATTTGAATTGCAATCTCCTAGAGACCAACAAAAAAAAAAAAAAAAAAGACTGCTCAAGCAGAGAGTACTGCACGACCGCATGTGAAAAGGGGCTAATCGAAAGGGACTCAAATCAATACCGCATGTAACTATAAGACATGGCGTTGACATAAGGACCCATATATTGATCCATTCCCGGCTGGACGCCATTCCAGTATGGATTATAGGCATAAGTTTCCATAGGCATCATATAAGGGTAGCTTCCTGACCCTGAGTCTTGGTAAGAACTTCTCTTTCTCTTCTTTTTTGTCTCAGTAGAAACCGTCTTGTATTGCACTTCTTTTTTCTCAGTTAGCGGTGAACCTCTGCTTGGTGCTGAACCCTTCATTGCCGTCGATTCCTGCACATCAGATACTTTTGGGGCCAATTGCTCAGTGTTATGGGCCGAATGCATCGCAGCTCCAGATACACGGGACTCCACATTTGCAACTCGAATGGCACTTGTAGTGGCCTTTTCACCACTGCTGCTGCTGCTTGAACCAGACTCCAAAATGCGCTTAATTGTTTCCCTGACAGTCACATTTGGAACAAGATGATCCGTAAGAACCCCTGTTGCCCCACACACACACTTCAAATTGGAGTTGATTATATGACTCCTGATGCACTTGTCACAGAAGCTCTGGAAACAACACTTGCTTGTCAGAACTGCGTCTTTCATCACTTGCTTGCACAAAGGGCAGTGAAGCTCCGGGGGGATACAAGCTGTAATTGTTGACCGTGATGACGATGATGATATGCCTTCCATTTCTCTGTCGAAAGCAGCCTCGTTTGGCTTAAGAACAGCACAAGTGCCTTCTGGCAACTTGTAAGTCCCATCTGGGTCAGCCACAAGCATCGATTTTGGAATACCAGTAGGAGGCCTCACCCTCTTGAAATCATACTTTGGATCACCATTGGTTGGACAATCTTGAATCAAATGCCCAGGAACATTGCACCTGTGACATACATAACCCTTAGGTGGGGTTCTCCAGAAACCTCTGCCGCCACATAACGATGTTGATAACGATGTCTTAGCTCCAAAATCTGCAACTCCATCAGCATATGCCAATGCCCGAGTGTTTACTAAAGCCTTGATCCTCTCCTTTTCCTCGTCATCTCGAGAATCTGCAGCAAGCTTTGACCGAACCGGCATCACCCCAGGAGCAGAAACAGCATAGACATCTCCTCCAAAGTCATGACAATCCCATTCATCGTCATCTTCAGGTGTTGCAGAGGCATTGTTGTCCACAACATTCGGGGCCTTCGGTGGTCCGACGACAATTGGGGTGGTGTCGATGGGCCTACGACGCCGGTTTCCGGGAACACGACGAAGCAAAACAGACGTGTTGGTAGGAATCAACATTGATTCCTCACAATATTCCTCATTAGTTAGGGCATTAACGACTACCAGGTCCAAATCAGTGCCCAAACACAAACCATTCGATTCATGACTATTTTTCTTCTTCGAATCAACATTCTTTTTGCCTTTATATTTGGCTTCGAAAATTTTCTGTTTCAAAGCCCCAACAGTTATAAAGGGACCGTCCAGAACAACTGACTCGTAATCTTTTGCGCTCTTAAATTTGTAATATATCGCCATCGCTTTTTATTACTTTTCTTTTCCGGGAATTTAGGTTTTTTCTGTTTTTTATGCGATTCACTGCAAGCAAATTAAAGACAAACCCAGAACGAAGAACAAAGGAGGAAAAAAACGACAACGTATCAGAAAATAAATATTGATCGAATCGATCAAGTACAGTACAGAAAATTAAAGAACTTGTAATCAAACGAAAAGGTACACATACAATTCAAAGACGATTCTTTTTCTGTTTCTTTTTTTTTTCCTATCAATTTCTCAATATAATTTTGATTACTTACAACAAATAGGTTGATTGCTACAAGAAATCAAAGCAGATGTTCGTGCAAGAGGCCGAAACGGAGCAGATTCTTCAATTTCCTTCGGGATTTTCACGCGAAACACAGAAATCGCCGACGGAAACAAGAAGATTAGTGGCGCGATTCACTATCTAACAGCGGAACGCGATCTCGAAGTCTCAGAGAAGAAGAAGAAACAAAACCCCAGAAAATCACCCAATTGCCTATCCCGAATAGCCAGAAAGAAAACTGCAGACACCGGAAACAACGAGCACACAAAAAGGTCGCTGTTTCGTTTATATACTGCTTTTCCGCCAAGGATTCCGCGTTCACGCGGATTTTATTATTATTATTTATATAATTTTTTATAACTTTCCAATTTTAAGTCGGCTATGATTTTTTTTGATAAAAAAATTATTACATTAATATGATACAATTACATTGATAGATACGAAAGTGTTGGAAAAATTTACATGAAATAGGTGAAATAGTGGCCAAAATAATATACAACTAACTAACTAGGTCACAAGTACTTCTAATTAACTGAGTTTGAAGTCCAATTAAACAAATCTCTTTGACAACAAGAAAAATCGAAACTAAGTTATACTTATCTAACACGATGTACGAAGGGAGAATAATCTTTAAGGGGGCAAATTTTTGTATTTAAATATAACAGTAAAAATAACATATATTTAAAAAATAAAAAATAAAAAAACTTATTTTTAATAATAAATATTACAATTATTCGTAAAAGATTGAAAATATTTTTTTTCTATATCATCAAAACTTTCTTTTTTATATGAATAATAACACGATCGTTAAAGTTATTTGTTTACCATGCAATTGTACAACAAACTTTTATATGATATTTATAGACTAATGACTAAATAAATCAGTATTATAATTGTTGAATCGATACAAATAAAACTAATTTTATAAACATATTTATTTCTAAAAATACAGTTTTTTTTCTGTTTATTATTAATAATTTATTTTATTAAAAATTTAAGAATATTTTTGAAAAGAATAAGAAAATGATACTAATAATAATTCTTTATAATATATAAAAAAATATTATTTATACCAAAAACGAAATAAGTAGAGAGAAAAGGTATATGGGCCGATATTTGGTGTGCCGATTTTTGTCCCGAATGGAACCGTGACTGTTATTTTTGAAACGAAAACTGATATTTTTGTAACACTTGTTATTTTTACGTTTCAAAAATATCAGTTGCGATTTCAAAAATAACAGGCGCGGTTTATCTCGAGACAAAGTCCGAGACATTTTACCCGGCCCATATAAGCTTACTCGTAAGTAGAAGAGGGCAAATGCAGGGAAACATAGGCCGAAAGCATTATCACTGCGCTACACACTCACTTCTCTTACTTTTGTCCCATATTGGACTGGACCTTTTTTTGGTTTTCAAATTGGATTGGACTTTCTTAGTATGTAGTTATGTACCTAGGCTCAATGGGCCTAATTTTTAATGACGCTGCAGTAGACGCTAAAATATTTGTTTTGATTTCGGCCGAAAAAATTACAGTGGTTTCGATGGGACCAGGCCCATCAACTATCTATGTTTTCTTTCACTCTCATTCTCTTTTCTTTTTTTCTCCGAACCTTATGAGATTGTGTTAGATCGATTGAATTATAAACTGTTTAATAAAAGTAATTTTTTTTTATTTTGATAAATTTTTTTTTAATAATTAGAATTTAAATGAGACATAGATGTCATAACCATTGAAAGACACCGTTTATATTATATATATATATATAAAGCACCATTTATTATTTAACATGAAAAAAAATGTATCACTGGTATATAGGTCATTGTATACGTGAGCTGAAACTAGGAGTCACCAATTATTATCCTCGTTTAATCTTCTCTATAGGAAAGAAACTCATCACCCGAGTATTGTTAGATCTGAACGAGACTCCTTCAAGCTAATAACTGTATTAACGAATTTGACATTTACATCGAGCGTGTACAAGTCAACTGACAGTTAAAAGAAAAACATTACCTCTATTGCATTGACTAAAACTCTAACCCAAATCAAACGTGAAAAAACACATTCAATTACTACCAAACTATCACCTTAAATAATAAAAAAAGTACCTTTATATTTTTTTTATAACAATATTGATGCTTATCTTCCAAATTTAAAGGTTCTTATAAATAATTAAAAAAATGTTCTTTTTGTCCAAGACATTTCATTGTTAAATATATCTCACATAAAAAAATTGTCCAACCCTCGTTGAATGAGGCTGTTTCAAATAGAAGTCACTCTAATTTCGGTATATAGATTTGATAATTCGTATACCTACAATAGATCCGTTTTGTTGTTTAAAAAAAAATCATAGAGCTTTTAAATCTAGGATTTTTAGGTTACTTGTTCCAAGAAATATTAGGAAGCAATTTGTAGATACACTGTTGGACAACACGAAAAGCTTGAGTGAATTCAATGTAGTTTTCTATTATATGCAAGACATACGGTACTACGTCGGTGTTAATTAATACAACATAAACTTGTCGTCCATAAAAATTTATTAAATTTCTATAAAACTCCATTATATGATAATAAATACTTCCTGTCTCATATAAAATATTTGTCGACAAAAAAGGGTCTCCATTATATTTAACGAGTGGCAAGTCTGCACAGTGTTCTTCTGATTAATATTCGAACACCGTAAAGTACTTTATTAATTTGATAGATAAGTTTACTTATTTCTAGGCATAAATAAATCCTCTTTTATTCAATAAGTGCAGAACAACATTCTGCATACAAACAGCATCATCATAAAGGATTTGCCGAAATCAAACCAAGTGCTCTGAAAGATTACAAGCGAGTTAAATGCCAGTAACACTATTTCGATAAGAATTCAAATATGCGAGTTTCGACGTAAAATGGAACGTAAATGCTCTACTGTTCTGTTTTCTAATTCTTAAAACTAATTGTCTTGAATATGATCAAATATAATGGCAACTTCATATTTCCAAAAAATTGAAAATAGAAAAATATTGTTAGGTCGTTGAAGTTCATTCGCCATTAATTTATAAACATAATAATACCACCAAGAATATTTCATCGCACAGTCAGAGAAGAAAAGAGGCAGGAAGAAGCTTGCGTTTGCTTTCATCATAGAAATTGTAACTTCATTGAAAACTCAGAAATGAGTTGAAGAATTTACACTTGCATAACCCAAATTGGGGGCTCTTTTGGCTAGTACATTTACATTTGAATTGCAATCTCCTAGAGACCAACAAAAAAAAAAAAAAAGAGACTGCTCAAGCAGAGAGTACTGCACGACCGCATGTGAAAAGGGACTAATCGAAAGGGACTCAAATCAATACCGCATATAACTATAAGACATGGCGTTGACATAAGGACCCATATATTGATCCATTCCCGGCTGGACGCCATTCCAGTATGGATTATAGGCATAAGCTTCCATAGGCATCATATAAGGGTAGCTCCCTGACTATGAGTCTTGGTAAGAACTTCTCTTTCTCTTCTTTTTTGTCTCAGTAGAAACCGTCTTGTATTGCACTTCTTTTTTCTCAGTTAGCGGTGAACCTCTACTTGGTGCTGAACCCTTCATTGCCGTCGATTCCTGCACATCAGATACTTTTGGGGCCAATTGCTCAGTGTTATGGGCCGAATGCATCGCAGCTCCAGATACACGGGACTCCACATTTGCAACTCGAATGGCACTTGTAGTGGCCTTTTCACCACTGCTGCTGCTGCTTGAACCAGACTCCAAAATGCGCTTAATTGTTTCCCTGACAGTCACATTTGGAACAAGATGATCCGTAAGAACCCCTGTTGCCCCACACACACACTTCAAATTGGAGTTGATTATATGACTCCTGATGCACTTGTCACAGAAGCTCTGGAAACAACACTTGCTTGTCAGAACTGCGTCTTTCATCACTTGCTTGCACAAACGGCAGTGAAGCTCCTGCGGGATGCTAGTTGTAATTGTTGACCGTGATGACGATGATGATATGCCTTCCATTTCTCTGTCGAAAGCAGCCTCGTTTGGCTTCAGAACAGCACAAGTGCCTGCTGGCAACTTGTAAGTCCCATCTGGGTCAGCCACAAGCATCGATTTTGGAATACCAGTAGGAGGCCTCACCCTCTTGAAATCATACTTTGGATCACCATTGGTTGGACAATCTTGAATCAAATGCCCAGGAACATTGCACCTGTGACATACATAACCCTTAGGTGGGGTCCTCCAGAAACCTCTGCCGCCAGATGACGACGTCGATAATGTTGTCTTAGCTCCAAAATCTGCACCTCCATCAGCATATACCAATGCCGGAGTGTTTACCAGAGCCTTGATCCTCTCCTCCTCGTCCTCTCGAGAATCTGCGGCAGTCTTTGACTGAACCGGCAACACCCCAGGAGCAGAAACAGCATAGACATCTTCTCCAAAGTCATGACAATCCCATTCGTTATCATTTTCAGGCGTTGCAGAGGCATTGTTGTCCAGAACATTGGCAGCCTTCGGTGGTGGTCCAACAACAATTGGGGTGGTGTCGATGGGTCTACGACGCCGGTTTCCGGGAACACGGCGAAGCAAAACAGACGTGTTGGTAGGAATCAACATTGATTCCTCACAATATTCCTCATTAGTTTGGGCATTAACGACCACCAGGTCCAAATCAGTACCCAAACACAAACCATTCGATTTATGACCATTTTTCTTCGAATCAACATTCTTTTTGCCTTTATATTTGGCTTCGAAAATTTTCTGTTTCAAAGCCCCAACAGTTATAAAGGGACCGTCGAGAACAATTGACTCGTAATCTCTTGCGCTCTTAAATTTGTAATATATCGCCATCGCTTTTTATTAGTTTTCTTTTCCGGGAATTTAGCTTTTTTCTTTTTTTATGCGATTCACTGCAAGTAAATTAAAGACAAACTCAGAACGAAGAACAAAGGAGCAAAAAACGACAACGTATCAGAAAATAAATATTGATCGAATCGATCAAGTACAATACAGCAAATTAAAGAACTTGTAATCAAACCAAAAGGGACACATACAATTCAAAGACGATTCTTTTTCTTTTTCTTTTTTTTTTTTCCTATCAATTTCTCAATATAATTTTGATTACTTACAACAAATAGGTTGATTGCTACAAGATATCAAAGCAGAGGTTCGTGCAAGAGGCCGAATCGGAGCAGATTCTTCAATTTCCTTCCGGATTTTCACGCGAAACACAGAAATCGCCGACGGAAACACGAAGATTAGTGGCGTGATTCACTATCTAACAGCGGAACGCGATCTCGAAGTCTCAGAGAAGAAGAAGAAACAAAACCCCAGAAAATCACCCAATTGCCTATCCCGAATAGCAAGAAAGAAAACTGCAGACACCTGAAAAAACGAGCACACAAAACGGTCGCTGTTTCGTTTATATACTGCTTTTCCGCCAAGGATTCCGCGATCACGCGGATTTTATTATTATTATTTATATATTTTTTATAACTTTCCAATTTTAAGTCGGTTATGAATTATTTTTTTATAAAAAAATTGTTTCATTAATATGATACGATTCTATACATTAATAGATACGAAAGTGTTGGAAAAACTTACATGAAACAGGTGAAACAGTGGCCAAGATAACATACAACTAACTAAGTCACAAGTATTTCTAATTAACTGGGTTTGAAGTCCAATTAAACAAATCTCTCTAGCAGTAAAAAAAATCGAAACTAAATTATACTTACCTAACACGAAGGACGAAGGGAGAATAATTTTTAAGGGGGGAAATTTTTGTGTTTAAATATAACAATAAAAATAACATATATTTAAAAGGTAAAAAATAAAATTACTTATTTTTAATAATAAATATTACAATTATTTGTAAAAGATTAAAAATATTTTTTGTTCTATATCATCAAAATTTTCTTTTTATATGAATAATAATACAATCATTAAAGTTATTTGTTTACCATGTATCTGAACAATAAATTTTTATATGATATTCATAGACTAATCATTAAATTAATCAGTATCATAATTATTGAATCAGTACAAATAAAATTAATTTTATAAACATATTTATTTCTAAAAATACAGTTTTTTTTCTGTTTATTATTAATAATTTATTTTATTAAAAAATTAAGAATATTTTTGAAAAGAATAAGAAAATGATACTAATAATAATTCTCTATAATATATAAAAAAATATTATTTATACCAAAAACGAAATAAGAAGAAGAGGGCAAATGCAGGGAAACATAGGCCGAAAGCATTAACAATGCGCTACACAGTCACTTCTCTTACTTTTGTCTCATATTGGACTGGACCTTTTTTCCGTTTTCAAATTGGATTGGACTTTCTTAGTATGTAGTTATGTGCCTTGGCTCAATGGGCCTAATTTTTAATGACGCTGCAGTAGAAGCTAAAATATTTGTTTTGATTTTGACCAAAGAAATTACCGTGGTTTCGATGGGAACCAGGCCCATCAACTATCTATGTTTTCTTTCACTCTTATTCTCTTTTCTTTTTTTCTCCGAACCTTACGAGATTGTATTAGATCGATTGAATTGTAAACTGTTTAATAAAATTAATTTTTTTTTTATTTTGATAAAAAAAATTTAATAATTAAAATTTAAATGAGACATAAATGTCATAACCATTGAAAGACACCGTTTATATTAGATATATAAAAAAAAAGCACCATTTATTTTTGAACAAGAAAAAAAATATATCACTAGTATATTGGTCATTGTATGCGTAAGCTGAAACTATGGGTCACCTATTACTATACTCGTTCAATTTTCCCTATAGGAGAAAAACTCACCACCCGAGTACTATTGGGTTTTAACGAGATTCCTTCAAGACAATTACGGTATTAACGAATTTAAAACTTGCACTAAGCGTGCACAAGTCAATTGAGAGTCAAAAGAAAAATATTGCCTCTTTTGCGTAGATTGGAACTCGAACCCAAATTAAACATAAAAAAACACATTCAATTACCATCAAACTACCACCTCGAATAATAAAAAAAATCACCTTTATATTTTTTTTATAGAAATATTGATGCTTATCTTCCAAATTTAAATGTTCTTCTAAATAATAAAAAAATGTTCTTTTTGTCCAAGATATTTCATTGCTAATTATATGTCACATAAAGAAAATTGTCCAACCCTTATTGAATGAGGCTGTCTCAAATAGAGGGTCACTCTAGTTTCGGTCTGTAAATTCGATAATTCGTATATCTACAATAAATTTCTTTTATCGTTTAAAAAAACATAGAGCTTTTAAATCTAGGATTTTTAAGTTATTTGTTCCAAGAAATATTAGGAAGCTCATAATTTGTAGATACACTGTTGGACAACACGAAAAGCATGGGTGAATTCAATGAAATTTTCTATTATATGCAAGACATACGGTACCACGTCGATATTATTTAATACAACAAAATTTGTCATCCATAAAAATCTATTAAATTTCTATAAAACTCCATTATATGATAATAAATACTATCCGTCTCGCATAAAATACTTAGTCGACAAAAAAAGGTCTCCATTACATTTAACGAGTGGCAATTCTGCACAGTATTCTTCTGATTAATATTTGAACACAGTAATAAAGAAGTCTCTAACGTGTTTTACTAATTTGATAGGTTTAATTATCTCTAGGCATAAATAAATCCTCTTTTATTCAATAAGTGCGGAACAACATTCTGCATACAAACAGCATCATCATAAAGGATTTGCCGAAATCAAACCAAATACTCAGAAAAATTGCAAGCGAGTTAAATGCCAGCAAGACTATTTCGATAAGAGTTTAAAGATGCGGGTTTCGACGCAAAATGGGACGTAAATGCTCTACTGTCCTGTTTTCTAGTTCTTAAAACTAATTGTCTTGAATATGATCAAATATAACGGCAACTTCACATTTCCAAAAAATTGAAAATAAAAAAAATTGTTATGTTGTTGAAGTTCATTCGCCACTAATTTATAAACATAATAATGCTACTAAGAAAATTTCATCGCACTGTCAGAGAAGAAAAGAGGCAGGAAGAAGCTTGCATTTGCTTTCATCATAGAAATTGTAACTTCATTGAAAACTTAGAAATGAGTTGAAGAATTTACACTTGCATAACCCAAATTGGGGGCTCTTTTGGCCAGTACATTTACATTTGAATTGCAATCTCTTAGAGACCAAAAAAAAAAAAAAAAGGGAGACTGCTCAAGCAGAGAGTACTGCACGACCGCATGTGAAAAGGGACTAATCGAAAGGGTCTCAAATCAATACTGCATGTAACTATAAGACATGGCGTTGATATAAGGACCCATATATTGATCCATTCCCGGCTGGACGCCATTCCAGTATGGATTATAGGCATAAGCTTCCATAGGCATCATATAAGGGTAGCTCCCTGACCCTGAGTCTTGGTAAGAACTTCTCTTTCTCTTCTTTTTTGTCTCAGTAGAAACCGTCTTGTATTGCACTTCTTTTTTCTCAGTTAGCGGTGAACCTCTGCTTGGTGCTGAACCCTTCATTGCCGTCGTTTCCTGCACATCAGATACTTTTGGGGCCAATTGCTCATTGTTATGGGCCGAATGCATCGCAGCTCCAGATACACGAGACTCCACATTTGCAACTCGAATGGCACTTGCAGTGGCCTTTTCACCACTGCTGCTGCTGCTTGAACCAGACTCCAAATGCGCTTAATTGTTTCCCTGACAGTCACATTTGGAACAAGATGATCCGTAAGAACCCCTGTTGCCCCACACACACACTTCAAATTGGAGTTGATTATATGACTCCTGATGCACTTGTCACAGAAGCTCTGGAAACAACACTTGCTTGTCAGAACTGCGTCTTTCATCACTTGCTTGCACAAACGGCAGTGAAGCTCCTGCGGGATGCTAGTTGTAATTGTTGACCGTGATGACGATGATGATATGCCTTCCATTTCTCTGTCGAAAGCAGCCTCGTTTGGCTTCAGAACAGCACAAGTGCCTGCTGGCAACTTGTAAGTCCCATCTGGGTCAGCCACAAGCATCGACTTTGGAATACCAGTAGGAGGCCTCACCCTCTTGATATCACACTTTGGATCACCATTGGTTGGACAATCTTGAATCAAATGCCCAGGAACATTGCACCTGTGACATACATAACCCTTAGGTGGGGTCCTCCAGAAACCTCTGCCGCCAGATGACGACGTCGATAATGTTGTCTTAGCTCCAAAATCTGCACCTCCATCAGCATATACCAATGCCGGAGTGTTTACCAGAGCCTTGATCCTCTCCTCCTCGTCCTCTCGAGAATCTGCGGCAGTCTTTGACTGAACCGGCAACACCCCAGGAACAGAAACAGCATAGACATCTTCTCCAAAGTCATGACAATCCCATTCGTTACCATTTTCAGGCGTTGCAGAGGCATTGTTGTCCAGAACATTGGCAGCCTTCGGTGGTGGTCCAACAACAATTGGGGTGGTGTCGATGGGTCTACGCCGCCGGTTTCCGGGAACACGGCGAAGCAAAACAGACGTGTTGGTAGGAATCAACATTGATTCCTCACAATATTCCTCATTAGTTAGGGCATTAACGACTACCAGGTCCAAATCAGTGCCCAAACACAGACCATTCGATTCATGACTATTTTTCTTCTTCGAATCAACATTCTTTTTGCCTTTATATTTGGCTTCGAAAATTTTCTGTTTCAAAGCCCCAACAGTTATAAAGGGACCGTCCAGAACAAGTGAGTCGTAATCTTTTGCGCTCTTAAATTTGTAATATATCGCCATCGCTTTTTATTACTTTTCTTTTCTGGGAATTTAGCTTTTTTCGGTTTTTTATGCGATTCACTGCAAGCAAATTAAAGACAAACCCAGAACGAAGAACAAAGGAGGAAAAAACGACAACGTATCAGAAAATAAATATTGATCGAATCGATCAAGTACAATACAGCAAATTAAAGAACTTGTAATCAAACCAAAAGGGACACATACAATTCAAAGACGATTCTTTTTCTTTTTCTTTTTTTTTTTTCCTATCAATTTCTCAATATAATTTTGATTACTTACAACAAATAGGTTGATTGCTACAAGATATCAAAGCAGAGGTTCGTGCAAGAGGCCGAATCGGAGCAGATTCTTCAATTTCCTTCCGGATTTTCACGCGAAACACAGAAATCGCCGACGGAAACACGAAGATTAGTGGCGTGATTCACTATCTAACAGCGGAACGCGATCTCGAAGTCTCAGAGAAGAAGAAGAAACAAAACCCCAGAGATCACCCAATTGCCGATCGCGAATAGCAAGAAAGAAAATTGCAGACACCGAAAAAAACGAGCACACAAAAAGGTCGCTGTTTCGTTTATATACTGCTTTTCCGCCAAGGATTCCGCGTTCACGCGGATTTTATTATTATTATTTATATATTTTTTTAGGGATATGCATTAAAAAAATCTTATACCTTTATATATTTTTTCATTTAAGTTCTAAAATTTTTTAAAATTTCATTTCAGTTCTAAACCTTTTGATTTTACTCCAAATCAGTCCTTCCGTTAGTCAAACCGTTAAAAATTACTGTTCACTAACGGAAATTTTTTTAAAAAGGTAAAATACACTATTTAAATATTTTTTTTCTTATTAAATGCTTGTATTTTACTCTCAAATAGTAACATGTAAGTTAAGATTTTAGATTTTTTATTTTTTATTTTATTTTTTTTTAAATTATACAAAATATTTCTGTTAACTGGTGAATTGAAAAAGTGTATTTTACCTTTTTTAAAAAATTTCCGTTAGTGAACATTAATTTTTAACGGTTTGACTAATGGAAGGACTGATTTGGAACAAAATCAAAAGGTTTAGAACTGAAATGAAATCTCAAAAAGGTTTAGGACTTAAATGAAAAAAAATCTAAAGGTTTAGGACTTTTTTTATATATATCCCTATTTTTTTTATAACTTTCCAATTTTAAGTCGGTTATGATTTTTTTTTAATAAAAAAATTGTTGTATTAATATGATACGATTCTGTACATTAATAGATATGAAAGTATTGGAAAAACTTACATAAAACAAGTGAAATAGTGGCCAAGATAATATACAACTAACTAAGTCGCAAGTACTTCTAATTAACTGGGTTTGAAGTCCAATTAAACAAATCTCTCTAACAGTAAAAAAAATCGAAACTAAATTATACTTACCTAACACGAAGGACGAAAGGAGAATAATTTTTAAGGGGGGAAATTTTTGAGTTTAAATATAACAATAAAAATAACATATATTTAAAAAGTAAAAATTAAAATTACTTATTTTTAATAATAAATATTACAATTATTCGTAAAAGATTAAAAATATATTTTTTTTCTATATCATCAAAATTTTCTTTTTTATATGAATAATAACACAATCATTAAAGTTATTTGTTTACCATGTAGTTGTACAATAAATTTTTATATGATATTCATAAACTAATGAGTAAATGAATTAGTATTATAATTGTTGAATCGATACAAATAAAATTAATTTTATAAACATATTTATTTCTAAAAATACAGTTTTTTTCTGTTTATTATTAATAATTTATTTTATTAAAAATTTAAGAATATTTTTGAAAAGAATAAGAAAATGATATTAATAATAATTCTTTATAATATATAAAAAAAATATTATTTATACCAAAAACGAAATAAGAAGAAGAGGGCAAATGCAGGGAAATATAGGCCGAAAGCATTACCACTGCGCTGCACACTCACTTCTCTTACTTTTGTCCCATATTGGACTGGACCTGTTTTCGGTTTTCAAATTGGATTGGACTTTCTTAGTATGTAGTTATGTACCTCGGCTCAATGGGCCTAATTTTTAATGACGCTGCAGTAGAAGCTAAAATATTTGTTTTAATTTTGGCCAAAAAAATTACAGTGGTTTCGATGGGAAACAGGCCCATCAACTATCTATGTTTTCTTTCTCTCTTTTTCTCTTTTTCTTTTTCCAAACCTTATGAGATTGTGTTAGACCGATTGAACGGTAAGATATTTAACAAAAGAAATTCTTTTTATTTTGATAAACTTCACACTTTTTTTTTTTATAATTAAAATTTAAATGAGACATAGATGTCATAACCATTGAAAGACACCGTTTATATTAGATATATATATAAAAAAAGCACCCTTTATTTTTTAACATGAAAAAAAATGTATCACTAGTATATACGTCATTGTATGCGTACGCTGAAACTAGGAGTCACCAATTACTGTCCTCGTTTAATCTTTCCTATAGGGAAGAAACTCATCACCCGAGTATTATTGGATCTGAACGAGACTCCTTCAAGCTAATAACTGTATTAACGAATTTGAAACTTACACCAAGCGTGCACAAGTCAACTGACAGTTAAAAGAAAAAAATTACTTCTATTGCGCTGACTAAAACTCTAACCCAAATCAAACGTGAAAAAACACATTCAATTACTATCAAACTACCACCTTGAATAATAAAAAAAGCACCTTTATATTTTTTTTAGAGCAATATTGATGGTTATCTTCCAAATTTAAAAGTTCTTATAAATAATAAAAAAGGGTTCTTTTTGTCCAAGACATTTCATTGCTAAATATATGTCACATAAAAAAATTGTCCAACTCTTGTTGAATGAGGCTGTCTCAAATAGAAGTCACTCTAATTTCGGTATGTAGATTTGATAATTCGTATACCTACAATAGATCCGTTTTGTTGTTTTAAAAAAAATCATAGAGCTTTTAAATCTAGGATTTTTAGGTTATTTGTTATAAGAAATATTAGGAAGCAATTCGTAGATACACTGTTGGACAACACGAAAAGCATGGGTGAATTCAATGTAGTTTTCTATTATATGCAGGACATACGGTACCACATCGATGTTAATTAATACAACATAAACTTGTCATCCAAAAAAATCTATTAAATTTCTATAAAATTCATTATATGATAATAAATACTATCCGTCTCGCATAAAATATTTGTCAACAAAAAAAAGTCTCCATTACATTTAACGAATGGCAAGTCTGCACATTGTACTTCTAATTAATATTCGAATATCGTAGTGATTTTAATGTGCATCTGATTAAATCTAGGATTTTTAGGTTATTTGTTATAAGAAATATTAGGAAGCAATTTGTAGATACACTGTTGGACAACACGAAAAGCATGGGTGAATTCGATGTAGTTTTTTATTATATGCAGGACATACAGTACCACGTCGATGTTAATTAATACAACATAAACTTATCGTCCAAAAAATTCTATTAAATTTCTATAAAACTTCATTATAGGATAATAAATACTATCCGTCTCGCATAAAATATTTGTCGACAAAAAAAGGTCTTCATTACATTTAACGAGTGGCAAGTCTGCACATTGTACTTCTGATTAATATTCGAATACCGTAATGAAGAAGTCTTTAACGTGCTTTATTAATTTGATAGATAAGTTTACTTATTTCTAAACATAAATAAATCCTCTTTTATTCAATAAGTGCAGAACAACATTTTGCATACAAACAGCATCATCATAAAGGATATGCCGAAATCAAACCAAGTACTCAGAAAGATTACAAGCGAGTTAAATGCCAATAAGGCTATTTCGATAAGAGTTCAAAGATGCAAGTTTCGACGTAAAATAGGACGTAAATGTTCTAATGTTCTATTTTTTAATTCTTAAAACTAATTGTCTTGAATATGATCAAATATAACGGCAACTTCATATTTCCAAAAAATTGAAAATAAACAAATATTGTTAGGTCGTTGAAATTCATTCGCCATTAATTTATAAACATAATAACACCACTAAGAAAATTTCATCGCACAGTCAGAGAAGAAAAGAGGCAGGAAGAAGCTTGCATTTGCTTTCATCATAGAAATTGTAACTTCATTGAAAACTCATAAATGAGTTGAAGAATTTACACTTGCATAACTCAAATTGGGGGGCTCTTTTGGCCAGTACATTTATATTTAAATTGCAATCTCCTAGAGACCAAAAAAAAAAAAAAAAAAAGACTGCTCAAGCAGAGAGTACTGCACGACCGCATGTGAAAAGGCGCTAATCGAAAGGGACTCAAATCAATACCGCATATAACTATAAGACATGGCGTTGACATAAGGACCCATATACTGTTCCATTCCCGGCTGGACGCCATTCCAGTATGGATTATAGGCATAAGCTTCCGTAGGCATCATATAAGTGTAGCTCCCTGACCCTGAGTCTTGGTAAAAACTTCTCTTTCTCTTTTTTTTTGTCTCAGTAGAAACCGTCTTGTATTGCACTTCTTTTTTCTCAGTTAGCGGTGAACCTCTGCTTGGTGCTGAACCCTTCATTGCCGTCGATTCCTGCACATCAGATGCCTTTGGGGCCAATTGCTCAGTGTTATGGGCCGAATGCATCGCAGCTCCAGATACACGAGACTCCACATTTGCAACTCGAATGGCACTTGTGGTGGCCTTTTCACCACTGCTGCTGCTGCTGCTTGAACCAGACTCCAAAATGCGCTTAATTGTTTCCCTGACAGTCACATTTGGAACAAGATGATCCGTAAGAACCCCTGTTGCCCCGCACACACACTTCAAATTGGAGTTGATTATATGGCTCCTGATGCACTTGTCGCAGAAGCTCTGGAAACAACATTTGCTCGTCAGAACTGCGTCTTTCATCACTTGCTTGCACAGAGGGCAGTAAAGCTCCGGCGGGATGCTAGTCGTAACTGTTGACCGTGATGACGATGATGATGATATGCCTTCCATTTCTCTGTTGAAAGCAGTCTCGTTCGGCTTCAAAACAGCACATGTGCCTCCTGGCAACTTGTAATTCCCATCTGGGTCAGTCACAAGCATCGATTTTGGAATACCAGTAGGAGGCCTCACCCTCTTGAAATCATACTTTGGATCACCATTGGTTGGACAATCTTGAATCAAATGCCCAGGAACATTGCACCTGTGACATACATAACCCTTAGGTGGGGTTCTCCAGAAACCTCTGCCGCCAGATAATGACGTCGATAATGTTGTCTTAGCTCCAAAATCTGCACCTCCATCAGCATAGGCCAATGCCGGAGTGTTTACCAGAGCCTTGATCCTCTCCTCTTCCTCGTTGTCTCGAGAATCTGCAGCAAGCTTTGACTGAACCGGCACCACCCCAGGAACAGAAATAGCATAGACATCTCCTCCAAAGTCATGACAATCCCATTCATCGTCATCTTCAGGTGTGGCAGAGGCATTGTTGTCCACAACATTCGGGGCCTTCGGTGGTCCGACGACAATTGGGGTGGTGTCGATGGGTGTGCGTCGCCGGTTTCCGGGAACACGGCGAAGCAACACAGACGTGTTGGTAGGAATCAACATTGATTCCTCACAATATTCCTCATTAGTTTGGGCATTAACAACCACCAGGTCCAAATCAGTACCCAAACACAAGCCATTCAATTTATGACCATTTTTCTTCGAATCAACATTGTTTTTGCCTTGATATTTGGCTTCCAAAATTTTCTGTTTCAAAGCCCCAACAGTTATAAAGGGACCGTCCAGAACAATCGAGTCGTAATCTTTCGCGCTCTTAAATTTGTAATATATCGCCATCGCTTTTTATTACTTTTCTTTTCTGGGATTTAGCTTTTTTCTTTTTTTATGCGATTCACTGCAAGTAAATTAAAGACAAACCCAGAACAAAGAACAAGGGGGAACAAAGAACGAAAACGTATCAGAAAATAAAAATTGATCGAATCGATCAAGTACAGTACAGCAAATCGATACGGAATTAAAGAACTTGGAATCAAACGAAAAGGTACACATACAATACAAAGACGATTCTTTTTTTTTTTTCTCTGAATTTCTCTATGTAATTTTGATTACTTACAAATAATATGTTGATTGCTACAAGGAATCAAAGCAGTTGTTCGTGGAAGAGGCCGAATCGGAGCAGATTCATCAATTTCCTTCCGGATTTTCACCCGAAACCCAGAAATCGCCGACTGGAAGAAGAAGAAGATTAGTGGCGCAATTGTTGATCCAACAGCGGAACGCAATCTCGAAGTCTCGAAGAAGAAAAAAAAAAAACCCTAGATATCGCCTGATTGCCGATTCTAGGAAGAAAGAAAACTTTAGACACCCAAAGAAACCACCACACAAAGTGTTGAGCGCTCTCTTCGTTTATATAGACATTTCTGCCTAGGATTCCGCGCCCACGCGGATTTTATTATGCTATGATTATTTTTTATAACTTTTAATTTTAAGTCGTTTATGTTTTTATATTGGACTGGACTTTTCTAGTATGTAGTTATGTGCATTAGCTCAATGAGTCTGTTTCTAATAAATTTCACGCAAATTTTTTTACTTAGAATTTGAAATTTTAAACATAGAAGCACTGTTATCAAAACTAGACCAGACCGATCGGTCGGACTGGTTGAATTGGAGATCGGCCGGTGGTTCGGGTCGGTTTAGGTAAATTTCGAAAGGTGACTCGGACTGGTTAAAACCGGAAAAAACCGGTCAAGAACCCGTCAAAATCGGTAAAAACCGGTGAAAACCGAACAGTTGGACCGGTCCAATAAAATTAAAAAATTTATAAATTACAATTTGACCCCAAATATTATTTAAATTATAATTTAAGCATTAACTTTAATTTAAAACTTCAATTTAGTCCTAAATCTATTAAAAATTTCAATTTCATCCTTAAAATTAGAAAAATTAATATTTAATCACTAGTTATAAATATTATTTTTATAATTACTTTTATACACATATATATTATTAAATACCGGTTCGACCGGTTCAACCAGTTGAACCTTAACCCACTAATATTTCCAGTTCAATGACCGATCCGGTTCTGACAACCTTGCATAGAAGTCATAATCATTGAAAGACACCGTCTATATCAGATTAAAAAAAAAAAAAAAGACAACCTTTATATTTTTGACAGAAATGTTGATGCTCATTTTTCAAGTTTAAATGTTCTTGTAAATACTAAAAAAGGGTTCCTTTTTGTACAAGACATTTCATTGCTAAATATGTGTCACATAAAAAATTGTCCAACCATCATAGAGCTTTTAAATCTAGGATTTTTAAGCTATTTGTTCCAAGAAATATTAGGAAGCTAATACTTTGTAGATACACCGTTGGATAGCAGGAAAAGCATAGGTGAATTCATTGTAGTTTTCTATTATATGCAAGACACATAGTATTACGTCGATATTATTTAATACAATACAAACCTGTCGTCCATAAAAGTCTATTAAATTTTTATAAAACTCTATTATAGGATAATAAACTAGTATTAGATCCATACTATGCGCGGGTTTGTTGAAAATTTTATTTTCGCTTATGTTTTATTAGAAATAAAAAATAAATATTAAGTATTATTTTATTTTCTAAATATAATTTAAATTAAGCTTACTTTTATAATATATAAATATATACATTGGAATAAGAGTTTACCTCTTGGATGCATCTAATAGGAGGATTTGAGGTCATGCTATATAACAAAATTAAAAAAACAGTAAATAAAACCAAACAATTATATAGATCACAGATGATAACAATATATTAAAAAGAAAAGTCACAAGAAAAATAATATGAATTTAGAAATTAACCTAGAAGTACCTTGCTAATTGCTAGACTAAGATTGAGATTATGGAACAGTCTTTAAAACATACTTACTCGCTCTCTCTTTTTATTTTTCTAATTTCCTCTTTTCTTGTAATGGGTTCAAGCAAAGTTATCAGCATTTTGCTCACACATGATTAGGCAAATGACAAGTAATAGTGTTGTTTCTTCTACGCACCTTTGAGCATGATTTTATTGCTCCGAGTAAATCATTCGGTTTAAAGCTACATGTAGTACCATTCAGCTGGCAAGACACTCGTGCTTTAAATAGTTTTTGCTCATCATCTCGAAAGGATGCCGCTTGTTCAACATAGTCCACAGCCTGATGGTATGTGAAAAGATAGAAAATCAACCAGCATGTTAGCACAAACAACCAAGGAAAATAAGTACTTATTATAAATAAGTACATGAATAAGTCATACTAAAAACCGTTTAACAAAAGAATAAGTACTTCAAAAACTACCATGGTTGGAGGATAAGTTTTGCATTATGAATCACTAAATTTACATGTCAGTATTAGACTTACATGATGAGAATTTATTTAGATTAAAAAAATAAAATTGGAAACTAAGAAATCTAGTTAAGAGAAATGAAGAGAATAACAATGTAAGTAAAGGATACTATTTTATAATGTGAAAAAGAGAATTACATGCATATGAAAATTTTAAAATTTATTAAAATTAAAATTTTAATTTGAATAAAACAGTAAGAAAGATCACAATTATTGAAATCCTAATCTTATTTAAATAGTGAGAAAGACTATCATTTTTGAGAATTTATTAATTTAAAAAATTCAAAAATCCCATGCGAGGGGCAGATTTAATCAATATTTTTTCAAAAAATTTATTTTTACTTTATTTTATTTAAAATAAAAAAATAAAAAAATCTAAATTTTGAGAATTATTTTTTTTCAGAATTTTTAAAATTTTTTTAAGAAAATAAAAAGACTTTTTTCCTTTTTAGAAAAACAAATTTGGAAGTAGTGTTTTTTTTCCTTTTGAGAAAAACATTATAGGTAAATTTGAGAAATTTTTTTAATCTTTTTTCTTTTCTAAAAAATAGGATTCGTGAAATAGTTTTTATTATTATTTTATTTTATTATAAAATTTAGAGAACTGTAGTCAAAGTAGGAATATATAAATTAATAGAATTCTTATTTGATTATAATTAAACTTATATTAATTGTGAATCTTAATTTTAATTGTGATAAAATTTTTATAATTATAAAATATTTTAATAGTATTTTTAGTTTATAAATTTATGAAAAATTGCCACTTGTCAGAAATTTTCTCTCAGTTTCAGCTTTATATACTTACATATAGATACTATCTGCATCGTATAAAATACTTTGGCAAAAAAGGGTCTTCATTATAATTAACGAGTGACAAGTATGCACAATATTTTTGTGATTAATATTTGAATATCATAGTGAAAAAGGGTGTGTTTGGTACACAAATTGAATAATATGATATAAATTAGTATAGACTAATATAGTATAAGATAGATTGAATTATTAACTTATACTGTATTTGGATAGTATTAAATAGTACAAAATAGTTATCATATTTCATATTTAGAAGATATGAGACAGAATAATATAGTATAATAAAATAATTTTTTTGCTCTTAAAAATAATTAACTCATATTTACTATTAATTTTAAAATTTTTATTAAAAATAACTAAAATTAAGTAATTAAATTAATATTTATTTTACATGTTATTATACATTATACTGTTTATAAAATTTTAAATTTATATAAAAAATATTTTTAAAAATTGAGCATTAAATTTATTTATAAAAACAAAATCGAAGATATCAAAAAGAAAGAATTAGAAAAACATTAACCAATTATTTTGGCCAAAAACAAAGTTTCATTCTCCATGATGTAGTGCTTTTTTATTTTTACACACTTTGTTTTCCCATTTAAAATTCACTTGCGAAATTAATTATATAACTAAAAAAATAATCTTTTCTGTCAAATTGTCTTTATCTCTAACTACTGGACACCATGTGGGCTACTACTGTTAGATACTTTTTGATAAGTCATTCACTACAACAACAAACGATGCTAAAGTAGCAATTTTTGTTTTTTCTTTTTAAAATCAGCTCATGGTTATTTTCGTTAACTAAATTTGGCTCATATGTTATATTTTTCGTTAATTAGTGTCAAGTGTTGACATGTAGGGTGACACGTCAGATGTACGTGCTGATGTGTCGTGCCATGCAATAAAAAAAGGAGGCCGAGGTGGCAAAAAAGTTACTGAATATTTTTTAATATATTTTTTGAATAGAACAAAAATTAAAAGAAAAAAAAAGATTTTTCACGAAACCAAAAATTAGGTCCGTTTGGCTACACTATCAATTTTTTGTTGTTATTTTCTATTGTAGTTGTTCTATCAATGTTGTTGGTGTCTATTTTCAGTTGTTTGTTTTCAATTATCAATTGTAAAAAAGATTTTTTATCAATTTTTTTAATTTGTAACAAAAACTTTATGAGACATTACTATTAATATATAACATATTAATAATGAAAGAGGCTCAATATAAGTTAAAACTTACAATATAATCAAAAAGTTCAAAATTCAAAAGTTCATGATATTACAATGACTTTTGATATGATAAGCAAACATAAATTTTAGTACATCTAACTATTATGTTTTTACTATAAATCTTGTGCAATGTTATCTCGAACACGACCCATCTGACGTAATTGACTCTAACTAATATTTACTGTCTCACCTGAGTTAGAGGAATTGTTTCCATCGTTAATTTGAACATCACCATTCTCATTAGCATATTACAAGAGAAATCTATCTAATTGGCCTTTCATTTTGATAAAATTATGAAATACACGACAAGTAAGAACTATATACTTTTGCCTTTTGCGAACTTAGACTAACATTACTTGATTATATTTTTTTGTTGCACATTTGTTGTTATTATTTATTAATTATGATTATACATCCATAGGTAAGAAAAAATTTATTGACAATTATAATTATCTATAATATAAGTTTATATTTAATTCTAACGTTTTTCTAAGCTCAATTAACCTTAAAGTCAATTATATTTTATTCAATTCATTTGGGTACAAAAAAATTAATGCAAAATTTTTTTCCCACTTTATGACAAAAAAATATGTGTATGCTGGCCTCAAAATATAAATTTTATGACCAATATACTTATAAATAATTTTTTTTTGATAAAAAAATTTATGTATTTTTAGTTTTCACCTAACCAAAGGAAATGTTTTTAAGAAATGGGGAGCCAAATAAAATATTTAAAAATTTGGAGAATGAAACCCAAGAAGCTGCCATCGCCAGGACGGATTCCACTTATTCCAGTCGACCTTTTTCGCGGAAGCTGCTATCGCCAGGACGGATTGACTTTTTCCCATCGATAGTCTCACCCGCTTCACGTCCGCCAAGTGTTGATAATAAAACCAAATTTGAAATTCAGGCAGCCGTCCTACCGTTCTCCGTCCAAAGTCCAGACCTTTTCAGACAAACTTGTGAAGACCGTGTTTGGTTGAGTGGATCGAATGTCAGTTAGTAGCGACACTACCTGGGTCGGCAAAAAGCCGATCCGCCGCATAGGCGGTATGTCCGATGCCCTCTCCATCGCCGCCGATCTTGGATTTTCCGTCGCCCCTCCACCTTCCCAGGTCTCCGCTTCTCTCTTTCTCTCAATTTTTAGTATCAAATGTTCCTGATTTCATCATGTTTACCAAATCCTCTGCAGGAAGAGCTCCAGAACTCGTCCGCCGGAACTGGGGAGAAAGGCGATGACTTGATCAGGGTTCTGAGAGAATTGACCAATGTACAAAGGAAAATTGCAGATCTACAAGTGGAACTCCAAGGTCGAAAGGTGAGGAAATTATTCATTCTTATAGTTTGAATGCATTGGAATGTTGGTAATTTGTACAATTTTTCTGTATTTATTCCCCTGAATTGCGTCTCTTCAGGATGATAAAAATGTGGCGCATTTGACACACGTTAGTGAAATGGAAAAAAAGATTGAGACTTTGGCCAGGATGACAACTATCTTGAAAGATGTTATTCAGAATAAGGTAAGGAGTAAAACTAGATGGCGGCACTTTGGTAAATTATGTTAACATGTTGATGATTTTGATCGCTTTATGATGGAAGCCCATTCCTTTCACTGCAAATGAGTTAACTATATAATCTAGTTATTAAGATATTCCTAAATATTTGATTAATTATTAAAGGTTGTTTATCTGCGCTGAATTCAACTATTAGCACTAATTTTATCATTTTGACGCACCCGGGGGGAGCAAGAGACGAACTTAGGGTGCCCTTTTTGGCCAAGAAGACTTAAGTTGAGGAACAACTTGTTGTGCTAGCACCATTTACCTAATTTGGTTGTTAACTCCTCTGGTATCAACTTAGAATGAGACAAATTGGGGCAGCGTGTACATGGACTTGCTGTAGACTCTCCTAAGCTTCCATGTTTCGGTAGATCAATTTGGCTTCAATTGCTGGGATTGAATAGGGTGCTGGTTTATTTGAGAATGTTTCCACATTTCCAACAACACAGGGCTAATGCTTCCTCAGAACATTTGTTTAAATTTTTTGTGCCACTACTTGTCTAGAAATGCTTCTGGTTTGTCTATATCTATTGCATTTCTTTGATTTGTCGCACTACTTTTTCAAATGATACCTTTCTATTTGTTATGTTATTTTACTCTTAAAATGTTTGCAGGATCGAATTATAGCTCGCCTTCAACAACCATACTCACTGGATTGCATTCCAGTAGAAGCTGAATATCAGGTTAGTCATCCAATGATGATGCACTTGTGTGAGAATGGTGAAATTTGTCTGTCCGTGAAACCTTATATTACTGAAGTTTGCCTCTGACCCTCTAATTTTCCCCCACGCCAAGTGCTTGAGCAACTTTTTTGAATTATTCTCAGGCTGCTTTTCAAGTTGCAATTGATAGGAATTACTGGAACATATAACCGGGCCTGCTGCTTTGCTTAAATACTAGTGATGAGCTGTTTCCCTGGTGCATGTTCACTTTCGGTTTAGAGCAACTTAAAACTTGATTATTGTGATAATTTATTTGCCCCATAGGTAGGGAATATGGATGCTTCGAAGTCCTTTCTGTGGTTGAAATGGTAAAATGGATGGTTGTTCTTTATCACATAGTCATCAAGCACACCCAACGATGATGTTGTATATTGAGCGTTTGTTCTTTGTCAGTAGCCACGGTTGTTCTCTGAAGTTGTGTTTATATTATTTCATTTTGTTTTATAGTCATTCAGAAAGACTATACTGAATGGTCATGGTGCTGCTTGGAGCTTTTTGCAGAAACAATTCTCGGAATTATTGATGAAAGCTGCCAGTGATTATGGTGCTTTGACTGCATCTGTAGCAGATTTTCAATGGAGTCAGAACTTTAAGGAGCCTCCTTCAGTGTGGGGGGTATGTTTGAGAAAATGTTGAGCATTTTGTAGCCCTTAAATTCCGTTGATCTCTGTATATGCTTTAGGCATGTTTTTATGCCATTCTCGGGTCCATTACCTTTCCTGAAATCCATCTTTCTTCTCTATCAAATAAATTGTTGGTATTGCTGTGTGAGATGTTGTAGCACAGGAGGAAATCATGCATTTAGGAACAAGGAAGACAGTAGCAAGTCATTTTTTCTCAGTAGCATTCAGATACAAAATTTTTGATGAAATCTGCTTTTTCATGAAAAGAAGTCGCTACCCATGGCAGTGAAATAGTCAAGACTAATTATTAAAGCTTTGTTGAGCACTTGAGCTTCTTGAAAAAGTAAACTTTCTTGTTGAACATTTCGGAGGATATTGTTAACATGAGGCAATCTTTGTTGTTATTGCCTTTTCATGCTTCATTTTCTTTAATTTTTGGAGGGTCTCATGTACTGCTATAGACACATCACTGGATGGATATTTAGCTTTTACTTACTGTAACTGCAATGCAGATGAGCAGTTATTAGTGGAACTATTTGAAACGTGCATTAGCCTTGTGGGAGGCTCTTCACAGTGTGGTTATCTCTCTGTCTTGTTCATGCAGGAAATGCTGCGCCCCATTCCTGTTGCTTTAGCATCTTGCACTCGATTCTTTGAAGCCATGTCTGCCATGAGAGAATCATTCGCAGCTCTTCAAAATCTGAGAGTTGGTCATTCAGCTTCCTCTTTGCCTACAACACCATTGAAGGATTCACACAGTGTCTCACAGGATTCAGACTGCATGACTCCTCCACCTTGGAGAAGTGAACCGAGTTTTGATGATTTAGCAGTCAAAACCCTGAGAACACAAGAGCACGAGCAACAAAAGGCCGATGATGACGAAACCAGTGAAGTGGCTGATTTACATCAAACAGATGGCACAAGTCATAGGAGGTTGTCTTGGCCTCCATCAATTAAAAAGAGTGGTTTGTAGAGAATACAGCGTGGCATTCATATTTCTGAAAGTGTTGTCTTGAGATTGTATTTCTGTATGATCGTTTCATTGCCACACGTGTGAAAGGTCAATGCTTGGCCGGAAAAGGGGTTAATGCTTCGACCATGATTCTCCATTTGCTTATTCGGCCACTAATCAGCCATTTAATCATTTTGGCTCTTCTATGGGTCTGTGGGGCGGCTCTTGAATTTTTGGATTAAACAACCTTGGATCCTATGAGATAAGAAGAATGGGACTTTCCAATTACCCAGTAGTCCATTGGACGTGGTCCGATTGTCAAAAAATGGGCACTCTTTTGGGCTATGTAAGAGGAAGAAATTCAAACGTCTGGGGACATTTGCTTTAAAGCCATGTGGGCTGTCCTTCTTCAAGCAAATGGGTTTTAGACGGCAACTGGCTCCCGCTGGATTAATGCAAATTGATGCAAAGCCAGGTTTCTGGAAAGTTAGAAATTATACAAATGACCATCGTTCAAGTATTTTCAGAACGGTTATTCATTCCACCATCATTTTGCTACCCGAAAGTTGAAGTTATTACTGTAGAGAGAGTACCAGTATGCCAGGGGCCGCTTTGAAGAGCAATAAAGAATGGCCTAAACCCACAGTGATTGTGCCGCACATTTTTCAAAACCACACCTACTTAAGCAACTGGCGAACTGGAGCAACATCCTTTATGGACGTACTACCTTGAGGTGGGATAATGCGAACAGTTTTTAGCTTTCCCAGAAAAAAGAAAGCGTAAAATGCTGCTTAGCAATTAACAAAAAGTTCGAAAAAAGTTGGTGGATAGGTAGTGTTTAAATTTATATTTTATATAATAAAGAATATATTTTGTATAATTATAATAATAAAAAATAATATAAAAAAAATATTATTATTTTTTTATTTTATATTTTTAATTACGATTATACAAAATATATTAACGTTTATACAAATTAACAACGTGTGGAGATAGTCTATCCACCAATATCTGTTCATGGAACAGTTCCCTAAAAAGTTTTGGTTTTGCTCTTCCATTTCCAATGCTTCCAATAAAAGAAGAGATAAAGGGGTCTTGTGCGTGGGCATGAGTAAGCACATCAACCTCCGCTGCGTGGAACACATATGGGCTATGTTCTATTAATTTTCTATCTACATACATGCCATATGTCATGGAAGTGGCAGATATATACCTTTGGTTATGTCATCCCCGCAAACCGACGCCTACAATTATGCAAACACACAAAAGTTTCCCTGAGGACAAAAGTTGAGGAAGGGGATTTGACTATCTTGGCTTTCACAAGGATCGTTTATGTGCTTAAGCTCAAGCTTAGTAAAATTATTCTTTTTGCCAATTCCACGCGTTTAACATAAAAAAAATTTTAAAGTGAACAATTTATGGGACACATATAAGTATATAATGGTATGAGTAGTTAAATAGTTAAATTTAATAAAAAAATATATGAATTATTAAACACAGTTAAATGAATTGTATATTTATTTATACTTCATTAAAAGTGAATTACACAATAATACTCTTAAATAAAATAAATGTAGCACAAAATGAGATATTGTAAGATCATATAGCAATTCTTTTCAAACAAGAACGATCACAATCATCCAACACTCAATGATTTCCAGATGCCCATATGTTGAAATGGACCATATATATTTTTTTAACAACAAATGAGCCATGATAATTGCAAAGAAAAAAAAAGTTAGTATTTCGGTATTTTGTATTTTATATTTTGAATTTTGTCTCGATTGAAATTGAGACTGTTATTTTTGAAATAAAAATTAATATTTTTAAAACACTTATTATTTTTAAATTTTAAAAATATCAATTTTTATTTTAAAAATAATAATTATAATTTATTCTAAAATAAAATCTAAGATAAAATCACCTGAATATGTACAGACACACAATTGCAAATACAACGCACCCTCCACAGAAAAAATTTGGAAATACCCACAAAAAAAAAAAGTCTAACCGAAACCCAGCTTGTAACGATCCATTTCCCTGTTTCTTCTCTTTCGTTTTTATTTATCGGACTGACACCACCACTTGCAGCCCATTTCTGTTCTGACTGACGATGTAACCACGTCATGCAGCATCCATGATCCACTCACCAATGTATGTACGAAAACAATCATCGACTGCAGTATATTTTTCACGTCACAAAAGGTGTTAGTGTTATTGATAGCTGCTTCCTGGGCCCTACCATGAGATCGGAAATTGTTCGGCCCAGATGCATCCAAAAGTCATTTTTGGCGGGTTCGACCGTCCATCTTTGTCACTCATGGATAGAAGTGGGACCGACAAGGGCCCATATTGAGGGCGAGGTGGCGTCGATTACGCGTATGGGCATCTTAACCATTTCTCGTCTCTCCACTTTCCCTCGTAAACCTTCTCTGCAATGCCAACTGCCTTTGAGGTGAGGAAGAAGTGAGGATTTTAATTCTCCTTTTTTTTTTTTTTTTAATTAACTTAAGTAGAATTTGGAGACCTGACTTTGGAGTGCTCTACGCAGTATTTTTAAACTCGTAACTCTTTTTAATACTTAATAGACTAATTATTGACTATTATTAGTGTAAAAAAAAAAAAATCCTCCCATAAGAAATTGGAGCGCAAGAATGTCTCACTTATATCTGTGTAGGGATTAGGGAACAATTTAAAAATTGTAGACAAGTGCCGTCATTGAGCCAATTATTTATAAATTACGTCATATTTTTTGATTAAAAATATGTGAAGTTGAAGATATGTTTAGGATAATCTTGTTTGTTAAATAAAATGAGTGAGTTAGAATTTTCGTCATCTATAGTAATCAACCGACCAAAATACGTTCATTGCGATTTAAATTCCAATTAGGTCGAGTTGATGCAGGTCTGGGTGTATAATAGGCTCAATTCCAACCCAACCAAAGTCAACTCATGTGGTTTGCTTTCTAAACTTTAGTTTTTAGATAATGTTTAGTGCAAAATCGGTTGTTTGTTTAAATAAAAAAATGGTTGCATTTCATCAGTACGATTCATATATGGTGATTGAATTTAACAAAGAAAAGAAAAGAAAAGAATTTCTGATACTCACAATTATTTTATATCTATGATTACATGAAATGCAACTAAATAATCATTAAGTAGAGTCTAATAATCATGAGACAAAAACGTTTGAGAATAAGAGTTGAATTCAAACCCTAAACTTCACCCATAATCCATTTAGTTTATGAAAATATTTTTTGATAGAGAGATGTTAAAAAAATTGTGATCCACGTACTTAGACAACGAAAAATCATTGAATTTCTACGACATTGATTAAAAAAAATGCAAACGAAATTGATGGTTGCATACGAAACATACAATACAAATTATGATTGCTCACATCTTCATACTTAATCGTTAAGCATGAGTTTTGTGAAAAAGACATGTTAAACTAATCTACCTAATCAATAATTTTGTGGCATTCTTAATGCACATCAATCCAAAAGAATGAGACGTAAAACAAAAAAAAAGTCAAATAAGAAATATCTTTTGTCACCTGACACGATCATGCATCACTTGGCAATTGATAGTAGATTATATCCATCCTTAAATACTAAATTTAGTTTAATTAATTAGAAACATATACTTTTAATTATTAAATTTTAAATTTAATACTCGTTTTCTCCTCCTTTAATTGATGGACTGTCAATTCTAATAAAAAAAAATTAATCTTTAATTTTTTAAACAAATTTACTGTAAGAGTAATTACAGAAGATAGTATATTCTCGGCAGCCAAACGATTATTCCTTTTTAGTGCGTCAATTACCCGGCCACGCAAGCTCCACCAATCAAAATTCAATGTCATCTATATCTGATCATCGAGCTGCTTCTTGTGCTTGAAACAAACTTATCAAAATAAAATTACAGTCTCTTTCAAATTCATTCAATAACGAAGAATTCAATTTTTATTTTTAAAATTTTGGATTTTAATATAAAATTTTAAAAAATAAAGAAATATTTTTTTTTTATTTAAGTTAACACTGTCGTATGTATGTGTATGTATATATATATTTTTATTGTATAATTTAGAATTAGTAAAAGAATAAAAAATTAAAATTAAAATTTACTTATTCAAAACAATTTGAAAAGGAAACGCTCCATCAAAAGTCAAAAGGATTACCATTTATAGCAAAAGGATAATAATTGATGCGTAGCAAACTTATCGTAGCCCTCACTCGCAGCATTAAAAAATACTCTACCCACGCGCCCATCTCGGTTGATTGTTTTATTAAATCACAACCGTCCACCTCTTCCCCCTGCGCGCTCGCGTCTCTTCTCCTCTCTTCGATTTTTCTCTCAGAATTCTCTCTCTCTCTCTGTTCTTGTCTCTGTCACCGTCTCTCTGGCATTGACAAAGGACGATCCTGTCCTGACGCGGCAAAAAATGCATGAGATGGGGATATATCGCTGAATTTACCACTTTACCCCTCAGCCCCAAATCTTCAGACTCAATAATTCCTTCCCTGTTCACGAACTTGTATTCGTGTTCGTAACATCTCTGCAACTTTCGGTTTCAATTAATTGACGTGTTTTCAACGTATCGAACATGGTTTTCCCTTCTCTCTCTGTGTGCACGAACTTCCAAGCCAAGCAACAACCGCCGAATTAAAGACTCGATTCGCAGATTCCTTATCGCATTTACATAACTTTTAATTAAATCTTTAATTAATTAACGCGCAGACAGATCGAGAGAGAGAGAGAGAGAGAGAGAGAGGGATCGGTAGGGTTTTCGCTTTTTTTTTTTTTTTAAAATTATGAATTGAAAATAAATACAGAAAGAAAAAAAATTATATGAAGCTCGGCGGTGGTGGCGGTCGTGATTGTTTCGTGTCTTCATGGAATTTGAATTTGGCTTCTCGAGGTACTTCTTTCTTTCTCTCTCCTACGTAAGAAAAAAACAGCCACTGTTGTAACTTGTATTGAATGCTTATGTCGTGTTTGGAAGGAAAAAAAAAAAGGAGGATTAAATGAATTTATTGTTTTGCTGTTCTGTCTTCGTGAATGTTCGTGTCCGATAAAGGGGAGCTAATTGTATGTATATATGTATGGTGTTTTGTTTGAGACAGGGAATTGTGGTATTTGTGGAGGTAGTTTGAGGTTTCTTCTTCTTCTTCTTCTTCTTCGCGTTTTTAATGGGGAAATGTGACGATGACAGATGCGTTTTTCCTTTAACGAGTCTCCAGATTGGGTAAGTTTTCTGTTTTTTTTTTTTTGATCGTATATAAATTGCTATGATTTTTTGTATTGTTTTATTTTTTATTTCTTTGATGAATTCTGGTTGAATTAATTCTCTGAGGACATTAAAATTTTCATTATTCTGAGTTTTATTGCTTGTTAGAGAACAGAGATGATTTATTTTATGATTTCTGGTCATATGAGTTCTTTAAGAATCTGAAATTTTCATTTTTCTGAGTTGGATTCTTCGCTGAGGATTCTATACTACTTTTTGATTCACTTGACCGAGCTTAAAGAATGAGCCGATTGCGATTATCGTGTATGTTTGACGATAAGATTTTCAATATTTTTCCTCCCGGTTAGTAGTAAAGAAGTGGGTAAAACTTATTTTTGCATAATACTGAATACATTTTTCACAACAAATGCAAATCTCGGTGGATCTTGTGAGCTGAATGATGATGTTTGTTCGTCCTTGTTTTTTTTTCCTTCTCTCCCTTGCTTTAATTTATTGTTGTTGACGTTTTTGTTTACTTGTTTCTTTGTTTTATTGCAGAGACTTGCAGTCTTATCTGTCTGACCTTAGTCTTTTTCTGGCTGTTGAAAGTAAAAAGTTATACATCCTTGTGGACAATCGGCCATGGCTGAGAGACCTTGGTTCACGGCCAGCGCACTTCTGGCAGTTGATGGTTACCAAGGTTGTTCAGAACGCTTGAATTTCGCAAAGAAAAAAATGTTCCTTTTCAAGCTTTTTGATGCTTAATGAATAATGCTTTTATTTTGTTTTTCCATTTGTAGTCTAGGTTATCTCCTTTTGCAAACTCTAAGGCCCAGAGAAGAAGGAAAGGGGGAAAGGAGACTTCTTCTCAGCCTCAGCTTAGTAAAGCAGAGAAGATTAAGAGATGGTTCTCATTGGTTGATGCAGCCACTTTATCTCAGAAAAGGGTTTTGTTACCGGTGAAGACATTACGGAAATCTTTGCATTTGAGCGGTGAGTTGCGGAGGACCCTCTATGGTTTTATTGTGTTTGAAGTCACTTGGAGTACTGTTCGAGGTGTTAACTACTTGAACGAGCTTCAGGTACTAGCCTTCTTACTGATTCACAGTTTTTTTTTTTTTTGGCCATCTCTCTCGTGTGTTGTTTGATCAATGGTTTTTATTATCAATTGCAGACCGACACATCTCTGGCCATTGAGACTAAGACCATGCAAAGATGGGAATTTGATAGCATCACACAAGCTGCAAGTTGTATATCTTTGTGGTTCTCTGGGACATTCTCCGAGCAGCTACAATTGAGAGACTTCCTGGATTCTGCAATAGGTATTGCTTTGTTCTCATGATCACTTATTTTAAGCTGGCAATAACTGCCTGAATTGTGGACTGCCAGCAATTATATGATGACGACATTAGCATCTTTAATGACTTTGGCTGTAAGGCATGGCCACGTGTCTTGGAACAAAAATCACAGTGCCTTGACTACTCTTTTTTGCATACCTTTTTTCGAATGTGCACACACTTGATGTTTAAGATGTGCTTGTGCATGCAAATGTGTCTGGATTCATTCTCTTAACTTAGCTAAGCATGCACACCTTAGTGTCTAGTTAGCTAGGCTCCATCAGTTGGTAGTAGTTCATTCTAGAAGACTTTATTGTAAAGTGAAGTTGATTTGCAAGAGCAATGCCAGATGTAGGAAGACAAGCACTGTCGTGATGGATGGACCCAGAGATGTCTATAAATGTTGAGAACGAAGACTGAGAATTTTGGTCTTACTCTGTTGCAGACTGATGCATCATATAGGTGGTCTCATGTTTTGCCTTGAGCTTTTGAACTAAAGATAAGTGACAAAGTTGCTTTTTTGAATGTTTTCTAGAATAAAAAAAAGGTGAAGCTATGCAGGCTTCTTCTTGATTGGTGTTGGATTTACTTGTTAGTTACCATGGTGTTCATTTGCAATGTATCAGTTTAGCTAAATAATAAGACAACTGCTGTGTGCATCTACTGCTAGTTGAAGTAGATATGCCATCTAGCAATTGTGGGAAAGTCTACCGATGGTCCTCTATTACACCTTTTAGTTGAAAGTGCAAGTGTGTCGCATGCTAAGTAGTGGACTTGCATACATTCTTTGATAGGGAAAGCAAAACAATCTTACCATATTGTGCAATTTGTAATTTTTCAGGCGAGGTCTTCTATGATGCCGAAGAAGATTTCTCAAGGGCTGTCTGTATTAATGATGAGAAGGATAGCAGTCCTGATAATCCATGGAGCGAGGCTAGTTCTTCACACTGCTTTGATAGCTGTTTCGATTTAAATCCTGGGATGGTAGAAACTAATACCAGTGAGCCACAGACACCTCCCCCTACTGGGCCTTATAAAAGAAGGAGGGTGAACAAGTCCATTGGTAATGGGTTTGAAGTCAACTTCTGCTGCGAGGATATGCAGAGTGGAACTCAAGATTCATTGTCCAACTCCGAGACTTGTATCGGTGACTCTGAAACCAATGTAGAAGCTAAGCAGTATGAAGATGTTCTGATTTTGTTTAGGTTTAATGATCATGACCTTCCATTTAAATTGAGGCAAATAATAATGTCCGACTTGCGGCTACTTAGATTGCTGGAGGCTGGGCTTCCTTCGTGGGTTATTTTTCTTCAATCATATCCAGGATTTTGCCATCTTTATCGCCCGTGGATGTGTCCTCTGGCAAGAGCTTTATATGTCCTGATATCTATTGTCACTGTTCTTATAGGATTTTATGATTTATATAAGAATGTTCCAGTTCTTAAAGCTACTGCATTTGGCTTGTGTGGACCACTTTTTGACTGGATAGAAAGTTGGGAGATGGTATCAAGGATCAAGTATTTGGGAACAATGCTATTTCTACATAACTTTGAGAAGGCTGTTACATGGTTTTTAAGTCTCACGCGTACGACGCGGTCGTTCTTTTCTGTTTTCACACAACCATTGGTTGAACCAATTATGGAAATTTTGAATTTTGTTGTTCCTGGATGGAATATGTTCGTGGAAGTGGCCGAGAGCTTGTGTTCTATTGTTTGGCTTGTGATTGTTTCTATGTGTGCTGCAATGGGGGATCTAATAGAGATCATTCTGTGGCCTATGTGGTTTGTCATCTCGGTTATATGGAACACAGGTGGGTGGGAATCTCCTTTGGTTTGCTCTTCGTAACTTTCTTGTTGGCCATTTGCCGGTAAGATCTGATAACAATTTTAATTTATTGTCTTTTGTGCTGCAGCAAACACCATTTTATATCCCATATTTTGGGTCATTTGGGAGATACTTTATGCTCCAGTTCGCATGGTCTTTGCACTAGCAGGTTTTGTAACTGTCTTTTGTGCCTGGATGTTGGAACTGATTGGAGATATTTGGCAATCTGCAAGCACCATATTCCAGTTCACTTCAGCTTCTGAGGCAACAATGAGCACCTATGAGGTTTCCATGTGGCGATCACTTTGGAATGATCTCTTTTCTCAGGTTGGAGTTCGTTTTACACTTGCAGTAGAGAATTCAACACATTATTCAGTCATCATTTCTTCTTATTCACTGAAATAATGTTCAGGTCTTTCGTGCTGTTAGAAGCATATTAAATGGTTTTGTTGCCTTCTTCACAGCCTGCAACCGGCATCGCCTTAGGTAACTTTACATCACTTTGATTCTTTTACACCTTTTACATCACTCTGGTTGTTCCATCCTTCTACCTGAAGTTGCTTTTTCTTCCACAGTACACGTTGTCTAAAAGTTTCATGAATGCAATTGGAAGAGTAGTTGAATGAGAAATTTAGTGCAACAATTTTTTAGGATCTGGAGTTACAACATATCTTTGGATTGGACACATGTTAAGCTTTATTTCCTTGAGTTTTTGAAAACCATTAATGGGCAACGTGGAGGGCAATGGTTTTGCTAAAGGTTTCTTTTAAGTGCTGTGTAGGAAATTGTTTCTGTTTTATTGATGCTGATGTTTTACTAAATTGAAGATTATGCTTGACAAGTTTACATGCGGTGTACAGCATTTATAATCACATGCATGATCTCTTCCAAAGGATGTGCTGTAAAACGCAGAGATCACGGAGTTCAGATTCTAGAAACTGTAAAGCAATAGTTGGGACTCCACGACTGGTGAGTAGTCATAAACGTTAAATTACTTGTGGCTTCAGTTTTTATATAACAAATTGAAAAACCTGCTGTTTCACAAACATTATGTGTCTTTGGTGTTAGTTTACTGTTTGATCTGTAAGTAAATGGTATTTAACTATGTGTCTCGAACTAGAGGTGAAATATTTTTTGCTGCGAAATCATATCTAGTAGTTTACCCCTTACCCTGGCAATTTGTTTCTTAACTTTAGATTTAGCTAACTTGATTTCATTATTCTTAAACTGATTGTATTGCTTGTGATTTTGCAGCCTGAGCCAAGGAGGAATATTACCATTAGACAAAACACAATTTAAAGGCCGAACTAGAGAGTACCTTTGATACAGAAAGCTTATCTCCCAGTAGAAACTAAAATGTATAGCAAGTTAGCAACAGAAATCGACAAACGAAAAAGGGGACGCGGCATCCGTTATTTTACTTGGTTTTGGCCATCAGGCGAGCAGAGGACGTATAGGTGGAGCTCTATTCTTTTGTTCGTTTTACCCTCCCATTAGTTTTTCCTTTTGTTAGCACTTGTTTGTCCATCCTTCATATGCGTACGCCCCTGCAAATAATCTTCGCCTTACTTTCTTCTCTTTCTCTCTCCCTCTTTCAATTGACGTCTTTTTCCTGTTGTATGCTAGTCAACAGGATGTAAATAGCGTACATAGACAGTTGTATAGTGTTGGGTGAAATAAGTTATTATATAAGTTCGATTTTCATATTTGCTTCTAAGCTGACGGATCCCTTTTCCTTTTTTTTTTTTTTTTTATGGGGCCAACCGGAGATCATACTTACGCTCATAATTTTGGCCTCGAATCATAGCCACTAATATGTGTGAGGATCTTTTTGTTTCCAGACCATATGGCCGTCGGCCTCACCGTGATCTGCTATACTAGTAGGTACTGCCAAAGTGCATATTTTTTTTTTTTGGGCTGATTAATCTGAACCGATCCGGGTAAGATTTCGAAGGGCGGTAAAGGTCTCTTAGTAAGTATTTAACACGGCTGCCAAAGTGCATTTTATGAGGAACAATGTGCTTGATGGAGCCCCACTTTTATAGTGCTAAGTATGCACTTTATCAGACAGACAAATGAAAATTATTTTATTTATAATTCATAAATTTAATAATTGACATATTTATATATATTTTTTTTTCATGAAAAAGGTATGCACTTTATGGCATTGTTGTAAACACCAGCAATCCTTATAATTCATCTGAGAAATTCAAACCTTGGTAACTGAAAGCGTAAATTAACAATAACGTAGCTTTAACAACCAAGATTACAAAGTTCCAGCCGCAAGCCAAACAAACTTTCAGGTAGCAAAACCCACTAAAATGAGTCATTACAATAAATAATTAGAATTCCACTAGGTGCTGGTGGCTTGATTCAACAAACTGCCACCGGTTTGGTGCAACATTGCATCAATCTCGTCCCCCTCCTCCATTTGCAGCTGAAAAAATAAAAGAAAAAATTAAGCAGCAGATAAAAATATGTATGTGAAATTTTTGGGGAAGGAGGGGTGGGCACAGAGAGAGACCTCATCAGGGGTTTGCTCTGCTCGGATACGGCGGCCATCAAACAAGAAAGCAATGGAGTTAAGCTCGACAGATTGCCGATCACAATATGCATTCATCAGTTTCTTCAGTTGGGAGGTTCTTTTGATCCTGAAAAAGACTTCATTCCCATCCTATAACAATTGGAATCAAATCACTTGCCTTCATATTGGGCCGAGGAATTGTCCAAACCCAGAATATAATATTAATGTTTTTTCAACGCATATTAGTTGGAGTGGGTGCTCTTTTTCTTTGAGGAAAAGATCTCGTACCAGTTATTATATGTATAAATTAAAATTAATTTTATTTAATTATTATATCTTTATTTAACTAATTTTCACAGGAAAGGATCACCTAAATACTGGAGTCGAGCGCGGCTCTACAGTTAAAAATTATAATAATTATTAAATTTAAAATTTACAATACACTCAATCTTTTTTTGAGTAATACAATGTAAAATATATACTTTATATTCTAAAATAATAATTATTTATCTCTAAATTTTAATTTTAAAAAATAAAATAATTCTTCGACTCAAACACCTTTTTCGGTGTACTTGGTTGCACCCAATGAATAAAACACCCTTTTCGGCGTCCCTACTAGCACGCTTGTGACACGGACGTTTCTTTTTTTTTTTTTCACCAAAAAAAATGTACGTCCGTGTGACAAGAGTTAGCAAGGTCTGCTTAAGGAGACAAAGACCCAAAAATAGTCACTCATATCAGAGTACATAATTAAGCCTTAATAATACTGACCTAAATCACGCTGCCTACAAGAAAAACAAGAACAAAAATAAATAAAAAAAGGCCACACCCACAAGCAAAAACATTAAAAATTAAACTAGGAAAATCAGAGTTTTTTTTTTTTTTTAGAAAGTAGAAAACAGACCTGACCCTTGACTTTGACGTTGATCTGTTTAACAATTGGCTTCTTATCTTCCTCTTGAGCTGCCACGCCCGACATTTTCCCCCACTGGTGGCCTTATTCTCCCTCCCTCTCCGTCTCTCTCTGATTTTTACTAATAAGATAACAGAGTTCTCCGATTTTTCGCTTGAATATCATTATTTTTTACTTATTTATATGCGTAATACCTACCAAATAAGGCAATAATAATAAGCAAAATGTCACCTTGGGTATCGTTGGCTGTAATTTCCTCCGATGACTTTCTCGCGTTTGTGGATAAGTACGTCTCTTCAAAAAATGCCTACCTTTTTATTGATTTTATTTTCAAAGTTTTTTATTAGTTAATTTTAACTGAAACTCAAATTTAAAATCAGTAAAAACATTATAAGCCGACTAATATGATTACATGTGTATGTGGTGCATTGGCTTGAAAGCAAGCTCTCTTGACCATCTTTCAATCTTGTGCGGTGATAAAGTCAGAAGCTTATCTGGCTGATTTTATTTATATAATTTAAAATTAATAATAAAGTACCATAGTCTCTTGGATGATTAAATTAAATATATGAAAAAAATAGATAAATTGTGAATAATAATGTATTATTACTTATTTATTGTCATGTATTATTATTTTTCTAAATTATCACAAATGACCTTTAGTCCTCTTAAGAAGAATTCAGTATTAATTGAGTTATATTAAATTTATTTTTAAATTTTTTTAGGTCTAAAATATCTAATGTCCAGTGCTTAGTCTAATATGTTGATTTTTTTTTTCCCTGCATTAGGGTCAAACATTTGGGTGTTAAATTTTAAGGCCTTTGGAAATAACAGTAGATATTCAAGATATGTGGCTCTCTGATGGCCCATTTTGATTGCTCAAGGCCTCAGAGTCTGATTTTGGCAAAATGGCCAAAATTTGAGTTTTTGGGCCAAAAAGTTTGTGTTGGATCAGTGAGATCCATGGTTATTTTTCCACTGAAACATACATAATCAATCATTGGATACCCCAGGAGCTTTTCCCGTTTGTTTGGATGGTAACACCCAAAAGAGGTTTATGATTTCAAAAAGAGGTAATCACTCAAATTCTTTTAAAAGATAATATTCAGATTTATCTGACAAGGCAAAGATTCGGCAATCAATTCTCCATCTGCCATTCATCGTTTTTTTTGATCTTATCTTTTTTTTTTTTGTTTGGCTATTTTGGCAGAGACCCAGAAAGAGAAAATTAAAAGAATCCCAATCATAAAGGAAAAGTGATTAGGGTTTATGAGTTCTAAAGATATGGGATTTCTTTCTACCATTTTCTCCTAGGGGTCGAGCGAGAGAGAGCGATGAAAAAAAAAAAAAAGGCTTGTGGCTAGCTGTTTTGTATCTTTTCTTTTAATCTGAAAGAAATGGACTTCCCCTCTGTGGAAGTGGCCAGTGACCTGCACTTCACCACTAAGCCCACCGGTGAGGTAATTACTTATATAATTAGAGGCATCAAGACGGTTCATTGAATCATGCTCGGATAGGGTTATATAGAGTTTGAATTTTTTTGGGTTAGGTTTAGATTGAGTCATTTCAATTTCGAGTTATTTGAGGTCAAGTCGTATTTAGATTGAGTCATTTCAATTTCAATTTCAAATTATTGAGTCATTTCAATTTCGAATTATTTTAGATTAAGTTGTATTTAGATTGACCTGTGAGTTGGTCATTATTTTTTTAAAAATAATGCTTTCATATCCCAAATTAATATTTAATAAACTTCAGTTAGATATCACTATAAATAAATTCACCAATATAAGCAGCGATTATATTGCTTTTCTTATTAGTTAACTAGTTATGGTTCTCTCAGTAAAAATATATATATATTGTGCATATGCATTTTTTTTATAGTAAAAATAGTAGTTTATCTTTGGGAATAATAAAAAGTAAGGGAAGAAACTGAGGTTCAAAATTCATTCCGTAAAAAATACATACCTTTTAATATTTCAATTAAATTAAATCCTCTGTGCATAAGCATTTTTAAAACATATGGAATGAATGTTAAATGTCTATAATATGTGTCTGATTATGAAGCTAATCAGAACTCTCCACCCCCCACACAATAAGTTCTTTTACTAAACATGTTTAGGAGTGTCCCCACACGTGCAAACGATCAAAGTCGAAGAGAGCATTGGAAAAGGTGAGCCTTACTGGAGGCAAGGCAACGGATTCAAAAGCTCCAACGGATTGGCGCAAAAAATGTAGGGCACTGAAGAGACGCAATTACTTTATATAAATATTATGAATAAACTTATTATACATAAGTTTTAATAATATGCATATTATAAATAGATAAGTTGAAAAACTTAAAAATTTGTGATTAAAATAAATAAATAAAAAATTTATCAATAATATATATATATAATAATTATGTCCTTCTGCCTCCCACCTCAACCTGTCTACTTAATGTTTCCGTAGATTAAATGCTTTTACAGTCTCATAGAACGGTCGAGTTCTCCCAAGTGGGGCATGGTGCGGAGTAGAGCCACGTGACTAGTAAATAGTAGTGCCTTTTCTCTTATATTCAAATCAATAAAATAAATTGCTGTACTATATATATATAATAATAGAAGTATAAAGAATATTTATATATTAATATAATAGTCTATAGTATTGAAACTTTTAAAAATTTAATTTTTCAATTTTTTAATTTTTTAATTTAATAAATTCTGAACAATTATAATTTTTTTAGTGTTTTAATAGAATTAAATTTTAATAATTATATTTTTTAAGATATTCTCAATTTTTTGATTTTTAAATTTTTAATTTAATAAATTCTCAATAATGATAGTTTTTATTAGTATTTTAATAGAATTAAGATTTTAATAATTGTAATATTTTTTTAGTATATTCTACTAAAATTAAACTTTTAGTCTCAATATCAACATCATCCAATTTTTTTTTTCATATTATAAAAGGGTATTAGTATTTTTTATTTTCATTATTAGTTTCAGGAATTTCTTAGTTGCTTGAATCCACCACTTTGTCTATACTTTTTCTGTCACAAGTATGCCGTATTTGCACAAAATAATTGCTCTTTTTCATGGCTTTTTATTTGTGTAACTACGTTTAGCTTTGTCTATACGTTTATTCTTTTCCTTTTTTCTTTTCATCTATGCTTTATATGTCATGTTTTTCGTGGGTAGCATCAAGTTTCTTACATAAGGATGTAAAAACTGTATGCTTCAATAAACTGCATGAATCGTGCATGGCAGTATATGAATGTAAATCTGACGCAACATAACTTATTCTATTCAATTTTTTTTGTAACAGTTTGTACATATCTGATTAATTTCTATTAATTATTATTATTATGAAAACAATCACGATTGTCTATTTGCTATATTCTTCAAGTTCATGATTGGATTGGTGCTTTAAGTTAATGATAATGATATAGCTTAACCAATATACTATTATCCATCGGAAAGAGTTGCCAACGCATTGGACAGCCAGATTTTTGGGGAGTAGAATGAAAGCTACTGGTCAGTCCTATGAATCGATCGTTTTTAGGCGAAAGATTATTCCCATCTTTTGTGCATAATCACTTGAGAATTCAGTACATTTATATTTTTCTTTTTCATGACATCGGTTTTTCTTTTGGCTGCAACTTTAATTGTTGTAAGAAGTGTCTTCTACTTTTTTTTTTTTCGTTTTACAAGGAAAAAAAAAATAGTTAAAGGCCGTTATAGACCACCTCGTGAGATGGAGATCCCAAACGAGTCAGCCCATAACAAGGTTGTAAGACTCGGGGGAGGTTTCTTCCATAACTTTAGCTCTTCATCTTCGAGACCTCCTACATTTGCCATGAAATCTGCACACCTATTTCCTTCTCTAAGTGTATGTTGTAGGTGACATATCCATTCTCGTTGAAGTAACGAAAGACATTTCGTAATGACTTGTCTGTATGTATCCAATTCCCATCCTTTACTTTTAATCTTCTGAATTACAAATAAGGAATCCGTCTTTATGATGACCCGCCTGTATCCTTTTTGCCAAGCTAATTGGAGAGCTGTACAAATTTCCCGAAGCTCCGCTGCTAAGTGTCTTCTACTTTGGCAGGCATGAATTTTTGAAGACAATGTTCTAACAAGTATTGCTATCAAACGATCAATTAAGTTGGTATTATTATTTGTATACGTTTATAACTCCTTCAATACAAATATGCATAATTAATAAAAAAAAAAAAAATTAAACAAAAAACAACTCTTAAATTCTTCTTGTTTTTTTTTTATCAGAGAAGATTTTTTTAATATTTTTTTCTTAACAATAAAATTAAACAAAAATTATTTCTTCTTTTTAAACAAAAAAAAAATATACCTTTTCATCGATATGATAACTAACAGATCATGCAGATATATTAATAAATTAATTTATAATTTACCGACTTACTTTTTTTTTTTTTTTTTTTTGAGTATACAACTAAAATAATTTTTTAAGATTTTTAACTCGTATTTCAATGAATTTATTCTCTACTTTTACTTTTTGACCTCCCTTAAAACAAAAAAAAAAAATTGCGGAACAACTGCGGCGGGAAGAACATTACCCACTGTCTTTGCCATTCCGAGTTCCCATGCATAAGAGCGCATCGTGGATGCCTCTATCTTGCCTTATGTTATTGTCATTGTACTACACGTCGGGTCCCACCTCACCCTCTCGATCTCCACAACACTGCCCACCCACTCACTCATTCTCCATCTCCGCTCTATGTTACCAGGAGTCTCTTTTTTTCTTCCTTTGCTCTGCTTCTTTGTGGACCAGAGAAAGCATGGAGCGTCGGTTTATCTTGTACTTCGTCGTCTTCCTTGTTTGTGTTCCCGCTTTTGCAGGTAACAACCTTAGAAATGTGACCCCCTGTGCCTTTTTTATTTAATGAGCAATTTTCTATTTTTGGGCCTTTTTGTTTTTGAAATCTTCCAGTACTATAGATTTAAGTCAGGAAGAGCTCACAAAATGAGCAAAACTGTACTGATGTTAATTTTTTTAAGCTACATTGGACCCGATTAAGATGGATTTAAGTCGGGAAGAACTCACAAAATGAATAAAATTTTTTTGACGTTTTTTTTTTTATATATAAATATTAAACTTGAGATCTTATTTAAGGAAATCGAATCTCCTGCTACTCGAATTGACAAGCATTGATGTCTTGGGGTCTTTGTTAAAATGTGGTTTACGTTTTTTCGCAGATGGGGGCTCAATCGGGGTGAACTATGGGAGAATAGCAAATAACCTCCCTTCTGCAGTCAAAGTGGTGGAGCTCCTCAAGTCTCAGGGTCTGGAGCGGGTCAAGGTATTCGACACCGACCCGTCTGTACTCCGAGCTCTGTCCGGATCCGGAATCAAAGTCACCGTGGACCTACCCAACGGGCTTCTCTACTCCGCAGCAGAAAACCCGTCCTTTGCACGCTCCTGGGTCGGAAGGAACGTCGCCGCTTATCACCCATCCACGCAAATCGAAGCCATTGCCGTCGGCAACGAAGTTTTCGTCGACCCGAACAACACCACCAAGTTTCTCGTCCCCGCCATGAAAAATGTCCATCAAGCTCTCGTCGAGCGCAATCTCGATTCCTCCATTAGAGTCTCCTCTCCGATTGCTTTGAGCGCTCTCCAATCGTCATATCCCTCGTCGGCCGGGTCTTTCCGGTCCGAATTAGTGGAACCGATTTTCCGGCCCATGCTGAACTTCCTCCGTCAAACCGGGTCGTATCTTATGGTCAATGCGTACCCGTTTTTCGCGTACGAGTCCAACTCCGACGTTATTTCTCTGGATTACGCTCTGTTTCGAGAGAATCCGGGCGTTGTGGACTCCGGCAACGGGTTGCGCTACTTCAATCTCTTTGACGCCCAAATCGACGCCGTTTTTGCCGCAATGTCGTCCTTGAAATACGACGACATTGACATTGTCGTCACCGAGACCGGTTGGCCGTCTAAAGGTGACGAGAATGAGGTCGGTGCTACTGTAGAAAATGCAGCTGCTTACAACGGAAATCTCGTCCGTAGGATTCTCAGTGGCGGTGGGACCGCGTTGAGACCAAAAGCAGATCTAACGGTCTACTTGTTCGCGCTCTTTAATGAGAACAAGAAAACCGGGCCCACTTCCGAGAGAAATTACGGGCTCTTTTATCCTGACGAGGAAAAGGTCTACAACATCCCGTTCACCGTCGAGGGGCTGAAGAATTACCGGGACGTCCGTTCTCCGGCCGCCGGTAATCGGCAGGTTACGACTCCGGTCAGCGGAGGCGTGTCGAAGAGCACGACGGGGAACACGTGGTGCGTGGCGATTGCTGATGCGGGGAAGGAGAGGCTGCAGGTTGCTCTAGACTACGCTTGTGGAGAAGGTGGTGCTGATTGCCGTCCGATCCAGCCGGGCGCCACGTGTTACGATCCTAATACGCTTGAGGCGCACTCGTCATTCGCGTTCAACAGTTATTACCAGAAGAAGGGGCGCGCCATTGGCACCTGTTTCTTCGGAGGGGCGGCGTACGTCGTCAGTCAGCCACCCAGTGCGTATTCTAGCCCTTTCCCTCTAGTTTGCTACCTTGTTCTTTTCATGGTTGGTTATTTATTTATTCCTTTTTTCATTTATTTTAACTACTACTCGAATTCTAAGGTTTCAATTTTAAAATCAGACTCTAATTTTCAGTACATAATAATTGAGTTAAAACCTATTAATAATGATTTCTTATTTATTTATAAATAATATTAAGATATTATTTTATAATTATATAATTTGTGATATAAAAGATATATTATTAATTTAATAATTAATTTTTTTAAATTTAATATATTTTTATATTATTTAATAATTTATATTTTTATGTATTAAATTTATAATTTTAATTGTATTGTTATGTGGCTTTTCCTTAGTATTAATGTGTGTTGATGAATGGGCGCGTGCTGGTCCACGATAAATGAGACCATGCTGCACGCCAGTCAGATGTAAGGTCAAAAAGGACAGACCATGTGACTGCGCCAAGATTGTTGTGAAGAATCTTTTTTTCGTGGCTGACGTGACATGCATTAATCACACCCAATTGTGGGCCTATTTTCGCAGTAGATTTGTGTTGGATTTGGTCAATTATTGTCAATTCTTCAATCTTCATACGCCACACGATCTGTTTAAACCGGGAAAATGTTCACTTATTATCAATGTATCATATGGTTTTAGCTTTTAATTCACTAAACAACTACTTTGTGCTCTTGATGATATAACCTACATCGCACGAAAACATTCTTGGAAACGATAAAGTTTGTGACTTTTTTTGTGCTTTTTAATATTTCCGTTTGTGTACGCTAAAAAAGGGGGTTTTGTCTTTGCAGAGTTTGGGCAATGCGAGTTTCCAACAGGATACTGAAGACATGGACCATGAGTGGTTGGGGTTATTCACTGGAGGAACTTATGTAGTCATTTTAGCTGTTTTAACTGATTTTGTTTCAAGATGTTGTCATTTTAGTGTTGATGGGGTTTGTAGGTAATTGTGTTGCCTACTTTTCTCTGTTATTATAGTACAACAGATATTACTTAGTATTTCACCTTGTGTTATTATCTTACTATTTAATTAGGGGGTCACTTTCGAGCCACAAAGTGATAAAGCCAACAGTAAAAGGTAACGGTGGTGGGAAAGGGAAGATTAAAGAATGTCAAAAACAATAAATAGTAACAAGCGCTTTATGGATCGAAAAAATTATAACACTAGGAAAAAATTGTCTAAATTTTTATTTGAATACAATGATATTTCATGTTCTTATAATTATTATAATATTTTTTTATAATAAAAAATATAAATATATGTTATAAAATTTTTTATTATTAAATATATTATAGTGATTGTAAAAAGTCGAGATAATTATATTTAGATGAATTTTTAAATACCAATCTGCTGTAATAGTGTTATGGATATAAGGCGCTTTAGGTGCGGGCTGTTTAATAAGCCATTATTTGGCCGCTGAATAACGAAAGGCATATATAGCATTGCAGACGCCCTTTTCCATAGATTTTGTTTTGTAAAGGACGCATTTTGTGAACAAAGTTACACCTAAATAATCATATCTCAATTCAGAGAGATTATTAACGTTGAAAGAAGCGTCCAAGCGAAAGGGACCACCTGATTTTATCCCAGGACCCAAGGACGACGTTCTTTGTCGGCATGAAATGTGGACTTGAATCTAAATTTCACTATAGTTTATTTCCGTCAAGCAGTTGGGTGGCTTAGAGCAATATGTGAAACAATAATGGATTTTGAGAAGCAAACAGTACCTTTAGGTCCCAAGTGACCCATTGTTGCAGATATTCCTGATTTGATCGAAACAAGCTTTTTTTTTTTTTTATTTTTTTTTTATTTTTTATTACCATAAGAGAACCATTGCATTAGTAATCGGTAAAAAACAAGCATTCCTTATTAAATATCCCATTCTGTTGAGATATGTATAGAATTAATAATGGCAGGCTTCATTAAAAAAAAAAAAAAAAAAGATACACAGCTATGGTCCAGATCATTTCAGATTCAATTGAAATGTAAAACCATAAAAACATCACAAACATAAAAACGTTGAGTGGTTAACCAATTACCCTGGAATCTTTTTTTTAGATTGAAGGTTGAGTTTCAGTTTCAGTTCAATCAATTAACAAGTTGAGTAGGTAAAATATAGTACATTAAAAAAAAAAATCCATTACAAAGCTTCACTATTTTATCTGTTAATTTCCTAAAGCTTTTCCGATTTTAATAATTTAACTGTTTATATGATTTTAAAAAATTTTATAGAGGCTTTTTTTTTTAAGTGATTTAAATCTTAAATCTAAAAGTTTTTCGCAGAGGTTTATGTTAGATGTTAAAAAAACCCAACCAGTCTTTGCCTGGTTGGCTGGGAGGCATGCAAAGGCGCCTGTCCTACTTTGGTCACATTTGTGGCCTTAAAAAATTGGGCATTTGCGTGCTTGCACTTTGATGTAGTGTCTATAAGCATACTTTTTCTATCCTCTTTAATTATTAAGTGATTAATTACTAATTAATATAAAAAAAAAAAAAGATAGTACTACCTAATATGTGGGACTGTTTCTGGCAAGATGCATCATATAGCGCAGCCTGCAGCAGAGATTCTCGTTGCCTCCCTCTCACATCAATGCGTAGTCACATGATGTATTATTGCCTCCACTCTCCATGTTACGGTGAATAGCCATCGTCCACATGTGTTGAGCACTGTAATAGTGCTCCGAGTATACAAAATATTAAGAGCATCAATATATATTTTAAATTTTAATATTTTAAGTGATATTTTAATTAAAATTAAGATTGATATTGTTAAAATAAAATTAATAATTTTTTAAAATATAAAAATAATAAATATTTTAAAAATTATCAATCTTATTTTAAAAATATTAATCTTAATTTCAATCAAAATATTAATTATTTTTTTGAACAAAGGGAAACGTTGTATTAATAATAAACGAACCCATACATAGATCCAACGCAAAGGCGCCGGAAGAACCTGCACAAAGCTGGCATAACAAACGGTCAAAATGACTTACAGTTGACTGGGTCACAAGGACCCGAAACTAACTGAACACGAGGTTGAGTTAAACGAAACCCTCGTTCGAGGGTACAAACCGACACAAAATAGGACCCATCTGAGACCGAGGTCTCAGACAGACCTATCTCGATCGGAGGAAGCTGCATAGCGCAGCACAAACCGCACTTAGGCGGACCTATGACGGGAAACGACAGGGTGTAACCAACAACAGTTTCCCACGAAATAAACCTACAAATAAACACATCAAACAGTAATAACATAGCAGCACAGGAAACTACAGCAACAACCAAACACACCCCAAGGCCTAAACCAAAAGCTATTAACAGGGGGATCCAGATGCAACGGTGCTCGTCGGCGGCAACGGAGGGGAGGTCGGCGGAGGGGGCGGCAGCATGGACGACGGCGGGGCCAACCCTGGCAGCCCTAGACGCAGGCCAACCAAGAGTGGAGACGGCGTCCATGGTGGCCCTGGTGGCAGACGTAACGGCGGGAACAAAAGCAGCGCCGAGAAGTAGAGCCGCTACAGTGGATCCAGCGACAGCCTCAACCCCGACGGTGCAACCAACAAAAGCCCTGTTCCACAGCAACAGCGAGGACCCAGGGGGCACCGAAATGGGTCTCCGGCACTGTAGCTCCGCCGCACAGGGCGGGGGACTCAGCAGCGCGTGTGCCGGCGACAACGATCGAGAGGGGGAGAACAACGCCGGGAGCGTGGGGAAACCGGATCCGGCAAAAGGAGGGCCTGTGGTGTGCTGAAACGGTCTAGATCTGCAGAAACCGAAGGAGTTATAAGAGAGAGGTGAGAGAGGAGGAGGAGGAGGAGGAGGAAGGGGGGAAGGAAGTGGAAGGAAAAAGAACAAGCGAGGGAGAGGAGGGGCAAGGGGGCTGGCCGGCGACGGCAGTGAGGCACCGCCGCCGACCAGAGAAACGGCGAGAATCAAGGGTGACGCAACAGAGAAAATGAGAGAGAGACTTAGAGAGAGAGAGAAGGTCACGCTTATCGTTAATTGTGAATTAGTATCAAAATATTAATTAAAATATTTAAATTTAAGACACTAATATTTTCTTAATATTTAAAGACAAATTAATTTTCATGTCCTTTCCCTACCCAAAAGAAGACAAGGCAGAGAGCAACAAAATGGGACGAGGGGCACAAGATCTAAAACAAAGGTTGTCTACATCGGATTATTCGAGGAACTGTCCAGTTACGACAACTTTCCAAGATTGGTTTACAAGGAAATTAAGTAATTCTTTTTTTGTCGTCTATTAAGTTTTTTTAATGGGTTATAATCTTCATAATAACAATAATTTCTACTTTTTATGGATCCCTCACATTCTTCTTCGTATAAAAGGAAGACTTTTAAAATAAAAGTATAAGTTCTAACTACTTAAATATTATTGAGAGTTAAATAAGTAATTTTTTGCAATTGAATAGTCTGTTTCCTTCCTTTTTCGTGTTTATGTTTACATCAATGAATTGATAGCTTTTTTTTTTTAGAATCTCTAGATTTCGAAAAAACCAGTTGGAAGTTGCAAAATTACAATTGTGAAACTACCTTCGTACTGCAGGTCAAGACAGCCAGTGCTCTTAGATTTTTTAAACTATCAAGAAGGTCGACCAGTTATACGTGTACAATTTCATCCCATCTCGTGAATTTTCGTTTTTCGAACTCCAATCTTGGTAATTCCAAAATTTCAGAACCCACAAGAATACGAATTTTGAAAATTTAGAATCAATGAATAATAAATCTATATGTATATACAGAAATTAATTACTTATAATTGTTTGGTCATAATTAATATTTATATTTAATCAAATGTGTATCCCAATGTCGAACTATTCCCAAACTTTGATGCGCACGGTACTTCCATGTAAGCTCAAAATGGCCTCAACTACCCAAAATACCTTCTCCACGTATTTTTAAGTGTATATTTTTAATTTTCTGATGCAAAATTGTAATTAATGACAAGGGTCGTAAATTTTCATATAATACAATATAGTTCTCGTACACGAGACACATCAAATTCACCAACTAGAATTTCCTTTTTTCTGAAAAATTTGTTTGTATACTATTTTGAATTGAACAACGCTCAGGCCAAGTTATCGTTTCCCTTGCTGCTGTGCCGTCCATTCTCTGATTTATTTCCCTCTCGGAATACTCGCCAGAAAAAGCCAAGTACCTTCACAAATACAAGCTTGGATGACTCGGTCAACCAAGTTTAAAAATGTTCTGTTCTGTCACGTCTAAAAGGTCAAGAGAGTCTCTAGGCATTTTCTGCGGTCTCCAGCACCAACATAAATCTCACAGTTTATTTTTAGAACCCCTTTTTGGAACCAAAAATTGCTTAGTATAGTACTAACCTCGTATTGTCCACCTGAAGAAATTCTTCAGGAAGAACAAATCTTTAAGAAGAACAACAGGAAAAAAAGAAGAAAAGAAGGAAAGATTATACGTTATTGTGATGAAGTTATGCCTAGCAAGTTGAGGAAGGCGCTTGGGGCTGTGAAAGACAAAACCAGCATAAGCCTTGCCAAGGTTTCCAGCAACAATGCATCAAACCTGGAAGTTTTGATACTTAAGGCCACGAGACATGATGAAGTACCCATTGACGAACGTTACGTGAAGGAACTGCTCGGTCTCATCTCCTCCAACAAAATTCATGCCGCGGGTTGCGCGCAAGCCATCGGCAAGAGAATTGGCAAGACAAGGAATTGGATTGTGGGTCTCAAGTCCCTTATGCTCGTTCTCAAAATTTTCCAGGATGGTGATCCCTACTTCCCTAGAGAAGTGCTTCATTCAATGAAACGGGGCGCCAAAATCCTTAACCTTTCGACATTTCGGGACGACTCAAAGTCTAGCCCCTGGGACTATACTGCCTTTGTCAGGACATTTTCTCTCTACCTTGACGAGCGCTTAGATTGCTTTATTACAGGGAAGCTTCAGAAAAGATTTACCAACAGCGAGAGGGATTGTTCCCATCCAAGAAGCCAGCGTGACAATGATTCTATAAGTGACATGAAACCTGCAATGCTGCTTGATAAAATCTGTTGTTGGCAAAAACTGCTTGATAGGGCAGTTGCAACTAGACCAACTGGTGCAGCCAGGAAAAACAAGCTGGTGCAAATCTCTTTGTATGCGGTTGTACAAGAGAGTTTTGATCTCCATCGAGACGTGTCCGATGGACTTAGACTTCTTCTGGATAGTTTCTTTCACTTACCTTACCAATCTTGTGTCAGTGCCTTCCAAACTTGTGTCAAGGCCTCCAAGCAATTTGAAGAGCTATGTTCCTTTTATGATTTATGCAAAAGCATTGGAGTTGGAAGAACTTCCGAGTACCCGAGTGTGCAAAAGATATCAGAAGAGCTTATAGAAACCTTACAAGAATTCCTAAAAGACCAATCTTCTTTCCCAACAAATGGCAAATTGCCACCCCGGTTGCTCCTACCCGCGCCACAAGGCAGGGAACGTTCTTCGAGCTCTGAAAGATTAAAATCCACCGATAATTCAGAAACAGTAGAGAGGCTTTCAGAGAAAGCATCAGAAATTGGCTCACATTGTACCTCGTTAGAGGATCTCATTAGTGCAACAGAAGTGGGAACAAGCCCGGGTTTCTCGATGGACCATTACTTGGAGCAATTTGAGAGACGATCTCAAACAGAAGAAATCGCTAGTGGTGCTGACACAGGGTCCATTCAATCAATGCCATTCGATCAAGGAACAATAAGCACAGCTAATAGTTTCTTGGACCTTGTTTCATTGGATGATTGGCCCCCAGAAGAATTCAAGCAGGAACAAGATCAAGGACAGAGCACATCAGCATTCGATTCGAGCACGGTCCCATCTGATTCTTGGGAGATTGTGCTAGCTGAGACTGCAAGCCAACCAACTCAAGTATCATCAAATGCAGGCGAGGGCCAACCAATCGACGCATCCACTTCAGACAATCTCTTTCAGCAAGAGCCAACATTCGTCGCCAATGTAATTGATCCCCCATTTTCAAACAACTTATTCGACCAAGCTCCAGTGCAAGAGCACCAATACAATCCATTCCTACAAGACACAATTGAATTACCTACAATTGCTACCACTGCCGACAACCAACAAGCTGCATTTCCTGTCAACGACATGTTTGCCGTGGCTCCCACATTTCAGGCAACTCCGACCTTTAGTTCGCAGAATCCCAGCGAGACTGTGGCACAGAATGTAGATGACCCTTTTGGACCTTGCTTGAGAGCAACGACTAACGGACATGAATCTCATGGCTACCTGGATCAACAGAGTCTGTTGCAAGAACAGCAACTTTGGCTGCAGCACCAAAACAAGATTATAGCAAAGAACATATCATGATTTGGAAGCAAAAAAAGGCTTGAACTAACTACGTAAATTTTGCAAGGTTGTTTTATTAACTCCGCTTTTCATTGTCAACAAATGCCACATATAGTTAGAGATATTCAAGCATGATGTATATATTTTTTATGGTGGGAGTTACCGAATAGGTCCGGTAGCATGTCCTTTTAGCCCTTCCCTGAAAAAAGGCAATTTGATTTCAGGATAAAATGTTCATTTAAAACTACTAGCCACAAATTATTTCCATCTTTCTTTCTTTTTTGGTGGAGAATTCTCTAAGAAATACCTGATGCCAATTGATTTCTTTACACGCTATAACTTTCCGTTTCAGGCTATCAAATATATACCGATATTATGTTCTTAGCTTGTTTATGGTCACATATTCACATTAGTTAACCAGTCTAACCGATAAAAACCTCACTTCTGTTGATTCTATGATAAGACTGGAGATTGGGATATAAAGCAAGAAGCAAATTCCACATGGATTTGCCGATAGGGCAATCTTCTTCATCCAATTCATTAAAGGTTGGTGGGCAGAAGATTGTATCAGAGATCATCCGAAGGGCATTAAAAGAAAAAGAATTTGAAAATAAAATTGAAAAAATTAAGTTTTAATTCTTGAAAAAAAAATAAAATAAAAGGCTTTTTGGGCTACTCTCTGATTAATTTCTCTATTTATGTATCAAAACCTTATATAATTTTCTAAATTATGCTTACCTGCATGCTACCTACTTAATCCCAATTTGAGCCCCACGTCTCTGGACATTAGTAGCATTTCAGCACATATTCAAGTTCAGTGATGGGATTATTATACATTTTTTTGCGCCCAGTTTACAGTAAAAAGATTTTGTTTTTTTTTTTTTGCGATTCATAAGTAGCAAGATTCGAACTTTAATCACCAAAAGTAAGAGTTTCAACTGAGACACGATGCGGTCCCGCGGCTGATCGCAAAGACGAGGTTTTCATCAGGATTGAATGAAAGACCAACTGGGCTCACAGGGCCCACGATTTCAGAATTCCCCGAAAGGATTCCGGTTTCATTGCTAGTGGGCATGGACATTTAGGAGATTAGTTGGGCCCGGCCTCCTGGCCACTCTATTGAACCCTGCAACAGGTCTCCGAAAAGAGGTGTCTGGGACTTTGGCGTTTTCCATTAGTCGGCACCTTACTGTAATTCGTCACTTAAAACCGTTAAAGATTTTTTTGGGGCCAGGATCCCGACTTTTAAGGCAGAGCCACCTGGCATGGGGCCCCCGAGTATCCGAGGTCCATGTAACCCATGTTATTGATCATCATTCGCATCATTCGGCTGATCATATTTTTGTCCTTTGACTTTTTTTTATTTTTAACCTGCTCTAACTGAATTCAAATTCAAGATTATTAAGTTCTAAAAATAACTTTAATATCCATTGAGATATAATTCAATTAATTTTTTGTCCTCTGACTTTTGTTTTTGGTACATCCTCCGACTTTATTAGCCAACAGGTAGCGTAATTGCCGTTGTGTGACAATCTCACAGGATACCTACTAATTAAAACCAAACTGAAAGGACCCAACAGGTTTTTTTTTTTTTTTTTTTAAGAAAAGAAATTTCAGTTTGTAGAATTTTTAATGGGTGGGTTCTGTTTTGAATCTCTTGGAGGAAGATTCCAGATGCGGAAAGGCTCTGAAGCCTGAAGTCTGGTATATAACCATATACATCCACTGAAAAATTCTTCCGAAACTTTTCGAGGATTTTTTTTCTCTCACTGACAGAACTTTTCCTCGAAAATACTTACTAGATGTTGCGAATTAAATGAGGGAAGATCGATGTTCGGTTCTTTTTATTTTTATTTTTTTCCCACTTCAGTGGTTTTTTCTTTTTTTATTTTATTTTTTTTATTTATAAAAACTAAAAATTAAACTCTAAATTTAAAATAAAAAATTCATGTCTTCTATCACAAGAACTTGTGACAGGTGATGATTGTTTTTTCACCGTCATGATCATGTTAGTGGGTTAGGAGTTTTACGTTCGAAATTACTTTAAAAGAAGAAACATGAAAAGTTCAGGCCAAACTTTGTACCAAAGAATAGAAAATTAGAAAAGTTCATACCAAAACTTAAAGTTTGCCGGATGTTATGGCTTTTTCGACTAATAGTCAACACCAGCGAACCCCATGAGCGGCTTATGAGTGAAAGAGGGGATAGCTAAATTGAGTCATCGCAATTTAACTTTCGGTGCGGCCGCTACAGCATAGTTACAAAATTTCAGCTCAATCCAACTGGTCGGACCAATGGTTGGTAAACCGGTTATTAGACCAAATCGAGTTAGTCAAAAAATCATATGAACTTTTAAATTGGAAAAATTCAGTCAATCCAACCATATCAAAAAATCATATGAACTTTTAAATTGGAAAAATTCAGTCAATCCAACCATATTTTTAAAATCCAGCTAACTTAGAAAATTTCTTTTAACATTAGATCTATATTTTGATTAAAAAGTACAGAAAACGAAAGATTTTAATATATTTAACATCCAAAAAGAAAAAAAAATACAACCAACACCTGTTGATTTAAGTAGCGAAGAGATTGATTTTTTTTAAATAAGATTTTAAATTCAAATTTTGTGTATGGAGAAAATACGCGCTGAAGAACTTTACTCCCTTTAATGTGTCCACCTGATTTAAACTGGATTAGTCATAATTCAATGAATTCCTAGATACCAGAGTTTCAGATAGAAAAAAAAAAATCAAGAAGAAGAGTTTATTGGTATAAACAAAAAGGAAAAAAACTTCAAATTGTTTTAGACATTAACTCAATAGTTAAACTGATGATTTATTGAACTAATTTTCTGACCCGGTCGAACCGGATTTAATAACTTTGCGCTACAGGGTGGAGGGAGAACGCGGAAGAGTGTGTGCGCGTCCCAACTGTCTCTAAAGAAAGATGAAAAACGGAAATAGAAGAACACGAGTCCCATGAAAAGAAGCCCGGTAGGTCCCACACGTTTTCCTTACATACTATGTGTGAGTGACAAAGTTTTGGCCTTTTTAGCTGATCCTTTGATTCTTCTACTACTGCTACTGCCCTTCACTTCACTAATAAACACAACCGTAAAAATGGCTTCTGCAAGAGGCTAGTCCTTCGAAAATGTGCTTGAATTAGAAGAGAGCAACGCATGCAAGAAGAGATGAACGGCCCAGATGGACTCGGTGCAAGCTGGAAGAATATAAAGGAGCGGCTGTCGTTCAAGGGCCTGGGTTGCTGTGGGTCCACATGGAGTCCCAGCGGGATGGTGGATGATGAAGAAGAAGAAGAGGCGCCCATCATGATACAAGAAGACCCAGTTGCCGAACGAGCTCGATCATCAGTCACCACTAATGTGGCGGCGATGGTCGGCATTCCGGCACGGGGCAGTGGCAACTTGGCGGCTTCTTCCGGGACCAGTCTGGCGATGGCGCTGGCGGCCGAGCGAAATTTGCGGGACCCAAACGTGGGTCCCGGAATGAATGCGGGTGGTGGTGGGCAAGTGAAGACGTTGATGAGATTGATTGCAGAAACGGACGGCGTGGATTGGAGGAAGACCAATCGTGGGGTGGGCGACAGGGATAGGAATAGAGACGGAGGGAGGGGGAATGACTGGGTGTGCTGCGTGTGTATGGAGAGGAGTAAAGGCGCAGCTTTTATTCCCTGCGGGCACGCCTATTGCAGGATCTGTTCCAGGGATTTGTGGATCAATCGAGGGTCTTGTCCTATTTGCAACCGTACGATCCTCCAGATCCTTGATATCTTTTAAAAATTCTTCATTATTTTTTTTTATTTTTTGGTCTTAAGGGAACTGGAGACCAGCTGATTGGGAATGGGGGTATGGGAATGAGTGGTCTGGGGTTCGAACCCCAGACCTTACAGTTGGAGGGTAAGCCCTCCAACCAATGCAGCTAAGGCTGCTTCCCAAAAATTCTTCATTATTCTGTGCTTCATTTTGAGAATCAAATCCAATCCAAACACAAAAGGTTAAAAACATAGAGAAGATAGAATCCAAATTAAAACTGGGCCTTTTTCATTCATTAAGGAACCATGATGTGGGCTTGGTTGCACTAGGATATCAATAAACAAATTGAGAAATTTTTTTCTTGTTTTGGATGAATTACTTCGTAATGCTAATAAAATTATATAAATTATTAAAATATTAAATTTATAATTAAAAAATAGATAAATTATTATATATTATTAAATAAAATTAAATTTAAATTTAGTCTTCTAATCCTACTTATGAAAAAATAGTTTTGAATATATTGTGCAAAAAGAGGCGGTGCATAGATATAATAATATAAGAGTTAAAAGAAAAAGGTTACGAACGAAATGCATAAAAACATGTAATGCATGCGCCACATTTCTGGTTTATGCTCATTTTTTCTACTAAATGAAAACTTCATCTCGTATTTTCTTGCCTATTTTCCGTGTCCGACTTTGTTTTTCGTTTTTCTTCTGTCATAATTGCAAGGGTGAAATTCAAATATCAACTTTTAGTTCATTAATGTGGAAATTTCTGTTCTTTAGATGATTGCATTGAATTTTCAAGTTTCAATCGGAAATTGGATGAGCCGATCGGGCACAAATTCTGCAAGAGTTAAGAAGTAGGTCAGGGCTTGAAAAGACACTTTTCGGTTCAATTCTAGTTTTTGAAACTTTGAATTTCAACCACATAACATTTTTTTTTCGAAAAAAGAGAAAAATCAATAGAGCGAGGAGACCAGAAGCAAAAAGACAAATATTGATAAAGGATTGGTCCAAGGAACCGTGATGGACGGGAAAGCAAGTTAAGAATCGAAGACTGCAAATGCATTTGCAACTTGCAAGGAGAAACATAATTGAACAGAACAGGTCGCTAACCACGGGGATGGCTACATGTTCATCCTTTTTTAAATAAAAAAATACAAAAAAATTATATTACGAATATGATAGTTATCAGATTCTTAAATTGAGGTCGGCTTTTAAATTGTTGATCTCCGAAACATTACTAGTTCTAAAACAAACTCCTTAAATTTGATTATAATATTAATAAGTTTTAAACTTATATACTGCACTCACATTAAAAATCCTCAAATTTACGGGGAAGCATGGGTACAAAAACTCAAACTTGTATTAATTTGAATGTTAGGAGGAATACGCAAAATTATTACTAAGTTACTACATCCGTTAGTGCTATATGTTCATCTTGAATATTGCAATTTGAAGTTTGACAGATAAATTAATATTTTGTGGCATGGATTATTGTTTGCTCACACCAAATCTGTGCCAAGAGATGATAGTTCTTGTTCTGGACAAAATGTTGATGTCAAACGATGTTTTATGGTGCGTTGGGATTGTGAGATTTTAGTGTAAAAAAAAAAGTAAAAAAAAAAGTAATAAAAAAATAAAATTTTATATTTGAATTATATGAGAAAATAAAATATATAGATATATATATATAAAATAATAAAAATATCTTTACAAATAATATAAAAATAAATTAAAATTATAAAAATACTCATATATTAGGATTATTATGATCATTATGTTTCTATTTTTTTCTTTTACTTTTCCTTCTTGATTTTACAGCACAATCATTATTTTCTAACTATTTTTCAATACCGACTAAACAACTTAAAATACCTATTTTTTTTTTTAATTCTTTCCTAATACCAAAATCAATCACAGCATTACAAGCTGCTCTGACATAAATATCATACTTTGCACGTGCTGAAGAGAATATTTATATTTAATGGGCAAATTCATGTTTTCTTATTAATAGTGAGTAATGACATATATAACAAAATTTTTATTAAATATCTAGACTCTTATTATTATTATTAAAGTTAATTAATTTTTTTAATATCATTAAACTAAATATAAAAAAGGTAAGTCATACACTCAACAATCACAATATTTTATGATATGAGATATTTACTATTATTCATTAGAAATTTAGAATTCTTCTTGCTCATTTTAGAAAAAAATAATTATTATTATTCAAGCCGGCATTTGTTAAATTTGTGATTTTTGCAGTATTCGGTAAGTTTTGGTTATCTCACATTTGGCATTTGGCATGCACCATCTCCTCTGGTCCATGCCATCAATAGCTTCGAAAAGCATGCAAAAATTATTATTAGCTCGACCTAATTTAGAAAGATTAATTGTCATTCCTCTTTTCTAGGCCTTGTTAGTCATTCTAAGCCCGTCGATGCTTTTGAGTTTGGATCAAATTATCGAGTGGCCCAAAGGCTCAGATTTATCTATCGTCATCTCCAGAAGGACCCAATATCGTCGACCGAAAGAAAAAATAAAATAAAATAAACCACTAATCGTTGTGATTTAGTAATAAGTATCGAACGTTATCAAGTTAAAAGTCTTAGATTTGAAAACTACTAGGACATTTGGTGGGATTAACATACTCATCCCCTTTGTAACACTGAATTATATTATAATCATTCAGGTAGTCTAAAAGTTACCCTAATAGCATGGGTAATACTCTCTGGTGAGATTGTGGGTTACTATCCCTATCTTCTCATTTTTAAAGACCTAAAAAAAATATATAAAATAAAAAAATAAAAGGAGGACCCAATTTTGGCCTAGATAAAACTATCCCAATAAACTTTCTTTCATTTTTATATTTATTTTTAATACTCGTTTGTCTTGGAGTTTTAATGCCATGAGAATGGATTATCTTTTGCATGGAATGGACCACTTTAGATTGAGGAACATTATCTTATATCTCTTATATTAAATGTCTTGATCGGTACGTTCAATCTTGACATTGATCTTGACTTTGAAAAGAAACCGCTTTGCTAAAGTTTCTTTGCCTTTTTTATTCCGTTCATTGCATATCGCATTGATTAGACGACGCCAAAAAAATAATGTGTGAATTAGAAGATTCTTGGCACGAACCACACCACAAGCATTTGCTTTTTGAAAAAAAAAAAGCATTCAAACAAAGTGCAGCCATGACTTTTTGTGTTGAATTTAATTTAAATTTGTTTTAAATTAGAAGTCAATATTTAACTATAATTTATATTTATTTGTTATGTTTTTAGTATAAGATTAAGAATATATATCAGTGTTTGATATATGAGGAATTGAAAATATTAATTTATTGTATGATTGGTAAACATATTAGTTGAAAAATTTTATTAAAATTATTGTTGTGTGTCATTTTCAAATTAATAAAAGTTTGCTAATTTCATATAATTAGTTGATAGTAATATAAGAACTAGTTAAGTTCTAGATTTAATAGTAGTGTTAGAGCATATAATTAAAATTTAACAATGATAAGGGGGATAGATCTTATCTTCACGTGCTGATTATGTTTCCTTTCTATACATTGGAAAATTCAAATACAAAATGATTGCATGCATCCCCTTTAGTGTAGGAGACATCACCTATATTAACACACAAGAATGGGAACCACTTGTCTCTTCACGAATTGATCAGTTCCGATGTAGATGACCATGTGAATTTAATTAGTAGTACAATGCATGTAAAATTTGTATATTGATATGTCAAAGTTGAACGTCTCCTTGTAGCAGTCGTAATATTTGTACGGAAACTTACTTTGCGAAAAGGTTTATTGAAATTAGCATGTCTGCGCTCGTCTAATTAAACATCTCAATACTCTGCCTTTATACCTACCGTTAGGATGAAATTTTGTCAAAATCCAGTAGAATTAACTACCTTAACCGCCTAATGGCCATCAAGCGTGAAGCCTATGTGAGATATGTTGTTCGCAATTTCAAACCTCATTCATAATTAGTATCTCATTGCCAATTTAACTGAACCTAAAAATAAAAATAGAAAGAAAGGTTTTGTGAGAACATACCTTAGGTGGGATATTTAGAAGCTGAAACTTTTAATTTATTTGGGATTTGGTCTCCAATTTTCTTATTCATCAGTCTCCTTTCTCTTGATAATAAACCATCTCCAATTTGTACACTACAGTGGATAAGAATTGAATTTGAAAGTTTATATTGCAAAAATTGCGTGACCATCTAGATTAACAAGGGAGGCTGAGAGATAAACATAAGGAGACAAAGATACACAAGGAACCCACCACTTGAACGAATAATAGCTAATGGGGAATATAAATGTAGACTTTCTATTTGGGGACCTGCCAAATACTTTGACTGAACCTATGTTTTAGCCATTTGTTTAATATAAATTTGATACGTGAAAGCCTCAAATAATTAGAACTGTTTCCCCTTTAATGTCTTGATAGAATGGGGGCATTTTAATTCCTTTAGGAAATGAATTCTACGCAAATAAACGTGAGGACATGTGCTAATTAGTCGTTCATTTCTTTGCCCTCTTTTTTGACAGATGTTAGGTAGCTTCGCAGTTATGGAGAGTTGAACCTTCGTTGAAATTGTACATAAGAAAAACTACGACGTGTAGCGTACAATGTGACAATATTTCAAATGATTATATATATATATTTTTTACGTACCAACATGTAATATTGGTTGAAACAATGTTAGGCTGTTCGAGAGATTTGTGTTGAAAATACACACCAGATGGTGTCAAGTCCTCGTGATTCAATTTGATCCCAAATTTTCCTGCAAAACAATTTGACCCCGAAATTGTAAGGCTGTAACGATTAGAAACTTATTTTTCGAAAAAACAAGATTTAACAGCAAGTTTTGGCTTTATGCACTATATGTGTGTTCATGCTGATAAAAGCATATCTTTCATGTCACTCATCTATGATACAGATGCAAGCCAAATTCTTGCTAACAGATTATACTATATTTCACAACATTTTGCTAATCTTTTAAATCATGTTCTAAATATATTAAGTAACTTAAAGTTTTAAAAGTTTTAATGCCAATTCTGTAACTGTGTTGATCAGACATAGATTTTAAAAATTTACTTTATTAATTTATTATATAAACGTGATCAATTTCACACATCACAAACGCAATTTTATATTATAATATTATAATAGTTATATTCACTTTTACATGTTTAGAACACGAGTGGAAGCAAAAAAAAAAAGAGAACACGAGTTGAGTCAGAACAAAGTCACGCCTCATAAACTGGCACGTGCTGCCTGCACATTCTGCCTGTGCAAGCTACGTCTGGAATATCCTTTTTCACGTGCTTTTTAGCAATAATTCTGCTTTGTATGTTGCATATCTTCAATTCAATCCACCATTGGACGTTGGCTGGGATATAACGGGAGGTTTGCTCAAGGGGAAGGGACTGCTGAATTATTGTTCGGGCTATCTGACGACGTTGAACTCATATAATTTTTTTTTTTTGCGGCTTTGTAAGGCACCACTCCTATTACCTATTTTGATAACCAAAAATAAAAACTCAATTCAATTCAGGGCTGTCTGGTCATTGGGATAGAGATGCAATTGCTTATTTGCTTGAACTGGAGCCCTGGTGTTTGTATGCCCATAAAGGATGAGGCCGGCCCCAGCCACATGTGGGCACTGAGTGCCTACCCGCTCCCTCCGAGCTCTATGCACTGATATTGCTCAACAATTTATTTTAATTCCAAATAATCAGTTATTAGATTTTAGTTGTAAGCAAAATGAAAAGCTTTATCGAAGTCTTCAATTGTGAATAAGGTGTTTAGCACCTCAAATCTCACTTAATATGAAAAGTTTATGGAGATAATAAAATTCAACTTCATGACTTTATCTACGTGTAAAAATTTGATGAGGACCTGAATTATTGTTCAACTTGTACTTTGGAATTGGGAATTATTGCCCATCTTAGTGATATTGTTACTTAAAAGGGTAAAACGTGCGGTTAGCCGGAATGTGACAGTAGCCTAACCAGAGGCTGAAGGGCAATGTGACTTTGCGAGGATTTCTTTTTTCTTTTTTTTTTTATCAGGAGAAATCAATACATTAATAAACTATGAAGCCGTATACAAATTCGATGTGAATGTATCATAAAGACTTGCACACGACAGGAATACAATACGGTCACAATAGTCCATCACTAATATGATTAAACTGACCATTCACTAATAGGGTATAAAGTTTATTAAGACAAAACTATCTAACGAATTACCTACCAACATATAATTAAATTTATTTAAAATTAAAGTTTCAGATAAATTTAGTTTAATTTGAACAAGCTCTATACAGCAGAACTTACTGCATTTCGATAGACTTGTGACGGAAATCAACTAGATACGGCTAGCAATAATCTCCCACAGTAGTAGATTACATACAATATAAGATACAAATAGACATAAATATGTCACCCATCCCAAAAAACTATGGCCAAATTCATCCCAGCAACTAGCTACAGCAGAAATGAAGGAGGATGGCAGCAGTAGACATGGCGGCGGTAGCGGACGTAGCAGTAGGCGTTGGTAGAGGTAGTGACAGACAATAGAAGGGTTGGAATTTTGTGGTGGATCGGCCGTATATGTCTAATTTGAACCCGGATCTGGTGGAGGAAAAGGCCGCCAGTGGCAGAAACAATGGCGGTGGCGGTAGACGTGGTGGCAGACGACAAAAGGAGCAATATCTGGTGGTGGATCGGCCATGGATGTCCGATATAAGTCCGGATTTTGCGAAGGGAAAGGCTGCCGCCATAATACAATTCAAAGCGAGCTTTCTTTTTTATTATTTTAACAATGATGGGTTTTACTGTTGATTAAAAAATAGTATAGGTGTAATATTGCTACAATTATGATTGCAAACGAATCGATACATTCGTTAAAAGTTCGGTTCGGGCTTGTTCATTTATTAAATGAGCGATACACGAGTTTAAAACTAAAACTCGTTTATTAAACGAGTCGAGTCTGAACAATAACAAGTTCGGTTCGGTACAAACTCGTGAACAGTTCGATAAATGTATCATTAAGAGCTCGTTTAATATGTATCATTATGAGCTCGTTTAATATATTAATAACACTTAATTGTATCATTTAACTTTTAATATAAATAATAATGAAATTAGGGTTGATTTTTTATTTGTTTTCAAATGCTCTCAACCTCTCAAGTCTACCAAACTCGTTGCCCTGAAAAACCCAAGTCCAACCTTAATATATTATTCCTCTATTATTTCCTTTTGTCTTTCTTTTTTTATTTGATTTTTTTCTTAATTAAAATAAAATTACATATTTATTTTTTCTTTACAAAAGAATATAAATATTTTGAATTAAGGAAAATTAAAATACAATTAGATAAATTGATTGATGATGCATAATGTGTATATATATATAAAGTTTAGATTAAAAAAAAAAAACTAACAAAACAAAAATTGAGTTGAGCTCAAGCTGAACCCGAGTTTCGATAAAATGTAATGAGCCGAGCTCGAGCCTTCATTTTTAAAGCTCGAATCGAACTCGAGCCAAACTCGAGTTTAAAAAATTTCTTAACGAGCCGAGCTCGAGCCTGGCCAAACTCAGCTCGGCTCATTTGCACTCCTAACTGCAATGGTTGGAGGATCCAACCCTCAAGTCGGGGGTTCGATCCCCGAACCTTCTAACTCCCATTCTTTCTCCTCTATCAACTGAGCTCTAGCTTTCAAAGGACAAAAGAAAAAAAGAATTCTGGCAGCCACATGGGCCGCCCAATAAAAAAAACACACATGGGCGACTCAAAGAGGCGAAAGAAAGACTGGGTACCCAAAAAAAAAAAAAAAAAGAATCCACAATGTCATAACACAAAGCATCTGGTCCTTATTGGCCCTGATCTATCCTTTTCTTTTGCCTTTCCTTTCTCATTGCTCGTCCAAATAAAGAGGTGCTGACCTGCCGTTCTCAGTGTACTGTTTTCCTCAGCCTCCACCACAATGTCGACCAAAAGGTTCAAAGTTCAAATCCATCTGGTCTTTTCTTTCTTTGGGTGTCCACTAAAACAACTGAACTGAACTTTGTAATCGCCCACTTCTCTAGCATGCGTTTTAATCATATTCATTTAGGATCTTAATTCTCTGTTGTGGAAACAAGGCTCACCATACAGTATTGTCAATTATTGATAAAACGAATCGTTAGTGAACTGTCGTTAACAAAAAAAAAGGAATGGTGGGCAAACACAGTGGCCAACCCAATGACAATGATTTGCATCTATATTAAAAAAAAAAAATGTAACAAATAGACAATATTTTTCTTTAACCAAAACTAATAGACAATAATTAAATCCAATTTTAGTGCAACATTAATTATAATTTTGCACCAAGGGCAACAGCAATCGTGTTGATTATTATTGACAATCATTTTTTATTTTATTTTATTTATAATTATTAATAAAAATTTAACACATCAACATTTATTAATAATAAATTTATAATAAATTTATTTTTGTAATAATTAATCAACATATACTAAAAAATTATTAAAGAGAAAATAAAATTAACTGTCAATAACAAAATTATATCTCGTTAAACAAAGTGTGCCAAGGGCAGAAAGTTAATTTCAGCTGCTTACCGATGTCCGTAAGACCGTACCATATTGGTCCACTGCGATCATTTTCCGCGGTGTTGGGGCGGCCGGATTTTGTGCATTATTGTTAACAAAGGGCAGTAAAGTAATTGCAGGCTCTTGAATTTCGGGCGAAAAAGGCGCCCTTTTCCGGGGCGCTCTTTTCCGGGACCAACCAATAATTCTGCCTTTTGCACTTTATCTTGGCCATCGTGTGATGCCAGTACGTCAAAAAAAAAAATTTATATATAAGTATATAAAATTAAATTTGAGAAAAAATTATAAATATTTTTTTTCTATTATATGATAATTTGTTATAAATTTATGAATTAAAAATATTAAAATATTTTTTAATTTTTTAATTTTTGTTACAATCAAAATTAGTATTTTATAAATCAATTAATATAAATTTAATTGTAATCAAATAAAGATTCTATTGATTTGTATAGTACTATTTTGACTCTAACTAAATTTTTATAATTATAAATTTTTTGTAAATAAAAAATATTATAATATTTTATAATTTTCAAATTTCTGTTACAATTAGGATTAAGATTTTATAAATTAATTAACATAAATTTAATTGTAATCAAATAAGGATTTTATTGATTATGTATAATATTACTTTAACTCTAATTAAAATTTTATAATTATAAAATTTTATTTATAATAAATGAAAATTAAAAAAGAATAAAAAATTGCTATAAAATTTTTATTCTAGAATAAATATTATTTAATATGAGAAAATTAAAAAATAAAAATCAATTTGTAGTCTTTCTTAGGATTTGAATAAAATTAGGATTTCAATATGTAAGATTTCTCAAAATTCAAATAGCATTAGAATTTTAATATACATACAGTCATCTTTTTTACTATATAAAATCGTAAGTATGTTTGGCCAAAATCCATATTTCTCCATGTTCTTTTGTTTCTCAATAATCTTTTGTCTTCTCTCAGCTATATTTCTCAATCACAGGTAATAATTTATCTTCCAAATTATTATTGTTTTTTGGTAATCATATGTGTAGTCTTTTGTTCTTGATTAATTTCTCATCCAAATTATTTTGGTAATAATTTCTACATGTAGGTCAAAGGGGGTTAATGCCCAATTTCATATTATTTTTTGCCCCAGGTTGGTTTTTGATTGTCATTAAAGTCTTTTTTATTCTTTCTTTGTTTTTTTTTATCATTGTATATTATGTTAGTGATACATATATGAAAAAAATAGCATTAGAAGATGGCATCCGTTTATAAACAATGCACCACACCACCGGGCGGCTCGCCGGAATGCCGAGTCTTTCTCCGCCGCCAACTCGACGTCGTCGTCACCTGCAAGATAAGGCCAAAAACTTGACTTTACTAAACAAGCGAGAAAAGGTGAAAGAAATTTGCAATTAAATACTAAAAATTTGCCACAAAAAAAAAAACTGTTATAAAAAATTACACTGCCATAAGATTTGTGTCGATAATATTTATAGCATCCGTATAGAAATACCAATAGCATCCAAATAAATATTAGGATGACCTAATATTAAACATAATAGCATCCATTTAAATTGTATGTGTTTTGTGCTATTTTTTTTAACAGAAAATTGTACTGCCATAGGATCCATATCGATAATATTTATAGCTTCCGTATAGATATATCTATAGCATCCATATAGTTATTAGGAGAACCTCATATTAAATATTAGAGCATACATTTAGATTATATGTGCTTTGTGCTTTTTTTTTAATATTAATTTTTTGTCTTTTAAGCATATCATATTCAATCATCTATCTATATGTAAGTATATAAAATCAAAACTAAGAGAAAATGCCAGACTTTCTCTTTCTAATATGTGGTAACTTTTTATAAATTTGTAAATTATAATAATATTAAAATATTTTATAATTATGAAAATTCTATTACAATTAGAATTATGATTTTATGTAAATTTAATTGTAATCAAATAAAAATTCTATTAATTTATATATTTCTACTTTAACTATAATTAAATCTTTATAACTATAAAATTTTCTAATTCTCAAATCCTCATTTTGAAAAAATATCTTAATTTTACTTATCTTTTCTTAAAAAGAGAAAAGAGAACTACGATAAAATTTTCTCAAAAGAGAAACATAAAAAAAAAACACAACTTCCAACTCTTTCTTTTTTTTTTCCTAAAAAAGAAAAAAAATGCTTTTTATTTTCTCAAAGAGTTTTATTTTCTCAAAAAAGTTTAAAATATTTCTAGAAAAATAATACTCACAATTAGAATTTTTATAATTTTTTTCTTTTAAATAAAATAAAGTAAAAATAAATTTATTAACAAATATGATTAAATCTACATATCGTGCGAGTCTATCACTAATACAACATATAATTGAATCAATAGACTGGACGGAGATTTATATTAAAGGTACTAGGTTGAATTTTAAATTTAGTAATATTATAATCAAACGCGAAAGAGTTTGAATAAAATATATTAAAGTAGTATAAAAATAATTATATAATTTATTTAATAATATTTATCAATTTTTTAATTTTAATTATACAACAACGTATATCACTTTATTTTACTTTAATACTATTAAAAAATCACATCAAATATTATCTCCATTTGAGGTGATAATTTAGTGGTAAATCAACATAATTTCCTGTTAGCGATCCAAATTTGAGCCCCGTGCCCGTGGTCTCTCCTGACACAAATTGAGTGGCCTTCAGGCGTAAAAAGTGATGTGTAGTATTGCGTGCATGGCTCAGTAATTTCCGTAATTTCCAATGGTGAAGTCATGTTTGGCACCGCTGGTACTCGGGTGGTAGATCTGCCTATTTAAAGTGGTTGAATGAGATTTTAATAAATAAAAATTACTCTAATCTCGACCTGCATATCTAATAACCGACATACTCACAATAAAATTTTTTTTATTGTTTAAAAATAAAATAAAATAAAATAAATTAAAATTTGGCGTCATTTGCCAAATCGAACTTAGCCAATTAGCCATGCGCTGGGGCCCAGAAGTGGGGAAAGGGGTCTACGACTAGTCAACGGTTCTGTACTTCTTTACGTAATTTAACATTTCCCGGTATATAATTTGAGTTTTCTTTTTTTTTTTTTATATCCAGATATTTTATTTCGATTTCTACTGATCTCTTTGCAACTCTCAACACCATAGTTTTAAAAACCGGACCGGACCGGCCGGTCGGACCGGAAAACCGGTGAACCGGAGGTCGGACCGGTCCGGTTCACTGATAAAACCGGAACAGGAAATGAACCGCCCGAAAACCGGTGAACCGGCCGGTCGGACCGGAAAACCGGTGAACCGGTCGGTCGGACCGGAAAACCAGTAACTCCAAAACCGGTGAACCGGCCGGTCGGACCGGTGAACCGGCAACCATGTCATCTTGATCAAAACGACGTCGTTTTATTTATTTTTTTGGATTAAAAATGAGAATAAATAATACTTATTTATATTAATGAAAAATGTAATATTTTTGAATTATATATTGACTCTATAATATTTATTTTTGATATGAATATTCGATTAATAGTTCTATAATATTTTATTTTTGATATTTATACTTTATTAATTTATTTAATTAGAAAATTATCATAAATATTTTGTATTTTAATTTTATTTTAAATTTAAGTAGACTCATATTCTATTTTTTATGATTATACTCATTGTTTGTTATAAAAAAAAGAAAAATTATAAGTATTAATTATTATTTTATCAAATCAGAATTGACCCGCCGGTTCAACCGCCGGTTTTCCGGTTGGACCGCTAAACCACTAACCCAGTCTTCTTACCGGTTCAATAACCGGTCCGGTTTTTAAAACTATGCTCAACACACAATTACCATCAAATTTACATGTGCCTATTCCTAATAGCTTTGAGGACATTGCTACCTATGTATAAGTACAGCGAAATTCTTAAATTGTGTTCAAAAATCTTACAGTAATGAGAGATTTGTCTATGCACAATATATATATATATATATATATTATATGAGTTCAATCTTTGATTCAATCAATTAACTCTAAACCCTTCTTTTTTTTTGTTTTGTTCTAATAACGAGTTTGATCATGATGATATAGGTATATTATTGCTTTGCATTTGCTAACATGGGTCAAATTAAGATGATAATAGGTGTTCAAAGAAATTAAGATGATAATTTTTTTTTTTTTTTTTGCCTAAGAAATGGGTAGAGAAGTTTCGTTTTGGTGTTGAGTCTTTGGCCTATTACCTTTCTTCATTTATTCGCGCCACTTTGCCTGACTATTTTCGACTTCTATAAATACCAGACGCTTGCACATTATATGGTGCACAACACAAAGCTTTGTTTGAGATATCAAAAGAGAGAAATAGAGAGAGAGAGCCAAAGAGAGAAATATTATTGGAGAGATGGAGTTCCCAGTGATTAACATGGACAAACTAAATGGTGAGGAGAGGTCAGCCACCATGGAAAAGATCAAAGATGCTTGTGAGAATTGGGGCTTCTTTGAGGTATATATAATTGTATGTCATCAATTGCGATTTTGCAAGCTAGCTACTACTTTTTCTAATGCTTTCAGCTTGAATTCATTAACTTTCTTCTGTAATGTTAATTACTCTAATTATCCTAATCTTCAATGGGGTCTTTAGCTGCTGAACCATGGGATACCCACAGAGTTTTTGGACATTGTTGAGAAATTAACAAAAGAGCACTACAAGAAATGCATGGAGCAAAGATTCAAGGAACTTGTGGCAAGCAAGGCCGTCGATGGTGTCCAAGTAGAGATCAAAGATTTGGATTGGGAAAGCACCTTTTTCTTGCGCCACCTTCCTGAGTCAAACATTGCTGAGATCCCTGACCTCGATGATGAGTACAGGTATAAAATAATATATGTTTTGCAGTTTTTTACTCGGTTTCACTTACCTGGCTGTTCTGGGCTAAGAAATTAGCAAGTATTAATAATGATCAGACAAAAAATTTAGTAATAACTGAGGTGATTGGGGTTTCGAACATCAATTTCTCCTTCACTCTTCTCAATCCCCCAATCCCCCAACCACTGCCAACTGACTCTAAAGGAAATAAAGGAAATAATAATAATAATAATAATAATAATGATGATGATGATGATGATGATGATGATGATGATGATGATGATGATGATGATGATGATGATGATGATGATGATGATGATGATGATGATGATGATGACCAAATAATTGGTGCAGGAAGGTGATGAAGGAGTTTGCGTTAAAATTGGAGAAACTTGCCGAGGAATTGCTGGACCTGCTCTGTGAGAACCTTGGGCTTGAAAAGGGCTACCTCAAGAAGGCCTTCTGTGGGTCAAGGGGACCAACCTTCGGCACTAAGGTTGCTAACTACCCACCGTGCCCAAAGCCCGACCTGATTAAGGGACTCCGAGCCCACACCGATGCCGGTGGCATCGTCTTGCTGTTGCAGGATGATAAGGTCAGTGGCCTTCAGCTTCTCAAAGACGGACAGTGGATTGACGTGCCCCCTATGTGCCATTCCATAGTTATCAACCTTGGTGACCAACTTGAGGTACATCCATTTAATTACTAGGCGTGAGTGCAGACCTCGATTTTTTTTTTTCGCCTGATTGTTTGCCCAAATTGTAACGAGTTTTTAAATTTTTACAATTACAGTAATATTTTTTTCAACAAAAATATATAAGATATAATTATTTTTTTATTACAAAAAATATTATTATAGTTGTAAAGAATTGAAAATTTATTGCAATTCAAACAAAAATTCGGGGCAAAAAAATTTAAGATTCCTACTTTTTTTTTCTTACTTTAAATCTTAAATTCAAATTTGAAGTTTCCCGTATAATTTTTATCCAAATATTTCGAACTAATTTTAAACCGTTGCAATATTTATAGGTAATTACCAATGGCAAGTACAAAAGTGTGGAGCACAGAGTGATTGCTCAAACTGATGGGACTAGGATGTCAATAGCTTCTTTCTACAACCCTGGAAGTGATGCAGTAATCTACCCAGCACCAGCTCTGGTGGAGAAAGAAGCAGAGGAGAAAAAACAAGTGTACCCAAAATTTGTGTTCCAGGACTACATGAAGCTGTATGCTGGACTGAAATTCGAGGCCAAGGAGCCAAGATTTGAAGCCATGAAAGCCGTCGAAACAAATCTCCCAATTGCAACAGCTTAAAGCCTTGAGTATTTTAGTGGAAAATCACCAAATAAGTGGTGTTGGTCTGTTGTTTGCTTGTCTAAGGTCGTATGATTACTCAAGTAATATGCTTAAAGAAAGGTGTGGTTGTGTGGATAAAAAAAAAAAGGGTGTGTTTGTTCTTCTATTGTCATCGGTCTTGTAATAAGGCATCAATTTGTTCTCTGTACGAAGTGGCCAAGAGTGAGAGTCCATTACTTTACTTTATAACTGCTTGTTACAGTTTTTTATTTATTAAAATTAATATTTTTAAAATTTTAAGTGGGTCATATTGGCTTTTTTCTGGTGATGGAAGTTTATTTAAGTAATGTCTTACCGTCGTAAGTAAATATTGTGTAAGATGACCATATCCAAACAACGTATGGGTAGGAGTTCATAACGAATCTTCTTAATTTACGAAGACTTTTAAATTAATTTAATATTTTTATAAGTATATTTTACTCATAATATTACACTATATAAAATGATTTACTTAAAATTAAAAAAATAATTAAAAAAATTATATGATATAAAATTATGAATAAACTATATTAAAAAAAAAAGAAATTAAGTTACCTTCTTTAGGTGCAGGGGAAGTTGAAACCCGCGTACAAAATCAACTTGGCAAGTGGATTCATAGAGTGTTGAAAAGAATAAAAAGGTGTTAGAAAGAATTTTCTTTGTTGATCCTAAGATAAGTCAAATTAAAAATTTTCTCACTTTCAATTATGATTTTTTTTTGTACCCAAAAAAATCATAACTGAAAAATGAGAATAACCATAAAAGTAATTTAAATGATAATACTAATGAAAAATTAATGATTAGGAAATTCTATTTAATTTTTTTGTATTCTTTTATTAAATTAATTTTTTTTTTGTATAATTCACCATCTAACTAACGACACTTAAGAAACAAGGAATAATTTAGTATGGAATTTTAATTGGACTAGGAATCATGATTAGAATTTTTCCTGATGCAATTAAGATTTGTATTGAGTATAAGAATCATAATTGAGGTGCTTGCTAATTTATAAGAATCATAATTGAGGTGCTTGCTAATTTACTTAATCCCCCATAGATTGAATATGAAATTCTAATTGGGAGAAATGTTTTTCTTATGCAAATACGATTCCTATAAATTATAAGAATCTTAATTTAGCACGAAATTCTAATTGGACTGAGAAATAAGAGTCATGATTAAAATTTTTTTTTAATGTAATTAGAATTCCTGTAGGAATTATAATTGAGTATGAAATTCTAATTGGGAGAAATTTTTTTCTTATACAAATAGTATTCTTATTGATTATAGAAATCCTAACTTAGCATGAAATTCTAATTGGATTAGTAATCATGATTAGAAATTTTGGCTAGATGCCGAAATACCTATAATCAATAAAAGGTCACCGGTACTCATTCTCAGGACCACGTCTCAGTGAATTCTGGTCTGGGTCGGAGGCAAGTGACGAGAAAAAAGAAAAGAAGGACAAACTGACAGTAGACGTGCAAGCAGAATTTAATTGTCCATAGAGATACACAAGCAGTGCTTACGTTTTTTAACTTGGAATATCCAATAACACAAAAGGGCATCGAACTAAGTAAATTTGAATGGATCCACCACCCACATCGTCGTAATTGATAGAAACCATAAGCACGAGCCTTTTTGAGGTAAATCATGTAAGACAAATCGTATTACAATGCAACCCCATCTCCCAACAGGAAATGATTGCTTTGGTTGGAACTTGGAACATTAAATTTAAGATGAAAAAAATAAAAAGGATCGTAATTATACGAATGTGCCAGCAGAAAATTACACTGAGGTATCTACATCGTTGCAAGATCCAATCAAGTCCTCTTCATTACTCCATTCCCCATTCTGCTTAGTTTTCTATCAAAGCGGAGCTTCTATGCTTATGGAAAAAATGGAAAACATCCTTTGATTTGATCATTGTCGGCAAGCCTGCAAGGAGTAAAGAGTAACCTTCCCCAATCCATCATCTCGGACTCATTCCTCCGAAAACCCCATGACATGCTAACTATGAAATTGACTACAAATCTGGATCACTATACAGCAACGGTTGTTGCCTGTGGAGGATTTGACCACATCTTTATACATGCTGCACTGCTTATTATCCTCCAAAAGGAAAAGAGAATTATTCTTCTTGCCGCAGAAATGCATCCAGGAAGTCATCAGCTTTTCCTATTTATTCCAACGCAGGACCTACTATCGTTTCACTAACAAAGACAAGATAGCAACAGCCATTCAGTCAGTCAATCAGTTCGCCTCTTGGAGCATGAAAAGGACATTGGGATATGCTTTAAGGAAGAAACATCAAACAACTCCATAAACCTTTGGTCTGAAACTCTAGCCTTAGCAGCTGCAAACCGCTGGTACTCGTCAAAGATTGATGATAGGTACCATCTCTGCAGTTTTCTTAAGCAACCAACAAGACATCCGGTTCGGTGCTGCATAAAAGAAGAGGAAGCATAATACTTTTAAGGAACTGAAGGTGAAACAGGTGTGGAATAATAGGAAATGATGACCTACATACCTTTCCTCGTTTGCAATGAATCAATACTGGGTGATTCCTCACATCTGCCAGAGAAAAAGTATAGAAGTTAGGTTCGCTGATAACTGTCAGAAAACAACAAATTTATCAAGCAGATTTAAGAACAACATTGTTACATCTTATATTACCAAGGACAATTTCCAATGCTTCCCGAATTGTATCTTCTGGGATGTTTACAAAAGGCTCCTGGAAGCAATTTAAATTATTAGTTAGGAACAGTTTAATACTTTCCAATACCAATAAACCAAGTTGCATTAACGGCAAATAAAAACTGCAACTAGAACTGTTTTGCACCCAAACCACCAAAAAGATATCTACCAAACATGTAGATAGCATAACTGGGGCTCACGTTTGGCCTACCAGAACACATTACTTGGCCAGCCGTGGAATCCATAACCCCATTAGTTCACATAATGGCCAGCTAAGACAGCCTTTCGCTTCTGATTATAGGCGACCATCTAGGTGAAGTCTTATGTTTAAAGTGACAGATTCAATTGCCTCTACTCTCCCACTTCTGATTCAGAATCATGGGTGGGCAAGGGCGTTTAGCATCTAACAGATTCTCTAGTGCACATCTGACTTACCCTGTGAGAAACTTTCAATGAAAAGGCAACCGCCAGAAAACGATGATTCCTATGCATGCCAGTTTATTTATTAGAACTATAGGGCCTGTTATCCAGTTATGTGGTAAAATTCTTGGAACCTACACCCAAGAACTTGCAGGTCTTAGACTTGAAATTAATCACTACATCAAGCGGACAACATCATGCACATGACAGGATCCCAATTATGTGTGGGGAATAAACAAGAAATTAATAGCTTTCAAGTTTAGAATATATGTCAGTTTGTCAGAAGAATTACTTGACAACCATGACCCAAATAGAGGACGGGGGGAAAAGAAGAATCCAAGCAAATGCAATGGAAGAAAAGATATTAGAGAAAACGACTGTACAGAAAAAGATATTTAAAAAGAACACCTCGGAACAAAACTGGACACTAAAAGGCCGGAACAAGGAGCAGAACTGCAGCTAGTAGTCTAGCATGGAGACAGAGGCATCAGGCAGAGACTCCAAAGATGAATGGATTGAGTGAGCTTAAAAGAAAAATGTGTACAGACAGGCTTCCAAGAAGAAACCAACCAGAACTTTTATGAGACAATTATGATATTAAATTCAAGTCCTGCACTTCGAATGCGGCTACCCAAAACATAAGACAAAGTACTCTAAGGTTCAGAGACAAGTATAATTTAAATAACCATTCTGCCATCTAAAATTCCTGAGGTCCTTAATACACACTGCAATCCTTGCCCGTTCATGGCGAATGGAACCCAAAAGCATTACTATTTTACAAATTTTACTAGATAAACACATTCTTCTCTGGAAATGGACCCCATTGAAGAAAAGATATTAAATTATACTTAATTCTTCCCATTCTTTTTTTTTTAAAAAAAAGAAATTAATTTCTCTTTTTATCCTCAACAAGCGACTTTGGTTTGGAACTAAATTTATTACCAATAGCAAATAAAGCATCCAACACGACATCATGTGCAATCCCTCTTCGCCAAGTACCTTATATGGCCCAGTTCTAACAAGAAATGGGCAATTTGGAGAATCCACAGACATAACAAAAGAATAATCCCGACAAAACCAAAGCAATCGAGCTGCAAGTCTGTAAATAATCCTCTGATTTTATCCCATTAATCCACCCACAATCTCATTATTTCAGTCCCAAAAAATAAGGCAAAGGAAACTTGCCAATAATTAAGCAAAAAAAAAAGAAAAAAAAAAAAAGGGCTTTTTACCTTATAGCCTTCGATCCCAAACTGAAACAGCCTAATTCCACTGGCATTAAGGAATTCCACGTTTGCCTCTGGATACGGCTCAGGACACAGACATCTGCACCGCGATAACCAAAGAAAGAAAGATAAGAAACCCTAAGATTAACAATCTTTTTTTTTTTTTTTAATTTTTTGTTTAATTCATTGCTAGGAATGCTTATAAGACGCACGAGCAAATAATAGTATATAGGTATAAGTCGTTAAATGGTTACATGATGGAGCGGAGGCCAAGTGTTTGCAGAAAGGAGAAGTTAGCGGAGTCAGGAAAGCCGGACCGGAAGACGCCATTGTCGACCATAGAGAAGTTTAGCGGCGGAATAAGGTTGAGCTCGTCTCCGGCAGGGAGCAATGGCGCAACAGCCGTCAGCAGCGGCGGAGACAATTCGCGGTGGTTAACAACGGCGACCTCCACTGTCGTCCTGCACAGGGTGGCGGTGTCACCCTCTCCGTTGGCGGTGGTGCCGTCATGGTGGTGGTGGTGGTCCAGTTTCATGACAAAGAACTTCGTCGGCCTCTCTTATTTTTTTGAACGTTTTCTTTTGACAGTTAAAATTTAAGGAGCGAAGAAAACGAACAGGTGGCGGTGGTAGTTTAAAAATGGCGGTGGTGGTGGCCGTGGGGTCTTTCTATTTATAGAGACATCTCTGGGCCTGGGAGATTGAAAATCACCACAAGAAAAGGGAAGGCGGAAAAGAATAAGACGGCCAGATAGGCGCGTGTTAGATTCCAGGTTGGATTTGGAGCGTTGGAATGTAAATAAAATCAGTAATTACAACTCCGAGTAAAATTATATTTTAATAAACCACAATTCAACAAAAGGCAAAAGAAAAATCAAATAAGCGATTGAATAAATTGCAACGCATTAATTAATTAAAAACGAGTTAACTGTTTAAAATAGTTGATTTATCGGTAATATAAAGTAGATTGAGAGTTTTGAATCGCATTTTCTAAAATATTTTTTAGTTCTATTACATGGGTACATAAGTTAATGTATTGTAATTGGTCATTTTATTTTTTAATAAAATATTTAATTTTTGTAATGAGATAATAAATAAAAAAATATTTTTAAATTTTATTATAATAATTAAATATCATATTATAAAAGCAAAACGACTTGATATAATATGTCGATTTTTATTTCTCGTTTTTGTGCTTACATCAAACTTTTTTTATATTTTTTTCTACCTTTGAGTAAAAACGTGAATTATATATACATATATAAAAGAGAAAAATTAACACGAAGTAAAGTCAGAATCCCAGTCTCCCAAGTGACAGGACTAGACAACATCTATTGGTTTTTCAAAATTTTCTCTCTGTTGAAACGTGAACTTTAACCTTTTCTCAAAGGCTTTAAAAAAAAAATGCCAGTTAAGGCAGTAACACGCATTTCTCATGCGTGCGGTAAACGAACTCTCACGGCGTATCTTTCGCTTTCTGTTTTTTTTTTCTTCCTCCTTTTTTTTGACCTCATTTTTTTTTCTCTTAAATTATATAATTACAAATAAGTTTATCTTTTAATGATTTTAATTTTCTATTATATAATTATTTCGGCATATCGTATGAAGTCGATATAATATTTAAGTGAAAATTTAAAAATATTTAATTATTCTTCAAAGGAAATTTAAAATAATAATCAATTAGTGAAGCCTTTGTTTTACACTTTTACTTGGGGATATCAATATTTTTAATTCTAAATTTTTAAATTTTTTTACGTTTGAATTCTAAATCTTTTTTACATTTCATTTGAGTTCTAAACCTTTTAATTTCATACTAAATCAGTCCTTTAAATTATAAAAAGTGGTCAATCGATTAATAAATGAGTTTAATTTAATAAAAATTATTTTTAAAAGATTAAATACATGAATTAAATATTTTTTTCATCAACAAAATATGTACATTAAATATTTTTTTAATCAACAAATATACGAATTAAATAGGTAACATGCATATTTTTGATAGAAAAAACATTCAATTCAAATATTTAATATTTTTTTAAATAATTTTTTGTAAAGTTAAGATCATTTTTTAATAGATTGATCACTTTTGATAAACAGATAGACTGATTTAGTAGAAAATCAAAAGGTTTAGCACTCAAATGAAATGTCAAAAAGATTTAGAACTCAAACGTAAAAAAATTTAAAGGTTTAGGACTAAGGAGGTGTTTGTTTAGGAAAAAAATAATGTGGGAATGAGAATCAATTATCAAATTTTCATTCATATTATTTGTTTTATATAAAATGCATTCAAATTCCCTTAAAAAGGGGAATGAGATTCCCTACTTTAAAGGAATCATGATTCTTATGTTTACTCCATTAATCATTCTCATTCCTCTCCTAACTATTTCCAACTTCTCAATTTTCTCTAATATCCCATATTTTTATTTTTATATTGTTATTATATTTTTTTTGTTTTATTTATTCATAAAATAATAATAATAATAATAATAACATGTTTTTATATTGTAATAAAAATTAAATATTTCAAACCTCACGATAATAATAAAATTGTAAATAATAATAAAATTTTATAGTTAAAATAATCGTTTATTTATTATTAATAAATTATTTCATAATCTCTACGATATTATTTCCATAATAATAATACTAATAATAATAATAATAATAATAATAATAATATCCCATATTTTTATTTTTATATTGTTATTATATTTTTTTTTGGTTTTATTTATTCATAAAATAATAATAATAATAATAATAACATGTTTTTATATTGTAATAAAAATTAAATATTTCAAACCTCACGATAATAATAAAATTGTAAATAATAATAAAATTTTATAGTTAAAATAATCGTTTATTTATTATTAATAAATTATTTCATAATCTCTACGATATTATTTCCATAATAATAATACTAATAATAATAATAATAATATTATTATTATTATTATTATTATTATTATTATTCTTATTCTTATTGTTATTATTATCATTACCATTACTACTTATTAATGATCATATGTCATAGTATTATAATGAAAAAAATTTAAATTTTAAAAATATTTAAATTATCAATTAACAAATGATTATTAATATAATAATAATAAAATTTTATTTTAAGATTTTCTTTTTGGATTTTCTATTTATGGTTATCATTGTGAAGTATATTATTGTTATTATTATTATTATTAGTTTTTATTATAATTTTTAATTTTAATTTTATGGTAATTTAATATTTTTAATTTGACATTACATTATATGTAATAAAGGCATATGTTTTAAAAATATATTCATATTAGTTAAAGACTTATCACAAGCTATTATATTAGGTACTCCATTTTTAACACAAATATATCCATTTACTGTCACCTCTCAAGGAATAATAACAGAAGTACTAAAGGAGAAAATTTGTTTTGAATTTATCACTCAACCACAAATCAAGGATATAGATATCTTAAAACATAATACTATTTATTATACTAAAGAAATACTTTTAATACAAAAACAAAAGCAAATAAAATATTTAAATCAAGAAATACAATATAAGCAAATAAGTGAGCAATTAACTAAACCAGATATACAGGAAAAAATAAAAGATATTAGTCAAACCTTTGAAAAAGAAGTCTGTTCTACATTGCCTAATGCATTTTGGCATAGAAAACGACATACTATTTCTTTACCTTATATTCAAGATTTTACAGATAAACAAATACCTACAAAAGCTAGACCCATACAAATGAATGCTGAATTACTTGAATATTGTAAAAAAGAAATTCAAGAATTGCTAGACAAAGGATTAATAAGACCTAGTAAATCTCCATGGTCCTGCTCTGCTTTTTATGTTAATAATCAAGCTGAAATAGAACGAGGAGCCCCTAGATTAGTTATAAATTATAAACCATTAAATAAAGTACTAGAATGGATTCGATACCCAATACCTAATAAAAGAGATTTGATTAAAAGGCTAAATAATGCAGTTATATTTTCTAAGTTTGATATGAAATCAGGATATTGGCAAATACAAATAAATGAACAGGATAAATATAAAACTGCTTTTACAGTTCCTTTTGGACATTATGAATGGAATGTTATGCCCTTTGGTTTAAAAAATGCACCATCTGAATTCCAAAATATAATGAATGACATATTTAATCCATATACAAAATTCACAATAGTCTATATAGATGATGTGTTGGTCTTCTCAAAAACTTTAACTGAACATTTTATTCATTTAAGAAAATTTTTGAATATAGTCAAACAAAATGGTTTAGTAATATCTGCTAAAAAAATGAAATTATTTGAAGTTGAAACAAGATTTTTAGGATATAATATTCATGAAGGAAAAATAACACCAATATATAGGTCAATAGAATTTGCTGATAAATTTGCTGATGAAATAAAAGATAAAAAACAATTACAAAGGTTTTTAGGATGTCTTAACTATGTAGCAGATTTTATACCTAACCTTAGAACTATATGTGCTCCTTTATATCATAGATTAAGAGATTCTCCTCCTTCTTGGGATACTAATATGACTAATATAGTTAAAAAGATAAAAGTCCTAGTAAAACATTTACCTTGTTTAGGAATACCCGATGAAAATGCCTTTCTTATAATAGAAACAGATGCTTCAGATATAGGATATAGTGGAATATTAAAACAACGAAAATATAGTCAAAAGAATAAAGAAACCATTGTTAGATATTATTCAGGAATATGGCATGGTCCTCAAGAAGCATATTCAACTGTGAAAAAAGAAGTATTAGCAATAGTACTTTGCATCATGGCATTTCAAGATGATGTTTTTAACAAAAAATTTCTATTACGAGTTGATTGTAAGTCTGCAAAGTTTATTTTAGAAAAAAATGTTAAAAATTTGGTTTCAAAACAGATTTTTGCTAGATGGCAAGCATTGGTTTCTAATTTTGATTTTACAATAGAATATATTAATGGAAAGTCTAACTCTTTGCCTGATTTTCTGTCTAGAGAATTTCTCAAGAATCATGAGCAAGCAGAAAGTAACTCGTGATTTCTTTAAGTTGAATGAAGCGTCGAATATTTCCCCAGCCTCGAATAGTCCAATTTCTTTGAGGCCTAATGCGTCGAATAGATCTGCGTCGAATACTTTGAATATAGATTTGAATAACCAATTCTCTGTGTTAGGAAAAATCTCTTCTGCATCCAAACCACAAACTAGTCCCAGAAATTATAAAGATATCCTTCAACTAAAACCTCCAGCTGCTCCTTCTACTTCTTCTACTCTCCCATATAGACCTCCTTCACCAGATCCCGAATATATCATTAAGGATGTTGAACATATTTGTGTTCTTGAATCAGAATATCAGAATATTCCTCTTTCAGACATTCTTGCCAAAATGTTTCCTAAAAATACTGCCTTTCTTCCTCAAGCTCTTAAAAAGAATAGAAAGTTTTATGAATATATCTTGGTAGACACTGTTTCAGCAGATATTGAGCATACTCTTGACAAAGACCAAGAAATTCAATATTCCAAAATGAATATTAAAAGAGTAATTACCTTGCCTGAATGGATCAAAATGATTGAAGATCAAACCCAACAATTTACCCAAATTTTACATGATCCTCTTCTCAGTAGATCACAGCATATCCCTGAATTCCTTTTAAATCAAAAGAATATTCCTCCCATGTATAGATATATGAAATTCACAAGTCCATATGATCCTATGTGTTATAATTATTATGACTACATCACAGCTTGGAATACTACCTTAATGGTAGGAAGTTACCGACACTCTTGGTTCCTTCGAATACTCAGTGACTGTCCCAGAATATTTCCTGCTTGGTTTCATTCATGGTGGTTAAGATTTGGACTGTCTGAACAAGTCTTTCCCTCCAAAACTCTTGATGGATATAGACTCTTTTTTGATGCAATCCATGAACTCCCAATCGCCCATATCTGGTATTTTACTATGACATTTGATATCCCATGGATCATGAAATGGAATTTTGCTATTCAAAAAATGCATCCTTCTCCATATCCTCCCTCTCTGGTTCGGAATATCCAAGTTAAATGGTGGAAAAAGCTTCCTGATGACAAAGCATGTCCCAATATAGTTTCGCAATGGTTAATCAAACAACAGGTTCGCAGCCCTCGTGATGATATTCCCCTAAAGATGCCATTTTCAAAGAAAAAATTTCAAGATAACCTATCCACTGCCAGTTCTAAAGAAGAATATAAGAAAAGACTCATGGAAGCCCTGTCAGAATTATCTCAAGAAGATGAAGACCCAATAATTCAATCACCAATAATTTCTCCTGGAGCATATCCCTCTCAGCACAGTAATGAAGATCCTGATTATGACCTTGGAAGTGACTATACACATATGATGGAAATGTTTCTGCATGCAATGATCTACTTCGGCAAGCCATGCAGAAACATGGATCTTGATTTACCTCTTCCTCCATTTGCATGCAGAAACATGGATCTATATCCATCAAGAGTTTTGGAGGGAAAGACTTGTTCAGACAGTCCAAATCTTAACCACCATGAATGAAACCAAGCAGGAAATATTCTGGGACAGTCACTGAGTATTCGAAGGAACCAAGAGTGTCGGTAACTTCCTACCATTAAGGTAGTATTCCAAGCTGTGATGTAGTCATAATAATTATAACACATAGGATCATATGGACTTGTGAATTTCATATATCTATACATGGGAGGAATATTCTTTTGATTTAAAAGGAATTCAGGGATATGCTGTGATCTACTGAGAAGAGGATCATGTAAAATTTGGGTAAATTGTTGGGTTTGATCTTCAATCATTTTGATCCATTCAGGCAAGGTAATTACTCTTTTAATATTCATTTTGGAATATTGAATTTCTTGGTCTTTGTCAAGAGTATGCTCAATATCTGCTGAAACAGTGTCTACCAAGATATATTCATAAAACTTTCTATTCTTTTTAAGAGCTTGAGGAAGAAAGACAGTATTTTTAGGAAACATTTTGGCAAGAATGTCTGAAAGAGGAATATTCTGATATTCTGATTCAAGAACACAAATATGTTCAACATCCTTAATGATATATTCGGGATCTGGTGAAGGAGGTCTATATGGGAGAGTAGAAGAAGTAGAAGGAGCAGCTGGAGGTTTTAGTTGAAGGATATCTTTATAATTTCTGGGACTAGTTTGTGGTTTGGATGCAGAAGGGATTTTTCCTAACACAGAGAATTGGTTATTCAAATCTATATTCAAAGTATTCGACGCAGATCTATTCGACGCATTAGGCCTCAAAGAAATTGGACTATTTGAGGCTGGGGAAATATTCGACGCTTCATTCAACTTAAAGAAATCACGAGTTACTTTCTGCTTGCTCATGATTCTTGAGAAATTCTCTAGACAGAAAATCAGGCAAAGAGTTAGACTTTCCATTAATATATTCTATTGTAAAATCAAAATTAGAAACCAATGTTTGCCATCTAGCAAAAATCTGTTTTGAAACCAAATTTTTAACATCTTTTTCTAAAATAAACTTTGCAGACTTACAATCAACTCGTAATAGAAATTTTTTGTTAAAAACATCATCTTGAAATGCCATGATGCAAAGTACTATTGCTAATACTTCTTTTTTCACAGTTGAATATGCTTCTTGAGGACCATGCCATATTCCTGAATAATATCTAACAATGGTTTCTTTATTCTTTTGACTATATTTTCGCTGTTTTAATATTCCACTATATCCTATATCTGAAGCATCTGTTTCTATTATAAGAAAGGCATTTTCATCGGGTATTCCTAAACAAGGTAAATGTTTTACTAGGACTTTTATCTTTTTAACTATATTAGTCATATTAGTATCCCAAGAAGGAGGAGAATCTCTTAATCTATGATATAAAGGAGCACATATAGTTCTAAGGTTAGGTATAAAATCTGCTACATAGTTAAGACATCCTAAAAACCTTTGTAATTGTTTTTTATCTTTTATTTCATCAGCAAATTTATCAGCAAATTCTATTGACCTATATATTGGTGTTATTTTTCCTTCATGAATATTATATCCTAAAAATCTTGTTTCAACTTCAAATAATTTCATTTTTTTAGCAGATATTACTAAACCATTTTGTTTGACTATATTCAAAAATTTTCTTAAATGAATAAAATGTTCAGTTAAAGTTTTTGAGAAGACCAACACATCATCTATATAGACTATTGTGAATTTTGTATATGGATTAAATATGTCATTCATTATATTTTGGAATTCAGATGGTGCATTTTTTAAACCAAAGGGCATAACATTCCATTCATAATGTCCAAAAGGAACTGTAAAAGCAGTTTTATATTTATCCTGTTCATTTATTTGTATTTGCCAATATCCTGATTTCATATCAAACTTAGAAAATATAACTGCATTATTTAGCCTTTTAATCAAATCTCTTTTATTAGGTATTGGGTATCGAATCCATTCTAGTACTTTATTTAATGGTTTATAATTTATAACTAATCTAGGGGCTCCTCGTTCTATTTCAGCTTGATTATTAACATAAAAAGCAGAGCAGGACCATGGAGATTTACTAGGTCTTATTAATCCTTTGTCTAGCAATTCTTGAATTTCTTTTTTACAATATTCAAGTAATTCAGCATTCATTTGTATGGGTCTAGCTTTTGTAGGTATTTGTTTATCTGTAAAATCTTGAATATAAGGTAAAGAAATAGTATGTCGTTTTCTATGCCAAAATGCATTAGGCAATGTAGAACAGACTTCTTTTTCAAAGGTTTGACTAATATCTTTTATTTTTTCCTGTATATCTGGTTTAGTTAATTGCTCACTTATTTGCTTATATTGTATTTCTTGATTTAAATATTTTATTTGCTTTTGTTTTTGTATTAAAAGTATTTCTTTAGTATAATAAATAGTATTATGTTTTAAGATATCTATATCCTTGATTTGTGGTTGAGTGATAAATTCAAAACAAATTTTCTCCTTTAGTACTTCTGTTATTATTCCTTGAGAGGTGACAGTAAATGGATATATTTGTGTTAAAAATGGAGTACCTAATATAATAGCTTGTGATAAGTCTTTAACTAATATGAATATATTTTTAAAACATATGCATTTATTACATATATGTGAATTAGACAATTTATATGAAATATTCATTTTATTATCATTTGCTCCTCTTAGTGTTACAGTTGTTTTTTCATAATATTTTGTGGGGATTATGCCTTCTTGAATACAATTTAAATCAGCACCTGAATCAACTAATGCTATTAAGTCTATAGTATATTCATTATTAACTACAAGCTTTATTTTAATGTACCATTTTTGATATTCTGTTTGATTAATAATATTTAAATAACTTGATTCTTCTTTTTCTTTTCCCTTATTGTTATTCTGTAGAGATAATTTAATTTCTTTTATTTCTTGTTTTAAAGTTTCTATTTCCCTTTTATTTTGTTTTATTTCTTCTTTTAATTCGTTAAGAGTTACGGTTAATAGTGATTCTTGTTTTTGTTCTTGTTTTATTCATTCATTCCATATTTTTCTTAATGAATAAAGTTCATAATCTATAGTTGGTTTTTCATTTAACTCATTTTTTAACTTTGTTAAGTATTCTTTTTTAATATTAGGGTCAGAGATTTGATCTATTATTTCTAGTATAAGTTTTGTTGAATTTTGTACTGTATTATTACTATTATTATTAGTTATAACATTAATATGTCCACATTCTAAGTTACAACATAATCCAGAATTATTACTATCACTAGAATATTCTGTATCTGATTCAATTATATTAAGACTATGATTATCAGAGGAGAATTCCGAATCTGTTTCAGTATTTTCTATTATATTTAATATTTTATTTTTTAATTCTTTATCCATGTCTAAATTTTGTATTTTGTCTTTTAATTTACATTGGCTTTTATAATGTCCTGGTTTTCCACATTTATAACAAACTATTTCTTTTTTATTTTTATTATTATATTTTTGTTGTTTATAAGGTTTTTTATATGTTTTTCTTTTATATTCAGGAGTATGGTCTTGTTTTTGATATTTAGATTTTTTATATTTTTTATATTTGCTATATGGTCGATATGATTTTCTATGCTTCTTATATTTCTTTTTCTTGGATGTAGAAGGTGCTATTATTGGATCATATCCATATTGTCTACAAAAATCTCCTAATTCTTTTCTATTCTGAGTTAGTTCATTTTTTAATTTTGCTTTAAATTTTAAATCAGTGCACAAATGTAAACCTTCATTATTAATATGAGTTATTAAATCACCATAAGATAAATCGTCATAAGGAATATTATTATTATGTAAATCTTTTATTCTCTGTTTTACCTTTTCACTAAATAATTTTGGTAATGCAGCTAAAAATCTTTCTTTCCAATATGGTTGATTGCAATCTGTTCTAGTAAATATTTTTTGTAAAAACATATCTTTATACCATCTAAAATCATGTAAAGTTGGACATCTCAGATTGTTCAATATTTCAGAAGTTTTATCTTGTAATGCTTGAGGTTCACCTAGAAAATGTTTAGTTATAGCAAATATTAATACAGCAACAGCGTTTTCTTGAGTTTCTTCTTTTATTGTAACAGTGGATGTAGTAGGATCAGTAGGAGATGATACTGCTATAGGAGTTTGTATAACTTTAGTTGAATTTATTATATAATTTCTTTGTGTTTCTGTTAAATAATTATCCCACCAGCCTTTAAGGGCTCCAGTAAATCCTGACACTAAATTCCATGCAACAGCTTTGTCAGTATTATTTCTATGTTTATACGCAGTAGCAGCTATAGTCATTTGTTCTATTACTTGCAGTATATTATGTTCACTCATTCCATCAATATTCCATTCAAAAACTCCATCTGCTGTAAATTGGGATATTGGATTAGATAATTTTTCTTCTGTTAATACGTCTGGTAATGAGGGTCGCGGATAATAATAATAAGTTTCATATCTTGGATATTGCTTTTGTGAAGTATTCCTAATAGGTCCTTTTATTTTATTAATATACATAGATTCTTGAAATTGTTCTTCTAAATCTTCAATAGTTAATAGATTCTTATTTAATTGGTCATTAGAGTCATCAGAGTCACTAAATTCTGTTTTATTAATAACCTGTATTTTTGGATCCTGAACTTTTAAACTTTCTAATCTTTTAGTAATTTCATTTAAAAGATTGGTATTAGTAAGATTTTGTTTTAATTGTAATTCAGGAGGTGTTTCAGGGATTTGAAATAAAGGTTGTTCTAAAGACAATTTTTTATGAGTTGAAGTTGATGGATAACTAGGTGGATGAGGACTTTGTGTTATAATATTTGTTTCAATATTATTTAGTTGTTGAGATATAGTATGCAATGTTTTATTAGTATAGTTTGCTTGATGATGAATATTTCTTATATCTTTTTGAGTGATTATAGGTGAATTGGGATCAATAGCAGGCATTTTAAAAGGTGAGGCAATTACTATTTGGCCATGTTGTTTAAATGTATATTCCAAACTCATAAGAGTCTTACATGTGAATACTGTTAATCAGCAAATGGAATATGCTTGGGAAGTAAAATATTGTTCTCATATGATAAAACCCCTTAAGGAGTCAATTAGAGATGCCAATTTAGCAATCAAAAATTGCCAACTCCGATTGAAAGAACAAAAGAAAAGATATGAACAATTGAAACGTGGAGCTTCTAGAATGAATATTGCCTATCTTCTTATGTTGGTCCAGAAAAAGAAGAGAATAGAGAGAACTGAATATGATCTCAATAAATTAAAAAAATATGCTTCTGGATTATACATCTAAAGAGTGTGAGTTTATCTAGTTTGTATTACTAGAATAAAGAGTGTAATAGATTGTGTGTGAGAGATTTGAAAGGGTCTTTAGAAGTGTTGGTCAGCCAGGAGTTCCGTTGGTCAGCCGGAAAAGTACGCAGGTAGCGGAAAAGGTGGTCCCGGAAGGTGGTCCCATTTCTAGAACTCTGTTCAGGTAATTCACACTATGTCTATTTTTACTCGAAGTTTTAGTAAAGCAGCTAGTACCTCATCCTCTCATGATGATAATTTACCAGATATAGTTGATTATAATAGGCATAGTATGCAAATAGCTAAAATAGAACAAGCTTTACATAATTGGAATATCCCAAAACAAGCTAAAAAGGATATATATCAAATAGGTAGATTTGATAGTTGGAAACATGATTATATCATTGATACTTGTGAAAAAACTCTACATGTGGATCCAAATGTTCAAGAAATTAGTTTATTAGATGAATCTGTCATTGATAAATACAAAGAATCTAATCAATTTATACATATTGGAATGGTACAGATAGCCCTCAAACCATTACACCGACTGGGAATTGATACACCTATTCTTATGTGCCTGCGGGATGCTAGACTACTGGATTTTCAACAATCTTTACATGCTGTATTTGAATCTAATTTAGTTAAAGGCCCTGTATATTTTAATTGTTACCCTGGATATTCGACTTCTCTGTTTGATGCAAATATAACTAAAAGTTTGGTTTTAAATCTCCAAGTTCCAGATAATATGTTACCAGGATCAAGGAATATTGCATTAATATATCGTATATATTATAAAATAATGCCAACAACATTATCTCCAAAAGCATTAATGAAATCACCAAAAGGTCAAACATTATTAGTTGAAGTAAATAGTGAAAGATCATTTGTTGAAACACCAAAGGTAATAGATTGGAATCAAGTTACATTTCCAGATAAATGGGTACTATCTAATATTCAAGTCCCAAGACCAATAGCACCAAGAATAAATCCAGCTCAAATATTACAGGATTAACATGGTAATGTAGAAATAATATTTCCTTCTAGAAGAATGGAACATTTAAGAATATCCCCTTTTAGAAAATCTACTAGCAGTATACCATCTCATACACCTTCTACTTCAAGTACAATACATATTCCTAAATCTAATGTAACAGAACCTATAAAAATAACAAATCCCCTATCTGGAGTAGACTTTCATCAACCAATTCCACATCCAATATATCATGTTCAGCAAAAAGAATCTTCTGCATCTGGTCCATCTTCACCTACACCCAGTGATATGCAAAGTCAATTACATTAATGGCTTTTAAAATTAATCGAGAAGAAATAAATAATGAATTTAATTCTGAAAAGAATAAATTAAGAAGAATGAAATTCTTTACTGATACTACTTTTGAGCAACGACAAATATTAAAAGATCAATTTTATAAAGACCTTAAACAATATCAACAAATAATACCTTTCTTTGAATGGTATGATATCCATAGATATGCACATGGTGAAATTAGTATTAATGTTTTACAAACTCAAATGCAAGAATGGGAAACAATTACTCATAATAAAGTCATCTCTATTCATCCCCCGGTAGAGGAATATACATTTAAACAACATGGCCAAATAGTAATTGCCTCAAGCATGGCCATCTAAAATCATGTAAAGTTGGACATCTCAGATTGTTCAATATTTCAGAAGTTTTATCTTGTAATGCTTGAGGTTCACCTAGAAAATGTTTAGTTATAGCAAATATTAATACAGCAACAGCGTTTTCTTGAGTTTCTTCTTTTATTGTAACAGTGGATGTAGTAGGATCAGTAGGAGATGATACTGCTATAGGAGTTTGTATAACTTTAGTTGAATTTATTATATAATTTCTTTGTGTTTCTGTTAAATAATTATCCCACCAGCCTTTAAGGGCTCCAGTAAATCCTGACACTAAATTCCATGCAACAGCTTTGTCAGTATTATTTCTATGTTTATACGCAGTAGCAGCTATAGTCATTTGTTCTATTACTTGCAGTATATTATGTTCACTCATTCCATCAATATTCCATTCAAAAACTCCATCTGCTGTAAATTGGGATATTGGATTAGATAATTTTTCTTCTGTTAATACGTCTGGTAATGAGGGTCGCGGATAATAATAATAAGTTTCATATCTTGGATATTACTTTTGTGAAGTATTCCTAATAGGTCCTTTTATTTTATTAATATACATAGATTCTTGAAATTGTTCTTAATAATAAAATTGTAAATAATAATAAAATTTTATAGTTAAAATAATCGTTTATTTATTATTAATAAATTATTTCATAATCTCTACGATATTATTTCCATAATAATAATACTAATAATAATAATAATAATAATAATAATAATAATATCCCATATTTTTATTTTTATATTGTTATTATATTTTTTTTTGGTTTTATTTATTCATAAAATAATAATAATAATAATAATAACATGTTTTTATATTGTAATAAAAATTAAATATTTCAAACCTCACGATAATAATAAAATTGTAAATAATAATAAAATTTTATAGTTAAAATAATCGTTTATTTATTATTAATAAATTATTTCATAATCTCTACGATATTATTTCCATAATAATAATACTAATAATAATAATAATATTATTATTATTATTATTATTATTATTATTATTATTATTCTTATTCTTATTGTTATTATTATCATTACCATTACTACTTATTAATGATCATATGTCATAGTATTATAATGAAAAAAATTTAAATTTCAAAAATATTTAAATTATCAATTAACAAATGATTATTAATATAATAATAATAAAATTTTATTTTAAGATTTTCTTTTTGGATTTTCTATTTATGGTTATCATTGTGAAGTATATTATTGTTATTATTATTATTATTAGTTTTTATTATAATTTTTAATTTTAATTTTATGGTAATTTAATATTTTTAATTTGACATTACATTATAATATTTTTTAAATTTCATACTTTTTAATTTGATATTAATATTTTTTTAATTTTAATTACATTTATCTTATATTTATCATGACATAAATATTATCATACATTTAATGTTTCCGATTTTGAAATGAAACAAATATCTATGAAGGGTTTTGATTCTGATTCTGGTGTAAACCAAACATATTATGAAATAAGTGATTCCATTTCTAATTCCACTTGATTCCAATTCTGATTTCGATTCTAATTCCAAACTATAAAACAAACGGCCCCTAAAAATATTGATATCCCTTTTACTTGTGTAAACAAAAGTCTTATAACCTTTATCTTTAAAAAAATGAACTTCAAGATCCTACGGAGAGAGCGCGTCAATGACATAGTTAATATAGAAAATTAAAGAAAAATGTTGGTTGGTTAGTCCCTCTTCAACAATAATTGTCAACTTTCACGTTAATTGCATTATTTCACATTAGTAGACTAAACAAAAATGTTGCTTAATCCTTTTTTTTACAATATTGGACAACTTTCACGTTTTTCTTTCTTGGATCAAATCGCCCCTTTCACGATAAGTGCATTATTTTCAGTCAGAAACTTGATCATTTATTAGAATAAGGTTCAAATTTTGACCAAAGACAAGCACAACTCCCTACCTACTTTTTTTCTCAAATTCAACATTATTATCTAAGCTAACCAATACCCATGACCCAACTCATTTCATGGATGTATTTGTTTTTTCTCGTGACAAAAATAAAAGAAAAGGAAATTATAGATAAATAGAGCGTGATTCGAATTGCTTGAAAGTTGTGTGTTCCTCATCGCGAAGAGTAATTTTTACATAAGAAAAATTTTAGTGGCAGTACTATAAAAGCAACGTGTAGATGCAAGCTGAGGAGTCTCAACATCCCAACAAATGACGCACACAAACTGGCCTTTATGGCCCACGTATACAGTGGTCAATAGTGTGTCCGACTGCAGTAGAAAAAAATTACAGCGTGACATGGTATTTTAATTTTAATAATTATTATAATTTTTAATAGTGAAGCCATATATAATTTTATTAATGTTTAGATTATAAGTTTGTCTTTTATAAGTGATTGAATAAGATAATACAAATAAAAATTATTTTAATTTTAATTTATAGGTTAAACAATCGATGTATTTGTTATAAACTTTTTTTTTATTGTTAAAAAAATCTAATGATTTTGATTAAGTGATATAATAAGCAAATAAGACAAGTCTGAAACAGCCGAAAAAAAATTAATCATTATTCATTTGACATGCAATAAAAGAACTCAGATTATATATTAATTGGTTGCGTCGACCATGTGATCGGAACTTATTATTAATCGCATACTTTTTTTTTCAGATCATTTACGATTCCCCGAGTCTTTGTTGGTGGCGTCATCTAAATCAGCCGAAGTCTCTCAGAATCTCACTCTTCATAGCCGTTTATTGTGGATTTCTGTCAGTCACCACCAGATTAAAAAAAATTTAAAATAAAGTTAAATTATGTAATTGACACTTTTTCTTTAGTTATTTTTATATTTATGATTGAATTATTGCGTATCCACTAAAGCTTTTTCTTATTTATTTATTTATGTGCGGCCCAATTGCTTCGGCAAGTTGGTCCCCTCAATTTGGGTGGCTCATAATTTTCATTTTTATAGGTGATTTGGGTGGCTCGTAATTAGTGGGGATCACACCAGCACAAGTGGTGGATGAATAAATACATCTCAATCTATAATATGGCTTTTAACGCGGTAGTTTAATTATTGATTCAAATCTTTCTTAGTAATAATTTAAGTTTAAGACTCATATGTTACGAAAGTTAGAAATCTTCACTTCATAAACCTTTGAGTTGGTCATCCTTTGATTTAAAACTCATTAAAATCATAGTTAAAAACGAGAGATTTATTAGAGTTCAATAATATTTAAATAATAGATCATTTTTATAAAGTTAAGTAAATGCAGATAATAAATATGATCCTAACTTTAGTTTATAGATTTGATGATCGACAAACTCATGATATTTTTTTAATTAAAAAAAAACAGCTTTGGAAATACTATATATTTTACAGCGGAGAAATCCATGTATGAATACATTTATTTGATGCAATTATTATTAAATTATCATGGGATCGATGCGGAGCAGGATAAATTTAATTAGTATATAGAATACCACTTGTAAATTCTTAATTTCAACAAAGGTTGAAATCTTTGCACCAATAAAAGAAAATTACTTGCATCGGAGTTACGCCACTTTGTTAAATGAAAAAAAAAAAATTGGTTTTTTCACCTCCGGATTCCAATGAAGGTACCCAATTGTTTGTTGTCATTGTTTTAATATGCGGATTCAATCTAGAAGACGTGTTAATTCTACATTCTCCGAAGGCGTGCAGGATTAGATACAGCTGTTTATTGACAAAGTGAATCATTACGTAGACGTAAATTAAGAAAATATAAATAAATGTGCAATTAGTTTAATATTATTTAATAATTTTTTTATTTTTTATTTTTTATTTTCAACTCGAATTCAACAATAATATCCACATGCAAACTTGCTGACAAAGCATGCAGCCCTCAAATCTCAATGGCCTTTTTCTATCACGATATAACCATAGAGAATAGAGATCCTTGCTTCTAAGAATTATATATCTTTTTTTTTTTAATTAAGAAATTTATTAGATCATAAGTTATATAATGAAATAATTCTTTTCTCTCATAAATTTCTCTCATTCCAAAATTCGAACTCAAAACTTTTAAAATAAAAATTTTAAACTTTAACTAAGATGTTTCCTAAAAAATAAGCATTACATATCTATGATAATAACCACATTCTCATAATCAATTAAGGTTTCTTTATTTTTTTTATTTTTGTTTGTGTGATTTTTAATTGAACAGAAGTCGGAACAAATAATATGTACGTGGCGCCTGTACAATGTCAAAAGATCAAAACCAAACAATCCTTCGTTATATAATTCATATTATATTGAAGAGGCTGGAAACAATGCCGCCCATGCACAATGACAGAACCAAACAGTGTCGTGGCACTTTGCCATTGGGCCACACTCTACTTGAACAGCAACCTAGATCTGATCGAGAAAGGGATCGATGTGTCCGCAAAACGTCGTGCATGTGTCTGAAATTTTGTTCAATATTTTCTATATGTCTATTGTCGCGTGTTCAGATTGCTTACCATGCGAGTCCTGTCTATGATGATGATGATGATGAAGAAGAAAGAGACATGCAATTGAAGTTTGGTTTGTTTGAATGACTCCCCATGGCACAAGTTATTGAATTTGTGGATTCCTTGTAGAAGGGTTGACAATGAATGTTTCTTTTTTAATGACAACACCTAAGAGGCTTGCTTCTTGAAAATTAGTGAGGGGTTAATGGCCAAAAGTCATGAATCAATATCTTGTTCAAGCCGTCTAGAATTCAGGAATTAAAAATTCTAATTGGTTTCTCTCATATTATCATTGAAATGTCATACACATTTATTTATTTATTTATTATTATCATCATTATTATTATTATTATTATTTTGTCTGTAGATGAATTTGAACCCTATTTGCTACTAAACCGCATGACTTAGTGGCATGTTCTACCAATTTATTGATTTTGAAAATAACAGTAAAGACCAAGTTGTTCTAAAAATATAGGAAACGTACTGTAACTAAAATATCTAACCTTTTGTAGTTGGACTGCGACTTTTAATCTAAGAAGGGATGATTTATCGTGTTAATTCTAACTAGAGATCCAGAGAATAACCTGAAAAATATATAAGTTGCAAATTATTAGGTGGTCTGAAAATTTTATAGAAATATGACATCAAAAACTATCCTAGGAGAAAATTATGAAAAAAACTGGAGGTTTATCCTTCTTGCACAACACATAGTCCAATTAGAGTACAAGCACTGGATGAAAATCTACATTGTCTCGTTGGGTATATTGCAGTGGTTTCATTAAGTCAATGACCATGAAGCTAACTCAGGAAGGTAGGAAAATTTGACCTTGTAGAAGTGGCTTGCGTACGTGCTTTTTTTTTTTTTTTCGTGAGAACTAGGTCAAATGATTTTGGTTTGTAAACCAAGCAAGCTTGAATAGTTCACAGTTTTTCTTTCAATAATTGAAGCTTAAAGAGCATTAGTATGGACATAAACTGATTTTGGTAAACGAACATAAACAATTGAAGCTTAAATAATGAACTATGTCAAATGATTTTGGTATGAACATAAACTGTGCACATGTAGCCGTTCACGGCTGCTTTCCGCATAAGAGTAGGATATGGTGCATGATGTTCGGGAAAAGAAAACAAGAAATAGGCAGTTTAAAGAGGAAATGAAAAGGAAAGAAACGACACTAACTGTCAAATCTAATAGTAGAATCATTTGAATTCGAAATTTTAAAATTTAAGATTTGATTGTTACTCTTTACAAACCATAAAGGAAAGAAAAAAAAAATGCACATCTAGATGATATGGTCAGAAACGAATCCGCGGCTAGGGCTGCAAATGAGCCGAGCTGAGCCGAGCTTGGCCAGGCTCGAGCTCGGCTCGTTAAGGAGTTCTTCAGGCTCGAGCTCGGCTCGAGCTCGGTTCGAGCTTTGGAGGTGGAAGCTCGAGCTCGGCTCGTCAGAATATTACTGAAGTTCGGGCTCGGCTCGAGTTCGGCTCGATTTGTATTTTTTTTTTTTAATTTAAGCTTTATATATATATATATATATATATATATATATATATATATATATATATGCTTTTTCCATTTGATTTATTTTATTTATTTGTTATATATGTTATTTCTACTTTATATAAAAATAGAAAATTTATATAAAAATATATAAAAAAAAATAAAAAAAAATAAAAAAATCAAAATTACTTTTTTTATATAATTTTATATAAAAAAGGAAAATATATATATGTAAAAAATGGATATGTGGATAAAAGCCAATTATTCATTCAATTGCTATTTGATTGATTGAATTCCTAATTGTATAACTAGCCACATTATGATCATCAATCAATTTACTTAATTGTATTTAAATTTTCTCTAATTTAAAAAATTTATATTCTTTTGCAAAGAAAAAATAAATATACAAGTTTATTTTAATTAAGAAAAAATTCAAATAAAAAAAAGAGATAGGAGGAAATAATGGAGGTTGAGAGCATTTGAAAATAAATAAAAAATTAATCTTAATTTTATTAGTATTTATATTAAAAGTTAAATGATACAATTAAGTATTATTAATATATTAAATGAGTCCACAATGATACATATTAAACGAGCTCTTAATGATACATTTATCGAACTGTTCACGAGCCTGTACCGAGCCGAGCCTGCTATTGTTCAGGCTCGGCTCGTTTATTAAACGAGCTTTGATTTTAGGCTCGTGTATCGCTCATTTAGTAAATAAACGAGCCCGAGCCGAGCCTTTACCGAGCCGAGCCACCGAGCTTTTAACGAACGTATCGTCTCGTTTGCAGCCCTATCCGCGGCAAGGCACCGAACACAGTCCCATGAGGATTAAATTTTTTTGTTTATTTGGTTGAGGTCAGTTTAATATATAAGGTATTACAAAACATCATCCAATAAGATATTGAGTATAATGATTTCTTGATATATGATATTAAAGTTTTAGGAGCAAAAAGTTTTATATTCAAACTCATTATTTTTATATTTAATTATGAATTTTTATAAGTATAATGAATCTGTATTTTTTATTTATACTCTCAATTTAATAAATTTTTGTATGAAAAAATATATTTAAAATTTAATATATAATTTATTTTTAAATATCACCCAAACAGTGTCAGTAATTGGGTGGACTTGTTTCTTGATAAGAGCTAATTCAACTTTATTCTTTACTTGCATGAACCCAACAAAGGAATCAATTAACACCTGAATTCCATAATAATAAAATTTGAAGACAGACTCCAATTGTTTTCGCATCTCCAGGCCCAGAAGTTCTGCGTCACCCCCTAACGTCGATCAATTGCCACCAATCGGTGCTTTTGATTTGATAGATGCGTAAAGGCGCAAAACATGTAGCATGACGGCGATGCCAATTAAGGTCCAATTCTGACCATAACCATGCAATAATAGTTTGCAATATGATATTGTATATGTCATTGTTGTCAAATCTGGATCGGACCGGCCGGTTCAATCGGTCGGACAGGTAACCGGTCGGAGGTCCGGTCCGGGTTATAGCCTAAATTTCTTACGGATCGGATCGGTCAAAACCCGGTCAACGGATCGGTTCAACTGGTCGGACCGGTGAACCGGTTTCGGGTTGACCGAGTTGGTTATTTTAATAATTAAGAAAAAATTTTACACAACTTTGTAAAATTTAGTTTTCGAACCCTTGACCTCCAACATGAAAGGTAAGTCTCATACCATTAAACCAACTTATAACTTGTTGTTATCTTTTTTTTTTTTTACTTATTATTTTCTCGAATGTCTCATATAATACACATGCTATTTTATATTTCTTATAAATTAACACTTACTATTTTATTTTTTTTTTGTTAAAATAATTATTAATTTTTTTAAATTATTAATTTTATCCTATAATAAATTCTAAATCATATATTTTAAATTTATAAATGTAAGTATTCTAATACATAAATATGTATTATAATATTACATTTTACATATAAATTTTGATGTATAATATATATAAATATTTTTTTATATATTTAATATTAAATACCAATTTTACCGGTTCAATTTCCGGTTAAACCGGTTGAACCGGTTGAACCTTGAACCACTGAACTTTCTGATTCAATGTCCGGTTCGGTTCTTACAACATTGGTATATGTACGCAGCTGCCAGAAGCATAATTATTACAATCGATTCGGACATCGACTCGATCAGACGATTGAGTCAGTGAGTCATTGATTCAACTAGTGGGTTATTGGTTCAACCAATAGGTCATTAATTCTTAAAAAAATGAATATATCAAATAATATATATATATATTTTTTGTACAATTTAGAACAATAACTACATTTTTACAAATTAAAAAGTAATTTATACTAATTAAAATTTTGATAAAAATTTTTAAAAAACTGTTTTTTAAGGTCAATTGTAATATATTATTTAATATATGAATAATATTAAATTATTGCATATAGAAAAATAGATTATAAAAAGTAAAAAAATTATTAAATTGTACAAAAAAAATATTTTGTAATATTATTTAGTATTATGAAAATATTATTTTTATCATTCACACAGTAAAAAGTTAAAAAAATAAAATTTAGTGTGTAAATATTATACAAATATTATTGTTCAAGTAGTAAAAAATGAAAAAAATTTATAATTTTTACTGTTTGAAAATTGTTTATCATTAAAATTATATTATTTTTACTGTTTACACAGTAAAAAGTGAAAAAAAAAATTATAATTTTTTATTGTTTAACCGCTGTTCATCATTAAAAAATATTATTTTTACTGTTTGCACAGTAAAAAGTGAAAAAAAAAAATTATTATTCAAATGATTCGGTTACTGTTCACGTGAACCGGCCCGACCTAGTACCCGGGTCACCGGATCACCGGTCCGACCGGCCGGGCTGGGCTGGGTTTAATAACTATGGCCAGAAGTGTTAAAAAGTGACGTGACCCCACAATCGGATCTGTATGAAAAAAATTAAATCAGAAAACTCGATTTTTCAATTCAATCTAAAAATGAACCAAATTCAAAAATACAGATTAGATCGATTTAGATTTTGATCATTAATTAAATTTAAAAAAGATAAAATAATATTTTTTTAAAAAAAATTTTACTTTTAACTTATCTCTCTCAAGTACTAATTACTAATTGATACTATTTTCATAGAGTGTAGATATATATGTGATAAAAAAAGATAAATTGAAACATTTTATTTATTATAAGAATGTGTTTTATATTTAATTGAAATATTTTATTTTAGTGAAAAAAAACTTAAAAAAATAATAGTTCAGTTCGAATTTGATTTGAATTCGATCCGAATCCAACCCAAATATAAAATGACTCAATTCGAATCTGAACTGAATGTAACGTGACTTAAAATAACCTAAACAAAAATAATTCGAGCAGAAATGATCCAACCGAAACCCGACTTTTTGAAACCTCTACATGCTACGTAATCTACAACACGTAAAAGACGCATAATTAATTCAATAATTTATCTATTTTTTTAAATTTAGTATATTTTTTACAATTTAAAATTTTATATCTCTATATACTAATTTTATTCATATTATTACGTAATTACCCTCACTTTTCCTATATATCCTCTCACTGATAGAAGGGACACCTCATTATGTGCGGTTTGAGTTTATGTGCGGTTTGAGTTTGACCACATTGTAGATTGCTTAAAAGGACAGAGGTGACAAATGACCCCAAAGCATGCATGCAAGGTAACAAAGTCATGGGCCAATCGGCCCAGTGTAGTTGAGGAGGTTATTTTCTCTTTTTTGGGTGTTCATTAATTCACGGTGGAATCACCTTTGAGCTTAGCCCCTATCACATTCTGTTTTCCATATATGCACTAAAATCTTTGACCCGGCCCAGATACTCCATCTTTTTCTTTTTTTTTTCTAGGAATTATATATAAATTCTACAAAATGGTACCGTTAATTCCACAAGGATTATGAGATTTTATATTAAAAATATCAAATCCAAATATCATAAGGATTGAGAAATTTTATATTAAAAATAATAAATCTTAATATTATAAGGATTATGAGTTTTTATATTAAAGACAACAAATCCTAATACCATAAGGATTGAGAGTTTTTATATTAATGATATTAAATTCTAATGCCACAAGAATTATGAATTTTTATATTAAAAATACAAATCTTAATACCATAAGGATTAGGAGTTTTTATATTAAAGATTACAAATCTTAATGGTACAAAGATTAAGAATTTTTACATTAATAATATCAAATCTTAATGTTAAAAGGATTATGAGTTTTTATATTTAACAATATCAAACACCAATATTACAAGGATTAGAATTTTTTATATTAAGACATCAAATCTTTAATATCACAACGATTATAAATAATTATATTAAAGACATCAAATTCTAATTTGAAGAGTATTAGGAGCTTTTATATTAAAGATATCTACAAGGATTCAGAGCTTTTATATTAAAAATATCAAATTTTAATATTATAATATTTTAAAATTTTTATATTAAAAATATCAAATATTAGTGCATAACTCACATACATATCATTTTTTGTTTGGGTACTATTATATGACCGGAAGAAATTTGTTGGAGAAATTTCTATAATATAACTTACTGGATTCATTATACAACTGTTTTAATTATAAGTGCAAAAAAAATAAATCACTATTATTTTGTTGCACAATAAATTCAAATAATTACAAACAATTTTTAACTGATTCTATTCCGAAAAAATTTTTAAATATTTTTTTTGGTCATATAATTTTTTCCTTTTTATCTTACCCATGTCAACATGAGTCCTTGCCTAATTTAGATTATAATTCAACAACCGCTTGAGATGGTAATTTAATGGTAAGTCGGTATATTTTTATATTTATAATTTATGTTCAAAATTTCACTCTCGCATTCTTCCCTAATAAATGATTGGGTAGCTATTAAAATTATTAAATATTGTAGTGTAGTAATAACTTTTAGACTCAGTAATTACCGTGGTCTTCATAACAGAGTCATATTCAGTCCTATTGATATTTGAGTGGAAAGTCTGTCTCTTTAAAAGAGGTTGAATAAAGACACCTCAAATAAAAATTATTCTAATTTTAATTCATAAATTTAATAACTAATATACTCATAATAAATTTTTTTATGTTAAAAAAAAAATTACAATTCAACGTAATGTTTCACGAGGAATCTATTAAACAACAACCAAAGTAGGAGCTACAGTGGTGCTCCACCGAGTGTGAGTAGCACCACCGAGTGTGAGTCATGGTTTGAATCCTTACGCGCGCATTTATGTCCTTCCCCGAAGACAGAGGTGAGCAGTGATTTTCGCAACAATGCTATTCCTTTAGCTGTATTATTTAAAAAAAAAAAAGGAGAAAAAGTATGTGATCGAAAGATAAGCTGTTAAAAAAGTATTTGTAATGTAATAATTATTATAATTTGTATAATAATAATAATAAAATTTAAATAATAATTTTGTTATCATACATTTTATTAATGTAATTATACAAAATTTTAAATTTATTACGTTGTAAATATTTTTCTAATGTTGTGTTTAGATTAAAGGAATTTGGATAAAAAAGAAAATAACAGAAAAATTAAAAATAAAAAAATATCATTATTATTATGCTATTTTCTCATAATTTTTTTTTCTATTTATTTTTCATCAATCTAAATAATTAATTTTTATTTTTTCTCTCACAAATTATTATTTATTTTTTTAATTATTTTTTTAATCATTTTCTATTTATTATAATAATATTATTATTGTACTGTTATTTATTTATTTATTTTTATTATTTTTTATCAATTTAAACACATTATAAATAATTTTCTCCGGTTATGTAAAATTAAGAAATTCACTGAGCAGCATCCCGTGCAGCTGATCGATGCACGGTCAGATTAAATGGCATGGCGCTTACAATGGCCAACAAGGCACCTGTTGCACTGTAATAGAAATAAAAAATATGGACCACCCTCCACCCCATAATTAATGAATTTGGTATGTAATGTGACATCGCACATGATGGCGCATCAGCTTCATGATGACTCGCCATTAATGATCGGTAGGTGCACTCAGATATGGACTGTAAATACCTCAAGCAGCTCTCAGAAAATGGCACCATTTTAGTAAATAGTACAGGCAAGGCAAACATTCACTGGACGAGGGTAGTACCAACCATTCATATTGCATGGCTGCAAAAGTTCCGCCCTATAATTGTATTTTTATAAGTATAATTCAATCATGTAATATATTTAATAGTATTTAATAATATATTTATTATTTATTAAAATTTATTATATAATAATTCATATTATTTTAATTATTTTAATATGATCTAAAAAATTTTATTAAATATTTCTCATAATTTTATATATGCACTAACTGGGGATTTTTTTTATTTTATTATTTTTTTTTTTCACCATACTTGAGTTGTATTTTCGGAGGGCCATTAAATAGGAGGGCCATATGAGGTTGACCTTACAGTGCAGACCCCCATTTTCAAACTGTACTGAATAATTATTACATGGGACATGGGAATTAGGGGTTTGGGCTTTTGTTTTGTATGATTTTGCGTTGCTTGGCTGATAGAGACAAAAGGAACAGTCATAAAGTATAATAACTTGCAAGAAGGGCCATTTTGTGGCTTAACATTCCTAGGGTTTTGATATGTTATTTCTCTTTCCTTCTGTTCTGTCTCAGCAGAGAAAGAGAGAGAGAGACCTGGATAGTTTTGGATTGGCTGGCCGGGCTTTGCTGTTTAGGAAGCAGCATGGGTCAAAAAGTCAAACTGAAACGCCACAAAGAGTAGTTAGCAATAGCATTAGTGCCTCAATCTTATTAGTAGGAGTATTATCCCTCAAAACTAAGCAATTATTTTATAGTACAAATGCAACAGTGCCTTTGAATTCTCTTCGTTTCCCTCTTGACCATTAATATGACTGCTTTATCAATACCGTTTGTAGTTTTTTTTTCCCCTCTGCTTTACCATTGCGTACTTGATTAAATTTGTACCGACTCCAGTCTGCCGTGCCTATGAAACTGACTCCACTGGTCCACTGACCACTAATATAATATGTAGGGTTGGATTTATATGTAATCACAAACAGCTGCTATCTATTTATCATATGTCTGTATTTATCATATGCCTGTATTTTTTTTAACACAAAAAAAAAATTTACCACAAATACGTTGGTCATCAAATTAGTGAACTGAGATAGAAGTAATTTTTTTTTTGTATATTTTATTCAACCTAACTTATAGAAAGAAACTCATCACTTGAGTACTGTTAAATCCGAGCGAATTTTTCTTATACTAACTATAGCGATTATCAAGTTTAGAACTAACGATACGTAATTAATAATTAAACTGGATAAATTTAAAAGTTAAAAAACTCTAACTATTACTACTGAAACTCAAATTCAATTATAAATAAAGATAATATATTTAAATTATTATCCAGTTATTACCTCATATAGTTATCGTATGTCTGTATTTGAAGTTGGTCATTAGTGAAGCTGACATCGAAATGTGGCCAATGGTTCTCCCTAAAAAAAAAAAAAAGTGATGTCACGTAATTAAAATATGAAGCGTGCTTTTAAGAGATATTATGATAGTTAATAACTAAAATTTTTATTTTTAGGTCTAGATCTAATATTAGAAAATGAGTATAAGATTTATAAAAAAGAGGGTTTTAATACTAAAGAAAAAAAAATGAAATTTATAAAAATAAAAAAAAATTTATTATATTATATAATTCACTTCTTCACCGTCCAATGCATGTTCAAATGGACAATATATATTAAAGGTTTATAGATATATATTCTAAAATCCATCATGAATTATGAGAGAAATTAAATAAATATATTAATGGATAATTTTTAATTTCGGTTCATAGATATAATCAATTATGTATTGATGATCAATGTATTTTTATTTAAAAAAAAAAAAACCACGCGAACAATGGCGAGGACTGGAGAGAAAGGTGAAAAATGAATAGTTGATATAGCATTCGCATCCCAAGAGAACAGTTAATTCCCACACAATCAATTCTATATCCTGTCCCCTTCCGTTGTAGAAAATGACGCACCAACCTATACCTTTCTTCAAGTGGCCGATTATACCCTTGATTTTTATTTCATGCTAAGAGCCTAAGACCACTTTTTTGCCTATAAATAGCACGACTATCATCCTCATCTTTCATGGCACTGTTCAGCTAGCTAGGGGTCCAATCCAGGAGCCATTTTCTCCAAACTTTCTGCATCCTCAATTTCCACGTTTCCATTCACTGGTCAGATGGCACTTCACTCATTTGTGTTCGTGCCTCATCTAGGTCTGATCGGTGATGAGGAAAAGCACCCGAGTAAGATAAGGTTGTAGAGCCTATAAGGCGATATCTCTCCTGAGCTTATTCTTCTTACATTTCTTTCTTTCTTTTCTGAACTTCAAAAAGACGGCTCGAGTTTTCTTGACCTTGCAAGCCCCTGGTCAGAGCTGTTTTTCTATCATGCATGCAAGAAACTCAAGGAAAAAAAAAAAAAGTTTGAGTCCGTGGAAGTTCTCTTCTTTCTATCTTGAGCTGTATCTCTAAACCATATTACAAAGTATATGGTGTGTTTTTTAGCTGTATCTCTTGCCATACACCACCACAGTATATGGTGTGAACTTTAAGATTTTCTTTTTGCCTCTTGCAAGATATGTACACTCTATTTGGTTGAGTTTTTTTATTTTTTATTTTTTTATTCTTGCCCCACTAAGTGATATTAAGAAGATTGAGTTTAAGAAAAGTGAAAAATGACATGACGATGGTTGTTCCTCGCCCAGTCTCTCAAAGGTGGTATTTCCAGATGCCTTACACCATCCCTCAGTCTTTATCCTTTAAAATTTGCTTATAATTTGTGGTCTATGATACAGCGTAGAGAAAGAGATACGCGTTGCAGTTCGTGCACCAGCATGCCGTTCATAAATTCAATTAGGGGAAGTTTAAAGCAGTATTAGTAATTAACAATATTTTAAGTGCAAGAAGCCTAAAGCACTACCTGAGCTTAACCCCATTACATCAAAGCTAGAATTCCATTAGTTAAACACCGGCCAGTGGCCAGCACCATCCAAAAAAATTGAGTACGAGTGAAGGGCAAATGACAAAAAAAAAATAAAAAATAAAGAACAGAATATAGAGTTAAGGATTTCTGTTTTATTTTGTCATTGAGAGTTTAAGACAAATTAGCCACTCCCAACTGCAACTCTTTTCTTGTATTGCTGACTGCAAGAGGCGGATGAAGTAGTGCAAGTGTCCCTGTTCCTTAACTTTCAAACGCTAATAAAGGTTGCGAGGGGCCACCACAATGACTTTTAAACCCAGGTCCCTGATGGCCAGCCCACGTATACGGGATATGAGTACGCCGAAGAGAATATTATGGGTGATAGACATAATCGAAATGGTTGGAAGTTTAAACTCCCAACTAAGGAAATAAAATTCGTCCCCCACCAACAATTTCTCTATAATGATAGACTATTTTTATTACGACTAACAAACAGAGAATTATTTATATAATTAAATTTTCTTTTCAATTGATATATAAGCTTCGGAGTTTGCAAGTAATTTGCACAATGACGCCGCAATTGCCAACAATCGTTCCAATTGAGGCAGGTTCCTAATTCTTCGGGAGAATTGATAAAAATCATACATCAATTAAAAAAAAAAAAAACAGAAGATGAAAAGAACAACTTCCGGATGTTACAACCGACAGACAGCTCTGCCGGAATAAATTTGGATGTTGCTTCTTATAAAAATATAGGTAACCAACCTTTTAGACATAAATTTTTATGAATTTTTCTATTTGATATCTAAATCTTTTAAGTTTCTTATTTAAAGACTAAACTTTTATTTTTTTTATTCAAGTCTTTTGTATGATTTATCGTTAACTTTTTCGTTAGATCTAACAGAAACAGGCGGAAACAGAATTAAAGTTAACGAAAAAATTAACGCTTGTATTATAAAAAAACTTGAATAGAACAAAAAAATAAAGACTTAGCCCTTAAATAAAAAACTTCAAAACTTCAAAGATTTAAATTTCAAATAAAAAAAATCACAAAAATTTAACTTTAAAAATTTGGTTATCGTTATAAAAATATGAATCCATTTTACCTAGGGTTAAAGAGCACATTTCGTTCTGAATGGTTATATGCATTTACCTGCAAAAGGAAAAAGAACAGAGCCACAGCCTCCAGAACCGCTCAGTTTCCTATAATGATATATACAATTAAAATAACCTGGCAATAGACTAAATGCAATGAAATTTTCTTTCCTGCATTACAATAGTTCCCCTAGTTATTTCATTCAAGCTGCAAGAACTAATACTTTAATTGTACCCTGACTATTTGCAGTAAGAATTGTAGGACTATCACTCTTCCAGCAGACAGCACTGATAAAGTAGGATCCGGCATCTTCATCAGCATCATCCATTTCAGGCGATCCAAATCTATGCCATGTCACCGATCTGGAAATTTCCTGGGAAGAAGATTCCAAAAATTCAATTTCAAGCAAATTTATCAAGCGCGATAAGAAGTACAGAAGTTCAAATTTTTGCCGTTCCTGACCTTGTGGTAGACGAAAACTTCGTTTGTTTCACTGCCACATGCAATATACTCACTATTTACCGTAAGACCAACAAAGTTTTTCTCATTTGTGTGGCCTCTAAATGTACGAACCTGTAAAGCAGCATAAGTTGTGAATATTTAATTTGAAACAAACATGGAAATAACATCAAACAAGCAAACCAAGGTCCAGCCCCATATTAGATGAGAAAGATTAAATATGAATTTATGGCCCCATTGCATCATGATGTTGAACTTACAGGTAGATTCTCCTTCACATCCCATAATCTTAATGTGCTGTCTGTAGAAGCCGAGGCAAGCTCATTGTTTGACAAGAATTTCACATATGAAACAGCTTTCTTATGGCCGCTAAACACGTGGACTGGTTGTGTGGTGTTTCTTAAATCATAGTAATGAATATGGTGGTCTGCCGAACCAACCTGCAAAAGGCAAAGAAACATTTTTAGGCCACGTATCCTATATGAAGCAAATATCAGAGTATATTGATGCCATTGATAAGGCAGCAATGAAGAACAAAATATTCCTGCGCATGTGCCCTTATTTAGATCTTACTGTATTTGTTCTGGGAAGATGCAAAGGAGATGCAATACATAGCAGAGCAATAACGGGTAAAGGATTTGTTTCCTCCATGTCGGTAAAGTATTATATTGATTAACTTGGATGGAACACCGAACAAATCATGCAATACGACATCAGGAAGTAAAACTGAGAGGAGCTCACCGCAATGTAATTGCTAGATCCCGGATTATACTTGACACAACAAATATTCGCTTTCATGTCAATGTTGAGAACGCTAGCTTCCTGATTTATGCACCAAACTTTAACCTGATTTTTACATAAATCAGAGATGCAAAGGATGGTTAGTTGACATGGACAGCACATTCATTTCCACACAGCCGAAGAAAAAACTTGTGCCACAGAATCAGAATTTTCAACTATTCACCACATTTTCACAATTATATCCTTCACAGTACATAAGATTCTCTGTCAAAACATAGCCACAAAAGCAGGACTATCCATTCAAAAGAATCAGTTGGCTAAATTGACAAATACCAGGCATAAGAATTTGTATTTTATCTATGAAAATAGGCATAATTAGTTACCTAATGCATCCGGTAACTAGCAGATTAAGCAAAGATGCAAACATGATGATAGATAGCATATCCCACCTGCTCTGTGATTTTTCCATATGATATTCCCAGGGGTTCTGTTTCAAATGTTTTATTCTTATGAACCCAAAAAAAATGCCCCTCCTCGCAGTGCAAACAATAGAGAAGTAAACCTTCGTTTTTCAAATAGAAGAACCACAGAGCCATTGCTGATTGGCTAAGATTAGCTACATCACAGACATTCCTATAAAGGAGCATAGGCTTGCATGTTGTTGCCAAATTGTATGTAATAGCTGCTGAAAATAATAATGCATGAAAGCCTAAAGAACCAGCGTAATCAGGCCAACTTATGTCTATGGTGAGACAGAATTTTCAACACTTCAGACAACACAATAAAGCTAACACAATCTCACCTCTTTGTTTTGGACTTTGAATTTCAATTTGATTACACATTATGCAACATAAGTAAACAAGGAAGATTTGGTTCCAGAAAGAAATCAGTATATCACACCTTGCAATCGTCACTACCAGATACAAGCATTGAAGGCTCTGTCCGTGAAAAATCAACGCTCCATGCACGTTTTTCATGCTCTTCATATTCCATCACACTCTGCATAGAAATTGATAAACATTTGTCGTATAAATGGGGCAAAATACCCAAATAGGCCATGACTAGGTTCAACTGCAATACTTCAATTACCTGCCGTGTTGTGACATCCCAAACAGTAACTATTCCTTCGTAATCACTACTGGCTATATGATTCTTAGCAAACTTGTTCCAACTTAGGCAGCTAAGTTTAGAACGAGTTGACATTTCCACAACAGGGCAGTGCAAGTCTGCAGGTTCATTCACTACCTGGAAAGCAACAGCACAGGCAGGACCAAAAAAATTTCTACTTGAGTTATTGTCAATCCCAGAATGGGCACAGCCCAGAAAAAAGAAAATAGAACACTAAATTAAAATCTTACCGAAGAAAAATCAAAAACTTTAATTCTCCGAGAAACACCAGCTGTAGCAAATAATTCATCATCACGGTCAAATTCTATGCTGCAAATAACATTTAAAAGTTTATGAGTTCCAGCAGATCAGATAGCAAACTAAGCAGTACGCCCGAGTCTTGACAGGTTAAATGGTTGGGTTCCTTCCTGTAACCAATAATAATGTTTTAATTGCAAAATAAATAAGAAGAAAAGCTACTTTTCTTAAAGAGAAAAGGTGCCTACCTTCAGGCAATCAGTACATAATTGACAATCACCTTCAGAGTGGTTTTGGTGTACGAAACATATGGATATTTTACAGCAAGAGTAAACAAATTCTTCCTACCAATTTAGCTAATCTAATGGACCATCAATATATGCAAAACAATTGACCCTTGCTCACCTTGATACTATGTTGGCTGAATGAAATATATCACCATGTCTGAGTTCAGCAATGACTCTCAAACGACTGTTTTGGACAAACAAAAGGAAAATTCAGTAAGAGCACAGGTAAATGAGGGAAATGAAGAGAGAAAATGAGTGAAATAAAAAATAAAAAGAAGAAGAACCACACTAACTTTAGATAACTTTACCTGTACTGGGTGAAGGTACTCAACACTGATTGAAACTCCGAAAGACCCACACTGTAGCCTTCTCTATGAATACCACTTCTATCCCTTTCTGGCTGCTGTGAAGAGTTCACCAACTGCCGACGCTTTTGCAGGTAGCACTCTTGCAGGTCACCGAACTGTAGCCAGAAGAAAAGGAAATGATTTTGGGGTACATGCAAGTGACCTAATACAACACAGAACAAATGGCCTATAACCAAGAATTTCTGGCAGTGTATGACAAGAACAGCTTCCCAAATACAACTCCGAAATGTGCTCTGAAAATAAAGAGGCGTAGCATGAAAGATGCATATGGCCAAATTAAGGGAAGTAAGACACAATAATATAAAGTTTCCTTAGAGTAATAATCAAGAAACAATATCAACATTAAAGTCCTGCCAATATCAAAATCGCATTAATAAAGATCACACAGAACCCTCAATAAATTATGTAAGATATAAACCTGTGCATGAACCCGCTTTTTCCTAGCCACAGAAAGCCCTGATTGATTAAATTGGGACTCCGAACCAGTCGAAGCATCCTTTCTCTGTATCCCGAGAGAGCTTACTTGCGCATTTCCATCTAATTTCCTAGCTGAAAAAGTTCCTGCACTCACCCCTTCTCTTGAACTAAAAGAACTGCTGATTACACCAGCATTCATTTTATCCCTTGATGAAGACCACATTTTCCTTGCATTGGCATCATCTCCAAGCATCCGCAATTTCATATAGTATCTGTCCCTCACATGATACAACTCTAGTCTGTGTCTCTCTACAGCATCTATGTCTTCCTTAATATACTGGAGATCATTGCGTACCTACAAGAGGACCAAGGTGTGCTTTAATCAACAGATACTGTGAATCAAAGCCACATCACAGGTTAAATCCAATAATACAAAAACATAATTGAAAAATCCCATTGCTATTTAACCCGGAATTTAGTGGTCAATCAACAAGTGGACAGTGAGGTTGACTGGGTCCAAACACATGGTTTTACCTACCTCATTCAATTCATCAACTTTTTGCTTCCGTAAATAGAGTAAGAAGTCTAGCAATATTTGCATATTTCTCTCGGCTTCTTCTTGTTCCATTTTCCTCTTCTTCTCTGCAAGAAGTGACATGAGGATATCCAGCTCCTTAATTGAAACTTCACAACCCTGACTAGTTATCATGAAATTGTGTCAAATTAACATTGTCCAAAGGGCAAAACTATTTACTACCATTTAATTATTTCTTGCCGCATTTGTACAAGTCATTGAAAAGCAGAGAAAAAGACAAAAGGATAGACAGCCACAGATCCCATAAATCTTTGATGTTCCAAGTAAACTAAATAACTACAAGCTTTAAGGTTCAAACAAATCCCTAACTCGTTAGAATCTTTCAACTGTTCAACCAAAGCATCACATGTAAGCATCAAATTCGAAGCAAAATTAGGCCTGTCAGTTTCCATTAACTATATTGTGTATCCAGAATGACAAACTCTCGGCAAAAATGCAAATTCGTGATGCTCCTCGCACAATACTACCAGGTAGGAAGTAGATTTTTATCGACATTCTTAAGAAATTCAAAAACGAGCAGCCAAGTGATAAAAAGTATACAGACTGATAGAAAGTAAATTGTGAAGTGAAAGTGACTGGAGGCCTCAGAATGCAAAAACTGACCTGTTGCAACGCGAGGCGAAAATTATCCAGTGGAGATGCATTTTTCGATATTTGATGGGCAGAAGCCTTCTTTAATAGCTACAAATGTGGCACAGAGAAACCGTATACAACAATAAGCTGCATTTCCATTCCAAGTAGATCATTTCAAGATACAAATGATGTTCAATCAGACCGCAATAATATAATTTTTTTTTGAAAAAAAAAAAAACATTTCAATTGCGGATTATTATAGCAATTTCTGGAAGCTTCTAGTCCGAACAAAAACTAATTGCTAGAGATTATAGAATCGAGAAGTACCTTTTGGAGCAAGAAATTAGGGAAGAGCTGGTTGGTGGTGAGGTAATGGCCGCAGCAAGGGCAATCGTTCTTGTTGTGGAGGTGAGTGATGATGCACATGTAGCAAAAGCTGTGGCCACAAGCAGTCAGGAAGGCATCTTTTATGATTTGCATACAAATCGGGCATAGGAAATCCTTATCGAGTTCGGAATATCCAGCGCCTTCGGATGCGGCGGCGACTGTGGCGGTGGCGGTGGCGGAGGGCTCAGGAGAAGCCGCGGCTGCTGCTGCGGCGGCGGCGGGGGAGGAGGAGGAGGAGGACGGCTTGAGCTCTGGCTTTACGGCTGGAACCACGGCGCCCGTCGAGACCTCCTCCATTCGCCGATTTGCTCCTTCTGCGTTTTGGTATGTTGTTTCAATGGTGGCTTTTCGCGCTCTGTTTTTTCTCTTTTTTTCTGAAAATCAAAGACGGAGAGAGACGAAGGAGAAGAAGAAGAAGAAGAGAAGAGGAAGCGGTGGGGTCCAGTGAATAGGTGTGTGAGGGTGAGAATGGTCCACGTGATATTGCTCGTTTTTTTTGGGCTACTGGAGTGGCCGTGTGTTTGGATAGTGGATTAATGGTTGCACACAGCCGTTAGCTCCTTTTCCTTTTTTATTTTTTATTATAAATTATAAATAAATAAACTCCAACCAACGGGAGTTAATAAAATCCTTACAAAAATTTTTCTTAAATTTATATTAACTGATTAAGAAATGAGAATAGTTAAAAAAATTCTTAACTTCTATTTTATTGTTAATTGTTTGAACTATAAATTTAGGAAATCAATAATTTTAATATTGATTGTAATTTATTATGATTAAAAAATTTATTTTTTGTGCATAAATATTATTTCTTACTTTTTTCTTTTTTTCCACGTTCTTTTATTATTAATATAAAAAGATATAAACTAAAGAGTCTAATATTTTTATTAGATACCATAAAATTTATTTTTTTATTAATTTGGTATAATAGTCTAGTTTACCATCAAGTTTAGCATTGTAATTCTTTATGACAAATTTGTGAAATATTATTTTTGTTTTCTTATTTTATGGACAAAAAAATTCCCATCCTAATGCGAGAATGCGCACCAAACCCAAATTAATACCTAAACGGTAAACTAATTGGGGATAATAAATGTGATTAAAACTCTTTTTTTTTTAATCCTGCGTGATTAAAACTCTTTAATACAACAAAAACGATGTAAAACACTCTCTTTTTGGTGATGAAATCCAAATATACGGTTGTTAACTTTGGGCCAGCCAAGGCCAGCCAAAGTTAATAACCGTTTGTTAAAAACAAAACAAAACAAAAAATCACCATAATACAATAAAAAAAGTTGAACTGTTGTTTTGGCAATAAGAAGGATTCTTCTTTGGAATAGAGAGAATTTATGGAACCAAACCGTAAAAAGAAAACAGTGACGTACATACGAATATGTACCAAAGTAGTTGACTCGTAGCCAAATATGGCAACGACGCAAGCGAATGATGTAAATGATCAAAGCAACATTTGCGTGGTCCTGTTTTTTAAAGAAAAAAAAATGGCATATTATGTTATTCAATATTAATCAGAGGGACAGCAGCTAATATTCAAAAGGAAGAAGTTGTTAGCTTTTAATAGACTTAACACTATTAATTTATTAATTAAATAAAATTATATAATAATAATGAAAAGTATATTCATAAAATATAAATTATACGTCCTTATATATTAATAAAATATAATTTTAATTCTATTCAAATATGAAAATAAATTAATCAAGTTCTACTTAAATAATAATTAAGAATTAAATTTTAATTAACTTCAACAGAACGAAAAAATGATCCGAAGGGAATTGGATGAGGAAAGTCGTTGCTCCAAACAGCACAAAATCATGGGGCCTTGTTTTCGACTTTTCCTGCTGGAATCAAATGTTCAGGTGAAAAGTTATGCCACAAGAATATTATCACCTCCGCAATAAAGTGCCGCCACCACGAAGACACTTGTGAAGCAAACCTGCTTTTTTTTTTTTTCAAAAAATGCTTGTTAACGGTAAATTATGTAATAAAGTAGTTCTCTATATTTTAATAAGTTTTATATTCTGATTTCAAAATTAGAGTATAAGATTTTTAAAATAAAAATAAAAATTTAAATTTCTATTAAACACTCACTTACATGACAATTGTGTGAATTTGAATCTTCACATGTGCGTCATCAAATAGTTGGTTATCTATTTTTGTGAGAAAAGACTATGATACAATGTTGGACTCTAAATTCAGTAATTATGGTGGTTTTTAATAGCAAAATTATGTTGACTCTACTAATACTCAGTCGATGGATTTGTATCTTTAATAGTAATTGAATGAAACGTTACAAATTGAGTTACTCTAGTATCAATCGATAAATACGACAACTAAAATATTAACGATATATATTTTTTAATAAAAAAAAACAAATATTGTGTGTATTCGTTCAATGCTATTATTCTAAGATTCAAGAGCGAAGAGGTTAGCGCAGAAAAAAAAAATGATTGCTGTCGTCCGACAAATATGACAACTGATAATACACCTTTTTGAATAGTAAGAAATAAATAAATAACAACTTTGCGAGTTTAAGGGGCGTGTATTCATTCAATACTATTGTGCTAAGATTCAAGAGTGAAGAGGTTGGCGCAGGAGCCTATTTATTTGGCGGGGCATGCAAAACACCCTTCCAATCCAAGAGAATTTGTTCAAGAGAAGGAATGTATGTTGTGTGGCTTCCCTAAAGAAACAGTGGAGCATCTTCTGTTTTTATGTCCACATGCTGAGAGTACTTGGAAAGGTGGGGAAATGGGCTATTCCCCTCAGGCGTCAGGATTCCCTTCTTTTCGTATAGGGTGGCAAGATGTGTTTGACAGCTTCATTGAAATGGGTCAAAGGGAGATAACCATGAAGTTAGCATTTTAGTGCTGACATATATGGAAAGTCTGAAATGAATTTGTTTTTGAGCAAATGCGTCCGGCCCCATGCCACACACTAAAAAGGATACGAGCCTTCCAACTTAATCTATCATTTCTTTACAATGAAGAAATGACTGTGTACTCCTCCCCAACTACTGCGCTAGCTTTTATAAAGTTAATTGTGATGCCTCTTTTAATGAGGTTACCAAATGAGCAAGGATGGCTACAATTTGTAGGAATTCCCGAGAAATTATAATTGAAGATTGAGCTGGGTCAAGATATATAAGATCAACTCTTCAAACTGAAGCCACGGCTATTTTGTGGAGAGCCTAGTTAATTGCTTTCTTGGGACCACTTGTCTCAATTATTAAAATTGATGCTAAGCTCATTGTCTTAACTTTGCAGTAACTTTACAAAGAGAGGTCATGGGAAGTCCCCCTACTGGCAGATATCAAACACCTCTTGTCTATCTTTTGTTTATTGTGATGTGGTATATATTTTTAGAAATATTAACAAAGTTGCTAATTAGGTTACAAAATAATTTAGAAATAGTGTGTGTCTCATTGACTGAATGTACAACCTTCTTGTAATCTTTTATTTTTGCTCTTTTCATACATTCAAAATTAATAAAAGTTAGCATTTTATTGTCAAAAAAAAAAAAAAAAAAGAGGTTAGCGCAGGAAAAAAAAATTCATTGCCAGAATTTATAGAAGAATGTGCACATATCTTATTCATTTATTAAGCGTGACAGACACATAATTTCATAGTTTACAATATTGAATCTAACTTAAATTTGTTTTAGTGTATTCAACTAAAGTTTTTTCTTACACTTATCATTGAGTTAACTTGGTTTTTTTTTTTAAATAAAAAAATGAAATCACAAAATCTCATGAAGAAAGGGAAGAAAGAATTATTGCTAAAAAAGGTGGGTAGTGTACTCTTTAACTTGAAGTAACATGTACGCAAGAAATAAAAAACAGATTTTCTTTTTTTGAGCAATAAAGATATGTGGACATAAAAAATGATCATAGATAGGTGTTGAAATTAAAAAAAAATAAATCAACATTTAAAATAAAATTAAATATGTTTAAGATAATACTACATATATTTAAAATAATACTAAATACTTGTAAAGTTTAATTTAAAAAAAAAACTGATTTTGTATTATTTTTTAGAAGTGAGGCTTATGTCTTTGGCCAATTCATCCGTTCACCTATTGATGCTCTTTTCCGAAATAAGGATTTTAAAAGAAATCGAAAGATACTTATTAATTGTGACATTTTGATCATTTTTATTGTGTGTTCCAAAAAAAAAATTTGATGTACTGTCAAAAAATTAACATTTGATATCACAATTTTTCTTTTGTTGGTATGTTACTATTTCAAATCTTGACAGTCATGATTACATTTTAAGAAATTTTAAGAAAAAATAATTTTACTGAATTACGTACAAAATACGTAAATAAATTGTTAAAAGTGACCTATAGTGGGATAAGATGGTGGCATAAATTTTAACAAGGAATATAAAATAAAAAGTTTAAATAACGATAAATTATAATAATATAATATTAATAATTAAAATTTTAAAAATAAATAAATAAATAAATATTATTAAATAATTATATAATTAATTTATTATTATTTAAAATTAAATTACATAATAAATTTTATTTTAAAAATAAAAAAATTTATGTAACATACCCAAATATAATCATAATATTAATATATGAAATTTATATAATTAAAATATAAAAAATAAATAATTAAATTAATTATATATTTTTTAAATATTATATAATATATATTCACACATTCTTACTCTTTTAATATTACCATCATTTATCTCTTTGCTCTGACTGACTGACGTTGACCGTTCTAACAGATTTCTTGGGTCCAAAAGTAACCCGGACTGGACGACAATACCCTTTGTAAGATCTTTTCAAGATTCACCCGATCTTAACAAATATTCTTCCAAATCTTCTTCATAATTACTTCCAAGGTCGCGTTTGATCTCTGCTAGCACGAAACAAAGAATGTCAAATTGCGTTACAGTACCAAAAGATGTAATATATATATATAATTTCCCTTTCGGACACCAAATTAGTGCACGAGATATATAATTTTTCGAGTCTAAATTTTTTTATTTTTTTAATATAAATTTTAAATTTTTTTAATATTTTATTTAAATTTTAAATTTTTTAATTTCTTATTAAATCAGTCTTTTTATTTATAAAAAATAGTCAGTACATTAATAAATGAGTTTAAATTAATAAAAATTATTAAAAAAAAGTCAAATGAATGAATTAAATATTTTTTATCAATAAATATAAACATAAAACATTTTTTAGTCAACAATTACACTAATTAAATATGTAAAATGTATATTTTTTAATAGAAAAATTAGTTTATTTAACTTTTTTCAAATAATTTTTATAATGTCAAAATTATTTTTTAATAGATTAATCATTTTTTGTTAACAGATATACTAATTTGATAAGAAATTAAAAAATTAAGAATTTAAATGAAATTTTAAAAAAATTTAAGATTTATATATACAAAAATATAAAAATTTAGGACTTCAAAATTCCACATTCTATTGGTGTACCTTACTTAATAATTTTAAATTTTTGTACAGTTACACAGTAACTTGCAAGTACATATACGTTCTACTCCTTCAGTAACTTCTTACCGTATAACACCAATTAGGGAAAAAAAATTATTGTATACATTTTAAGCGTGTTTAGTACTTCTAGTATAATATAAAATAAATATAAATTAATAGTATAGACATCTTTTATTTAATATCACAAAGTCAACTTGAAAAAATCTATTTAAATTTAATGATGTTTAAATAATAGATTTTTTTTTATCAATTTGATTAAATAAGATAAAATAAATAAAAATATTGAAACTTTCACTCATAAATCTAGTGTTCGGAGTATATCACAACGAATATTTTTTTTTATAAAAAAAATAATATATTTTTTATAATTAAAAAATAATTTAATCTCACAAAGTCATATTGTGGTACTTGAAAAGGCCACTGGGACCCACTATATTAACGCGTTAACTACGGGACAAGGGTTATTTGTTTTCCTTTTTCCACTTTCCGCGTTTGTGGGTCCCGTACGACCTTACAAAAAAATTTAAATCCAACGGTCTGAATAATCGGGACAATTGACCGAGACAATATTGTTACTGACCAACAGCAGGTCCAGCGCCTAACACATAAAAAGCGAGACGAGAATAAAAAGAAAATAATACTGTATTTTTTTTATATTTAACATTATTTATGAAATTAAATAAAATGTAATTAATTACTATTTTTTTTATTGATACAATGTTTTTTCTTATGCATGTAATTTTTCTCATCCCAGTTTATTCTTACAGTAAAAACCCTGTTTTAAATCTTTTGTCCTTTTATCAGATTTCTAGATCTTATTAAGATTTCTAGATCTTATTAGGATTTCCATCCTTTATTCTTAGACATAAGTGTCCTTAGCACCTTGTTTGGGAGAGAAAGAGAAAGATAAAAACTAGGGAAAAAGAGAATTTTATGTTTGGAACACGAATAAAAAATAAAAAAGAGAAAATTTTTAATTCTTTTTTTTTTCAAGTATACTAGTTTCATTATTTTTAAAAGTAAGAGAAAAATTATTAATTTTTTTACTAATTTTATTAAATAGTTTTATTACTTATATATATATAGTCTTTTATTATGATGATAAAATTAATATTTTAATATACTATTTTTTTCTCTCACTTCTACCATTTATTAAATAAAAAAATTTTAATTTTTTTCCTTTACCTCTATTCAAACACAATATAAAATCACTAAACTTTTCTCTAATTTTATTTTCCTCTTCCACATTTTTCTTTCTATTATTTTCTTCTCTCATGCTTAGTCATGAATCTTAAAGGGGCAATGTTGTCATTTCAAATATGCAAGTCTAGGGGGAACTTTATATGGGTCCCGTTGGGAACTCAAATCCTGTGGCCCACACAGCTCAGAGCCGTCCTGAAGTTCGCGCGCTTCGACGGTGATGATTATTTTTACTGTGTTTGTTTATTTACTTGAACACGAAACAAAAAAATATTGCGCCGTAACACTCACGCTACCTGCACGCATTTAAGACAATCACAATTGAAAGGACATAAATACCCTTGACCCTCTTTCTTGCGAAATTGCAGGAAAGTTTTTTGCATTGCCACTTCCCAAGCGTCTGCAGGGCCAGCCGCGTGAATATTTCTCAATAATAATGTTTTGATTTTTACCCAAAATCATAAATGCCGCCAATATTAATTATTTAAATTATATTAATTCTATCTTAATAATAACTTAATTGAACCAAATATATGCTCATGTTTCCTCATTTACATTTGTTATTGAACTAAAAATATCAATAAATTGAAAAAATAAAATCTTTTTTTAAGTCATTGGCTCATTGCATACGCACACGTCATACCTACAAACCACCACACTGTGAGAAAAAGTTAAAACTACTAAAATTTGGATGTGTGAAAGAGACCTAATTTTCTTATGATTTAATATAAAAAAAAGTTCATTAGTTAACAAAATTTTTTTTTGGCACGGAACTACGATTCTCTTATTTTAAAAAAATAAGGCTACGTGAATATATTAACAAATTATATAAAAGATATACAAATAATAAATAAAAAATATATAATTTATTTAATAATATATAATATTTTATTTATTTAAGAGATGTGATCATAAATTATAGTAGATCCTCCCATTTTGGCAAAGAGTATTTTGGCGTTTTCTATAATAGGTTAGGCATAGCCAAATATCCTAGAATCTTTTTACTAGCAATAGCATTAAGCTATAGGGGTAATATTGTCAAAATGCCATATACTATTTTCCTTTTTTTTTATTTTGGAAAAAAGGCAGGTTTCGCTTTCACACCTTCTTCGTTGATAAAAAGTGAAAACAAAACTAGAAGACTAGAAGTAGATGCGAATAAGGAAACGGGGGAAAACAAAAAGGAAAAAAGTAGAGAGAGAATTTAATCAAATTGGGAATATATTTGCAATCCATTATTCCCATCTCTTCTTCTACACGCATTGCTTGAAAAAGATTTTCCTTTCTCTGGGAATTACACGATCGCTGCCTTTAATCACAAAATTATAAATCGTCTTTTTTTTTTTTTGGCCTTTTCTTGAATTCCGTTAAGAAATCGGAAATTATTCCAAGAAAAGGAAGAGATCGGCTCTGTCTTTTTTTCTTTTTTGGTAGAAATTGTGTGGGTTATCGATGCCGGATGATAACAATAGCAAGAGGCAAAGTAAGAGCAATGCGGTCTTAAATCAATCTTCTGATCACATGGAAGGTGCCATCGATTTTTATTATTATTATTTTTGGCTTTTTTTTAAAAAAAAAAACATTCTCTTTTTGTGGGTTTTGAAAGGCAAGGAGGATCTGATATTTGTTGTTTTTGTTAGTGCTTTCTCTTTACATTTTAATGTTGGTTACCATTTTTTTTTTTTTTGGGAATATGTTAGAAGTTACGTGTTTCTCCTTGGGTTTCTTTTTGTTGATCGGTTCGCGTTTAGTTATGGAAGTGTGTTTAACTTGCTTGAATTGATCATGCCAGCAACTTTTTTCGTTTAATTGGTGTGGTGGGTTTTTGGATTTTAGACGGCTCTGATGATTGATGCAATGATCTAAACATGTCGCTAAAGTCGGAAATGTCTGTACTTTGTGTGTCTGAAGACTTTTGTTTCTGCTTTTTGAATGCCTTTGTATCAAGTGAGTTTCCAGTGCTTTTGTCAACGTGCTACTGCTGTCTCGGTCGAGGGTCGCTAATCTTTGATTCTTTGGGCCTTTTGCAGAGGCAGTCCGGCGGCTAAAAATCCATGATAACCAGGAACAAGGTGTTACTTCTCAATCAAGTGCATACCCAGGTCGTCCAGTTGAACGAGACTGTGTACATTATGTAAGGACTGGGTTGTGTGGATATGGAAGCGATTGTCGATATAATCATCCTCCTTATTTAGCACAGGTATTGTGACTTTTTTACTACGTGAAAGTCATTTGTTTCTCTTTTTTGGCCACCTAGTTTAATCCTGCCTGTATTGAAAAGTGAGAAGAGTGGATGTAATTCTGTCAAATACGTTTTATCTGATGCTTTTGGTATTATAGAGCAGTCTTCAACGCGTGTTTTTCTGTATTAGGGTACTCTATTTACAGAAGATCTTCCAGAGAGAGATGGACAACCAGTCTGTGTGGTAAGTTTTATGTACTTTGTGCTGTGAGGGGATAAAGAAAAACTTTTAAGATTGAATCACGCTTCAGCTTAGTGTCCGAGGAAACTCGTGTAAAAATAGATTAAATAAGAATGGTATCTCTAGGTATGCAATTACTTCAGGCCTTTTCTCTTTATTGCAAGAAATCCATGCTAATAAGGCTATCTTTGTGGAAGGTTCTCAAGAGAAATTGACCAAATCTGGGACTATTGAAATCGTATCTTATCATAAATCCTTTAAGCTTTAGTTCTGCCTCTTAGCCTCAAACTTTCTGAATGTTGCATTGTGCGATTGCTATTGGCAGATTTATGTTTTGTCATGGATGTTGCTGCATTTAGCATTTCTTGTTGATCGATTTGAAGATTACAACCTTACACAAAGATTACTGTAATCCATGATGCAATTATTATGGGTTGAGCAATTACCCTTCCATTGTGAGATGAAAGGGAGGACTATTTATGGAAGTTCTTTATATAATTTCTAGCACTTATTCTATTGGGAATGGAGCCCATGTTGTTGTAAATAGAAGAATTTGCTGGTTGCATAGCTTCTACATTTTACTTGTTAAACTTTGTGACATTATGAAATGACAGTGTTTGTCATCTCTTGTATAGGTTGGACTCTAATGAAATGTCAAGGCTCGTATGAAAAATCTGTCAATTGTTATTTCAGTTATAAAACTTTCACTGAAAAATACTTGCTAAAACTTTAGTTGCCCGCCAGAATGCATTACGGTGACCTCTAATCTGTCTTCTTTTCCTGTCAAATCTGATTTTCAGTATTATATAAAGACTGGGACATGTAAATACGGATCAACGTGTAAATTTCATCACCCAAAGGACAGGAATGGTGCTGCGCCAGTGACATTTAACGTTCTTGGTCTTCCTATGCGCCAGGTGCTCACTCCCCATCTCATATCAATTGATTTGGTGTCTCATTGTTCTCTGGAAATGCAAGATGCTATGAACCATATTAAAACTTTCAAATTTGAAAATTGTGTTTTCCAGGACCAAAAATCGTGTCCCTATTACATGCGAATGGGATCATGTAAATTTGGAGTCACATGCAAGTTCCACCATCCTCAACCTTCTTCTCTAGGGAACGGCTCGCCTCTAACTGGACCTGCTGCTTTTGGGTCTACCGGACCATCATCTGTACCTCTGTCAGCTATGCCTTACGTAGGTCTTCCCACGCGGCCGTTACCACGAGCAACTTTTATGTCTGGGCCGTGTTTACAGGCTCCTCAGGCCTACGTGCCTGTTGTTCTTTCCCCCTCTCAAGGTATTCTTCCTACTCAAGGGTGGAACACCTATGTGGTAAGTACAAAGTCCTAAATTTTTTTTCCCTTTGTTAGAAATAATGAAGTTCATTTGCCTAAACTTGATGTGCTAGGAAAGGTTTTTTTTTTTTTTTCACAATCATTCTCATTGTCCCGTTTGCATAGCTGGTTGGACACTCACATCGTGCACCATTAGGTGGTTGGGGGGAGAGGGGCAGAGAGATTTTGCCACATTCTACACTTCCTGCATATGAAAGCAGGAATGTCATGTTGTAATAGTTAATGCATTCTACATTGAAGGTATCTCAAGGTTTCTTATAGTTGACTCTGTAATATCTTTTCAGAATGTGTATAATATGTTGTACGGGACAAAAGCAGGGTTGATGAGGTGGAACCGCTCTTAAATTGTTCCACAACTTGAACCTTCCTCATTGCTTTCTTTGTGCCTGTTTGTTGGGGTTTGGTTTTTTTTGGGTGGGGGGAGGGGTTTTATCTTGGTGTCGTGCTTTATTATTTGTCTGTTTCTGTTGGGACTTGGGAGTAAAGCCTTTTTTGTTCTCTTTGTATTGTTTGTTGAGCAGGGCAACTTAAGCGCCATGCCATCAGGCAGTATGCTGGGGTCTCATCTTGTTTACAACTCTAGAAATCAAGATGAAGCAGGTTCCCTTGGGCAAGTGCATTCATTATCAACGCCCACTTCTAATCTCCCGGAGAGACCTGATCAACCAGAATGCCGGTATTTTATGAGCACTGGTACCTGCAAGTATGGATCTGAATGCAAGTATCATCACCCAAAGGAAAGGCTTGGGCAAGCAGCAAATAACATTGGTCCTCCTTGGCTTCCTTCAAGACCTGTAAGTTTGACATTTATCTCACACTCACTGATTTGCAGATTTGGTTACAGATGAGTAACATTCTTTAAATTGCTTGTGATGATAATGCTGAACGAACTACAACCTAAGCCTGTGAACAACAGTACCGTTTTAATTTGATAGCCTCCCATAACGTGTTGGTAAACTGTTTCTTTATCAAGTATCAAACCATCTCATGTCTTGTAATGATTCATTCACTTTTTTACATGCAGGGACATTCTGTATGTTCAAATTACACCATGCATGGAATCTGCAAGTTTGGCCCATCATGCAAATTTGATCACCCCATCCCTGGATATTCTTATAGCTATAGTTTGAGCCTGCCACCTTTATCTACGCTCGGTTCATCCCTCCTATATTATCCAAGAATGTCACCAACGGATGTTAGGTCTGATATACCTTCCCGGTCAAAAGTTCCTGGTTGGTTCCAGAATTCTGATGGTGCAAGCAACAAACATCCCATTTCAAATACCAATACAAAGACTTCAGATGATCCACTCGAGCAAGGTGGTTCTCCACCCCCACATTCTTCACAGTTCTCTTCACAATCTTTGCAACCTTCAACGTAATCGTTTTAGATGGAGGCTACTGGTCGCTCTTTTTTATTCCGGCCCTTTTTGACAATCATGTACTTTTGGAGGCGGTTTTTGTAACATGTACCTCCAGACCCCATAATTTAAGCTATTGTTCGGCTGTAGTGTGGTAGGTTATGAGTTCAAACCTAACGAGCAAATGCTGGGGGGTCATGAGAGGGCACTTTTTGTTGTGAATAAAAGGCAGTTGAAAATGGGAGGCAATTTCCATCAATGATGGCAAGATTTATGATTGCCGAGTGACCTAAATTTTTGCCTTTATACGGAAAAAGAAAATGAAGCTAACATATTGGCTGATGGACCTTCAATAATGCAGATGGCACTGGAGCGATGTGCTCTTCTTTTTCTGTTTGTTAGGCGTGTCTGGGAGAGACGGAATTAACAAATTTTGGGCAGCGATGGTTTGTTAGTGATAATTTGTTAAGCTGATGCTGAGCATATGAATTGTGCATATATAGCGGTTGAATTCAAGGGTTACTTCATTTTGTTATGCCTACAACGCGCCCAAAAGCTTCCCTCAGTCGGTGATCACCATTACTGGATATTAGCTTCTGCTGCTCCTAATTTAGAGATACACGTTTCTAACTATTGTCATTCTGCCGTCTTACTTCGTGATCCGCATAAACAAGAAATGGGCAAAGGCCAGAATATCCTTTCTGTTACAGCCTTTTTTTTGAAAAAAAAATTCAAAAATCCATCTTAAGCAAAAACGACCCGGCAAGAAACAAGGAAGCAATCTGTGAAAAATTATTGTACATTTGTTTATTCCTGACCATGACTACTGACCGTGACTACATGTTTTGCGCATAGACCATGCCTTTCCTTAACATTTGTGTCTACAATACGCCTATGAAGGGTCGGTTTGAAACCTTGATTGATTGATTTCTCTGATATGCGGTTCGATTGCCCTATTTTTAACTCACAAAATGTGGCTCGTTTATTTGCTTTTAGAATTTTATTGCATAATTTTATTTTAAACAACATTAAAGTAGTTATTTAAAATTTTATTTTTTTAAAATTAATTATTTAATAATTTATATTATTTTAATTTCATTTCAATCCCACCTAAAAATCACACCAGATATTTCTTTTGCTCTTATATGGATAAAACCGAAAGCATCCATGCCATAGATGTTTCTTTTTGTCATAACTCCCCAAGGCGTAGACGCGGCAGCAGCCTCAATCAGTTTTCATGTATATTATGCAACTTAGCACCATTAAGAAGATACAGGTAGGTTATGTCAAAAAAAAAAAAAGAAGATACAGGTAGGTCTACTTGACCATATTTTAACAATTAATTTGTTTTTTCTTTAATACAAATATCTAACTATGTATATCACATTGATTCAACGTAACCTTACCTATACCTATCAAATATTTCCCGTGTAATTTTTGTTAAGCTACAAATTATCCTAACTTGTATAAATTCAAATTAACTTCTGCTTGAGGGGTCCCGTCGCCTAGTTGTTAAGATAATGCAATATAGAAGTCCTTTGATGCCACCATCTCTGTTACTGTTTCGGTCTTCTTTTCCTTGCCTTTATGCTTTTCTTTGGGTGTTGCGGGAATACTCAATCGGCTGGATCGATGAACCCCTTGACCCTGATGATACGAGTCCCTCGCGTGTTTGCTTTAGAGTGTTATTTACTTATTTATATGACATTTTAATAAATATTTTTTTTGTGTTATAAATTTTTTAAAAAATGAGTGGTGTTGTCGTATCGATACCAAAGATAATTACCCTGGATTCACACTATATAATATATTAAGTCGCTACACTAAATTTACAGAAATATGAACTTTATGATATTTAATAAGAGTTATGAGTCTTTTTTAGAATTGTCTAAAACCAGTACGGTGAGGTGAACTATTACATTAAATTTACAGAAAAATAAACTTTATACTACTCAACAATGTTCACTAAAATTATGCATGACCATTAAGTCATAATATTAGCACGAAATTGGAACCATGACCAATAAATATTTCTATTTTTAATTTTTAAAATGACGAGTAATTCCAAATTTGACGAATCAATTTTGTCCTGATTATATTAGGGACAAGCAAGCCTTTTAGTTTTGCTAGCGTGCGCCACTGTGCTCGTGCTTGTGAAAGCTAAAAAAAAAAGGACAAGAAAAATGAAAAGTAAGAGCGAAGCGTACAGCGCACCCGGACGCGTACCTGAGAAGGAAATGGCCGCTATTGGGTGAAATGTATTGTGACTTGCGAATGCGATTTTTGAGTGTGTTTAGCTGACACGGCTCGATCTTCCTCTCGCTCTGCTTGTGTTGTGATCATCGTCAGTTGTGTCTCTGTTAAGCTACGACGCGTCATCTCAATGGTTCCGTCATTTTCTTAAAACTCATCACAAATGGTCAGTTCACCAGTTGTAATTCGCAGATCGCCTCGTCGCCTCTCAATTAATTTAGGCCTTTGAGCTTAGTTTAGGGCAGCGCTCAAATGCCTGCTCTCCGTTCCGTCGTCACCCTTAAAACAAAAATTGGCAAATCTGAGAACATTAATAGCTCACCCAAAAGAATAGTGCACGACAGAGTTTCTTAAACGATAAATTGCTTAGGAAAAAATTAGAGTTCTCAGAATCGGGTGTCCGAATATTTTTTATGCAACAAGTTTATAATTTTGTGCAAAAAAACTGTTATTTTGTGTAATAAGAAAAATCTGTATTTTTTTTTTTGGTGCACCAAAATAACAGTCTTATTACACAAAATTACAGTCTTATTGCACAAAAAAATATTCGGACAGATGCCCGATTCCGGAAGTATAATGACACACAATTGCTTAATATAAAGAATGGAACATTCACAAACCACGAATATATTACTATTATTGTTCAAAAAAAAAAAAGAATATATTTATGTTACGGATGAGTTGCGAATGAAGGGTTGATGTGCATCGCACCGTTCAAACTTTGCTTTGATTGTCATCCCCTGGAGAAATGAGAAGCCTAGCATCACACACACACACACACCCATATGTATATAGGAAGTGTAATTTTGAATAAAAGGATGCTTCGCCTTCATGTTTGGGAAATACATTTCCTCTGAATCTGACTTTTTTTTGTCATAAAAATGTAAAAATATGAATAATGTTTTATTCAATATTGCATTGAGTGTCTTACATTGATGATTGAATTGTTGTATTGAACTTGTAGAAAAATATACTCTTTAATGCTCAATAAGAATTATTATTTACTTTCATATTTATATGAAATCAGACATACGATTAAATTTATTATATATTTTGATAGAAATTTAAACTCTTAACTCTATAATACAAATGAATTTTTTAATCAGTAAAACACATTCATGTAATGATAATATTTAGCAAGCATCATCTCACTTTGGCTTTTTTTTTTTTGGAACAAATCATCCCACTTTGGTTAAAGCATTCATCATACCATTTTTATATAACATTTAAAACAGATTTTTAAGATAAAAAATATATATGGCTCATCATCATACGAAATTTTTTAATTAAATGAAAAGAAAGATATTGGGTTAGGAATTACAGGAAATTGCAAACATAAAGTGATTAACAATAATTGTTGAAATTTTTTTTAAATTATTTGTGTTTCTTTAATTTACACCGATATAGTTGTGGCCCTTTTTTACATGGAAGCTGATTATGTCCATAGAATATTTGCTGTTATAGTTTTGGTTAACAAAGGATTTTGATCTTGGGTGAAAAACATACCCAACAGAGGAAAAAATTAGCGGTAAGAAAAAGCAAAAATTAACACTTTGCGAGCCAAAGTTGGGCACTCCTGCCTGATCGTCGTCCCAAAAGGCGAAAACCCCGTAAAAGATGCCACGTCATAATTATGTCCCCACATGGGTATGGAGCCCACAATAGCGCGGCGCACGCTGCCCAACTCACCCAGAACAACACAAGTCCACTCCCCCACGAAAAAGCAGTCTTTAATAAAATAAAATAAAAAAGCGAAAAACAAAAAAGCAGTCAAAAAAGCCGGTTTCAATAGATTATTATAATATAATACAAAATTAAGAGCCTAAATAATTTTATTATATTAGACTCAAAACGTGTGAATCATTGATTGGGCTCCATGCCGTTCTGGAAGGGCAAAAAGGGAAAAATGGAAAAAGTTTTAGGGGTCTAAAAAGGGCCGCCTCGGTCTTTGTGGTTTTGCTGCGGCGTGCCAAGGCTAGCCGGTTGTTTTCTACGACCAACCTGGTGGCATGGCGTCGGACCCATTAATGGACGACAGGTAGACCGCTAAGCCCGTCCTGGCGCCGGTTGGCTTATGGCGGGAGAGAGTCACTGGACTCACAACTTACAAGAGAGGGCGACTTGTTTTCCAACATATGACAACATGCCAGTGCCACTGCCGCTGGCACCACACAAATTTTAGGCTTTTAGAGAGAAAAAAAAAAGCCAAAAATTAATACGAAAAACACTTTTAATTTTAAATGAATAGGATGATATGATTTATTAAATTATTAAATTTATATAAAAAATATAAATAAATAAATTATTTATTATATAAAATTATGTTGTTATTTATTTTTATTTAAATATAATCACATAGATTTACCCCATATATTTTTCAAATCAAAAAAGTATGGCGGCTCTCACTTTTTTTTTGTCATGGTCCGTTGGAAAAGATATTAGATAATTAAAATACGAACTATAAATTAAAGTTACACAATTGGACGAGAGACACCAATATCTAAGTCCCCAGTAATCACCATTTACAGTAACGGTGATTTGATATATATTTTTTTTAATTCGAATTTTAAGTTTTAGTATATGTGCTTTGGGGTAATGTCTTCCCTTTTTTGTTAGTTTGATTATGTGCTTGCGTGCTATTAGTTTTTAACTTGTTAATACTGTTATTGATTTAGAGGAAGCTCGCTTATGTCCAGTAGTATTTGTTTGATAGATTTTTTTTTATGAAATAGATTGAATGATAACATTAACAGATAATTTTTAATTTCGATGTATAAGTATGATAATTTATATATTGACGATATATATTTATTTTTTTGGTATAAAAAAAAATATCCTAGTATGCCATTTAAGATATGGTTGTTCAATGATGCAAAGGTTACTAGGTTATATTGCATATATTCTTATCTATTTCCTTCCTATAAGTACATACATCTTTCATGTTCCAAAAATACCAAAAAAACATTCGTCCTTAACAATGTTTGGTGTGTGAGGAAAAATTTAGATAGAAAGAAAAATATAATTATTATTATTTATTTTTTTTTCTTATTTCTTTTTACTTTTTATAACATTCCAAATAATTTTATTTTCTCTTTACTTTTTCTCTCACAAATTACTATTTACTTTTTTTTATCATATTTTCTTTTTCTTACCATTTTCTACCATTTTAAATAATTTTATTTTTTCTCAACTTTTTCTCTCACAAATTACTATTTATTTTTTTAACTTACTTTCTTTCTCTCAACTTTCTTTATCACTTTAAACAATTTTATTTTCACATCATTTTCTTTCTTTTTCTCTTTATTTTTCATCATTTCTCCTCTTTTCTTCTACTGCGATTCTTATCAACATCCTGTTTCGATAGGAGAAATGGCTCTCAAATTGAGAGAATCGCAATATCTCTAAAATATACATTTTTATAATGATTTTATAAAGTCCAAGATTTCATGCAAAACGATGATTTATGGATTCAATTCACTGATAACAACCTATTTAAAAGACAAAACATTATATTTTCATGGCCTGAAATTATAACTTATGTGATACTTCCGTAGCGGTGAATTATAGCTTTTTGAGTTAGGAATAAATTAACCACATTTTTACAGCCTTATTCAGTTGTTTGACATATCAATACAAGCGATATAAATTTTTTAGGAATTAATTAATTATTTGTACCAAGAGAAGGTTATTTGGTACAAATACGGTACTCTTTAGCAGTCAATAAAAAAATAAAATTGGAGACACGGTGTGTGTACGTTCGCGGGCAATTGAGGGAGCATTGTGTCAGTGAGGACGGAGTGATAAATGATAATCAAAGAGTGGGTCAGCTTTTCTGGGACTCCGGTCCAGTCCCGGCGTCGAAGACGCAAACATTACAGAGATAGGCAATAAGCAGAGGTTTTAACTAAAAATTTAATTTATTTAACAAAATTTAATTATATATATATATAATTTAATAATTATATGTACTCTAATAAAATTGAGTCACTTAAATTTTTTAATGAAAATGATATTTGTCTTTATTTTTAAATTTTAATTTTTTCACTCAAAATTATTAAATGTTGTAAGTAAGACATTAAAATGTATAATATCGATAAAAAAATGTAATTTGGGACTCATATTTATATTCTCGTCAAGCCAAATCTTAAAGCGGGATTCATCCTAAAATTGGATGCCAAGCGAGGTTAAAATGTCATAATTTTTTACGTAAAAAGTAGGCAGCCCTTTGTTCAAAAAAAAAAAAAAAAAAGGAAGCCCAAGACTTTTTTAATCGGACGAGTATTTAGAATGTAATAAATTTTTAATTTTAAATAATAATAATTATATTTTAAGTAATAAAAATTTTATTATTTTATTTTTTATTATGTAAAATATTAATATTATTATTAAAAATTATAAATTTATTAGATTATAGACAAAAACTCAAGTAAAAAGTGTCGAGCTCAAAACCATGCTCAATTTTATAATTGCACTTCCAGAATTCCCCTGGGGCAAAAATATGATCATGCTAGAGAATTAGGAAAGTAATAGTAAAACATTAAGAAAATTATTATTTAAAAAATACTTAATATATTATTTTTGAGCATTAAGAAAATACTTTATATATTACGAATGCTGTATAATCAATTTGTTATATACACTAAAACATCTACTTTCAACGCATTAAAAGCAAGTCAACAAATTCTGTATCAATCACACCCCGAATTCCGTGCTCCGTCGCCAAATTTAATTTTTCCCATCATAGACTACAAGTAGTATTAACATAGTGCTGCCAAATAAATATCATAATAATCATCACAATAATAAATCCATGGAAGAGGATTGAAATGTTTGCCTTTGTGTTAAAAAAATAATAATAATAAAGAAAGTCTTTGCCTCTGTCTACCTGACTATCTGGTCCTTTTTTTTTTTTAAATTCTGAGGCGAGTCTATCGATCTTGTCGATTCATTGGAGTTAGACAAAGCAAAAAGGGCAAAATAGTAAATTCGGCTAGCAAAGACTGCAAATTTAAGCACCCAAATGATTAGGTTCCCCTCTTTTCCTTTGCCAAAGACCGAAACGGAATCAACTGAGGAGAGGTAGAGAGATGGGTATTTTAGTCTTTTCATGACTTAAAAAATTAAAAGAAATTTCAAGTTTTTTTTTTCTAAATAAAGAATAAAAATCTTAAGCAACTTAATTTTAAAGGAATACACAAACAAAATTAAGTAATATAAATCTTTAGTTGAGTTTAAAAAGTTTTAAAAAACTAAACCATTCCATTAAATATATTGCATCTTCCTGGACGTTTAAAATTAAGTCGTGAACCGCCACCGTCGCTGTTATGGTATAATAATTATAAGGTCTTAAGTTCGAATGCATCGAGATGTATAGTAAAATTAAATTTAAATATTTTCTTAATATCTATTATATTATAATTATTAAAATTATTTATATTATTAAATAAAAATTTAATATTTTTAATTGTCAAACACTCTGCCCTGTTATTTTTAGGATAAACATTAAAATAAAGTCTGTGAAATTCCAAAAAAAAAAAGAAAAGAAACTAGACTCCAAAGAACGAACCGGATTGTTGGTCAAAAAGGAACGAACCGGATTGCTCGTCCAGGAAAGAGAGGGGCAGGGACCGGAGAGAGAGAGAGAAAGCAAGAGCGGTAGAGAGAGAGAGGCACCAACCCAACAAGACATATACATAGATACACAATATAGGCGAAGACGACGAAGAAAAAAAAAAACTGAACATGGAGATTTTCTACTAACAAAAAAAAAAAAAAACCTAATAAAGAGAGGAGGTGGTGGTTGGTTGCCATAATCCCAGCCCTATATTATTCTTCCCCACCTGCCATCTCCAATCTCCACCGTCCATCCTCCGTCGTCGGCATCGTCTTTAAACCCATGCGGCGAGGCAGAAACAACCCCAAAACAACAGATCTTGCAGCCGCCGTTACCGCTCCGAAACCGATCGGCCCGGACCCGGACCCTAATTCCCACCAGAGCAAAGAGATCAGATTTAGAGGCGTCAGAAAGCGACCATGGGGCCGATTCGCAGCAGAAATCAGGGATCCGTGGAAGAAGACGCGTGTCTGGCTCGGTACCTTTGACTCCGCCGAGGATGCCGCCCGCGCCTACGACGCCGCCGCCCGCTCCCTCCGCGGAGCCAAGGCCAAGACCAATTTCCCCCTACCTACTCCTCAAGTCTCTCTCTACCAACAACACGACCATCACCGCCTTGCCCACGACCACTACAACGGCCACCACCACGGGCTCACAAAATTTGACCATCACCAGATTCAGGCCACCAGGCCGACGAGCAGCGGCATGAGCAGCACGGTGGAGTCCTTTAGTGGGCCCCGTGTTTTCTCACATCCCATGCCGGTGGTGGCGGCTGCCGTCCCCAAGGTCCACCGGCATCCGGTTCCGCCGGAGGATTGCTTCAGCGACTGCGATTCATCGTCCTCCGTTGTGGACGATAACGACGATGTCCGCGTCCTCAGTTCTTCCTTCCGTAAAATCATGCCGTTCGATCTGAATCTCCCGCCGCCGATGGACGGGGACGTCGACATCGTTGATTTCATGGGTGTTGATCTTCAGGCGACAACCTTGTGTCTCTGATGCTTCTTACTACACTTTTTATCAATCTATCTTTTGCCTTTTTTTTTTTTTTCTTTTAATCTCATTTTACTGAGAAAATTTAAAAAAAAAAGAAGGAAAATTGCCTATCTGGTGGTTGAAGAGGATTTGGGTTTTCTTTATCTTTTATTTTTATTTTGGGCCCTCTATAATCTTATAATCTCTGCTTTTTTTTTAAGGAGGGTTAGGGATCTGGGGTCTGGGTTCAGGTTGTTCTTCAACCTCGTAGGCTTTTTCGAATGTTGTCTGTATTGTTGAAGTCTATGATGGTAATACTGGTTAACCGGATCTGCTCCGGGTCCGACTCTTATCCATCCACTCTTTCGTTTTTTTTTTTCACCCTTTCTTGTACAAAACAATCAACTAAGTTAACAACGACACTATCTCTGCTCATGTTGTTTTTTTTTTTTTTTTTTTTGTTAAAGTCTATTTTTCTTTCTTGCTTTGGCTTGGTGTTTGATATGTTGTTCTGATATCCAAGTTTTGTTTGCTTGCCGCGTGTGTAAAATGATGGGACTTTTGCTGGATTTCTTTGCTTTGCCACGCTGAGCTTAATATGGTGTTGATTCTTTTTTTTTTTTTTTTCCTTTGTTTTCTGCAAGGAGAGGGTTGTGCTGTGATGCATAAAGAATAATGGGTTTGGTGGCTTTCTTGGGGGTTGCTGGTTTGTGGTTGTAAAGTAAGTGTGAGCATAACATGATCGTAAAAGGGTGTGGCAAAGGAGAAATGGGGTCGATAGTGGAGAGGGATGATGATGATGATGATCTTGTTTGGTGAGGAAGCACCCACTGTGATGGGGTTTCCATAAGATGCATTGATTACGCATTATGTTAGATTCTTGTGAGCTAGGTGGGTGCATATCATCAACAATACAAACCTACCCTCCAAAAGCTGATTACTCCATCAATTTGGTGTCGTGGATTTTTACGCGCAAGGAAAATCTTTTTACCGTCTATCGTCCAAGTTCACTTACAGCACTTGCAAATGAGGAAAGTGAAAAATGAGTTATCTTCGCTCTTCTCTCCCGTAACAAGAGAAAATGTGAAAGCAAAAACATAATCTTTTTTTGGGTTTTTTAGGTATGTGTCTTTTGGATTTGATAGGCTAAATGGCTTCTGAACGGGGGATTTCTCTTGGATTCTCTTACTAGTTGTGGACGTGTAGTGCTTGTTGTAGTCACCTTCGACGTTCTCCTTTTAGGTGTGCAGGAATTTTACCTCGCTTGGTTTGACACATTGTCGAAAGTGTCGGGTGATCGGTAAATTTTCGGTGATGGCATGCTTGAATGCCCTAAAGTAATCTACTCGTGAGGTCTTAGAGGACTACGCCATTTATGACATCCGTTCGTAACATCGCGGCTCTCAATTTAAAAAAATACTAAGTAATGATAAAATAATAATAAAATAATATAATTAAAATAATAATAATATGATGTAAATTAAATAATTAAAATTTTAAAAAAATTAAAAAATTAAATATTATTAAATGAATTATATAATTATTTTAAAATTATTACAACCGATTTTTGTTAGCAGTAGAGGTCCAACCTGAATTAAATGTGGCCACGAACTTATTATGTTGCTCTAGGAGTGTTGAATGATCTTTTAACAACTTTGAATTCTAAAGTTTTTCAGAGAAGGATTTGGGTGTCTGGTCTTTTTCAGGAGTTTCGGAATTCTAACTTCTTCAACATTGCCTTTACCAAGGAGCAGAGCGTCTTTTATCGTTACTTCTATTTCTCCTTCGGTTAGAGGAGAAACATATGCATTAACCCGAAGTTATAATCAAATTCGGCAAATTAATTGTTATGATAATTTACGAGATTATTTTTTTTTTAATCCTTTTTCTTAAAGAAAATCAACAATTTCTTCTGAAGTGTAGCCACGAGACACTGAAGGAAGGAGCGTTTCCAATTGAATTGAAAGTCCGAGCAGAGTCCAAACTTGCATTTGACCCACTTTTGAACTTGAATCCCAATTTTTTTTTGGTCTTGAAAGGAGGGTAAAACCTGTACAGGAGAGGGAGAAGGTGGAACCTGCCACCCTGCATGAAGATATTGTCTCACGCCAACTCAGCAAGCTGAGGTCATCTGAATTTAAAATTATGGTGTACAGTAAAAAAAAATTGCGAAAAAGAAAGTTATGAGTTGTGAGAAACAAAAGTGGCTTGAATAGATGAAAAAGAAAATGAAAAGAAAAGTTGTGAAAAAAAAAGTTGTAATAAAAAAAATTATTTGAATTAATAAAAATTATATGAGAAAAAAATAATAAAAAAGAATATTTTTTTAGGTTTACAAAGACAATGTCACCACTCAATAAAGAAAATATGAAGTTTAGATGAGATAGGGTCGAATCCGCACCTCTTCTGTGGCCTAATATTTTTTTGTTTCCCTCAAATTAAAGTCTGCCTTACCATTCTCTTTTTTTTTTTTTTTTCCTAAGTCTTACCATTTTCTAACAAAACCACACCCACCATCAAGGCAGCAGAAATTGGGCTGGATTTAGATTTATTGGGCTTTCCAAATACTAAAGTTCTCCAATTGATGGCGCGGGATGATGCTGTCATCTATTTATTATTTAATTAATTGATAATTAGAGAAACGAAAATAAAGAAAAAAAAACAATAAATAAAAAAGGAAAAATAAAAGAGAAGTAAAAGACTTGAAAGTCCAAAGTCAAAACACAAAACCATCTGCTGTTTCAAGGAGTTGAGTCGGTCGGTTCTTTTTCTCGAAGAAAAATCTTCTTTAACTTGATTGGCTTCAAGAACTCGATAGCTCTATCAGAGCGTGAGGCTCACATGCAGTAGAATGAAAGTATGCAGCGACTGAGAGGGAGAGGCAGCTCTCTGTTGGAATCCATGGCACTGCGCCAGTTGAAGAAGAAAGCAATTAATTCATGGGCTGCTGTGCAGGACACCTTTTTTTCCACCAAGGTAAACCCCCCCCCCCCCCACCCTTTCTTTTGCTTTTTTTTTTTTTGGCTTTCTCTCTACTCTTTAGAGTTTAAATTTTCATGGGTTTAGAATTTTTTTCCATATTTGTATTTGGCAATTTTGTTTGGTTTTATTGCTTTTCTCTCTGGAAAATTTTGATTATGGGGTTTTGAATAATTTTGGGTTTTAATTTGATGGTTGTCGTCTTAATGGGTTCTTGTGTTCGTATTTCTTGATTGTCTTGTTTTATTTTTTATTTTATTACTACTATTATATTTTTCATTGTGTTAGGATATATTTGAGAGGCATAAGGTGATTTTCACAATTGGCACTTCTATAGCTTCGGTTGCTACAGCTTGGGCTGGTGAGATTTCTTTTATATATATATATGTATGTATATGTATAACTGCTTTTTTTTCCCTTTCCTTTTCCAGTTTTCCTTTTTGGCTTTTCTACTTTCCAATACTTGCTTGTCTCTAAGCTTCAGTGAAATGGGTCTTTGTAACATGCTAATTTCTTGCAATCACTTCAACTTGTTAATAATTGTGTTCCTCGGCAAGTCCATGGAGCACAAGTTCATTGGCTGTGGTTAAGCATATTTGAAAGAAAGTGTCATCCATGTAATGAATTT